>LPNX010340278.1:174673-193561 GCA_001517045.1 Pseudotsuga menziesii | reverse complement strand
ATAAATAGTGCAGTCCATGGGAGGTGTGCTTTTTCCTTCTTCAAGGCTAATCCCTAAAAGGAAAGGGAATGGAGCAGCTCTACATTCAGCCATGTTAAACTTGAATAACAGGTCTGATATGTATTTGGACTGAGTGACCATTATCCCATCCGAATTTTTCTCAATTTTGAGCCCCAAATTGCTCATTTCAAATGCATTGTGGAGAGCAGTTTTGATGACTAAAATAGAAGCAACTATGCTATCTGTGATCAATAAGTCATCAACATATAAAACAATAATAATCAAATGACCATCATACTATTGTATATACACATTTGTATCTGAACTACACCTTTTGGAATTTTTGCGAGAGAAGGAAGTCATCCATCTTGGCATACCACTCTCTTGGGACCTATTTTAACCCGTATAGTGACTTCTTTAGCTTGCAAACCAAAGATGGATCAGAAATGTAGCCCTATGGCTGCTTCATGTATATCTCCTCATGAATATCTCCATGCATAAAGGCTGACTTAACATCCATATGATGCACTTCTTAGTGCTTAGATGCTGAAATTTCCAAAACTAGGCAGATGGAGTCCATTTTTGCAACCGGTGCAAAAGTCTCATGGCAGTCCACACCTTAGACCTGGGAGAAACCTTTTGCCACCATCCTTTCCATATATTTGTAGGTGATTCCATCTGCAGCAACCTTAGTCTGAAACACCCACTTGCATTGAACCAATTTCCTTCCCGGAGGAAGAGAAACTAGCTCCCAAGTAGTGTTTTTCTAAAGAGAATTCATCTCTTCATCCATGGCAACTTGCCACCTCGAATCCTTCCGAGCATGGTAGTAGGTCTTTGGGTATGAACTTATCATCAAATAACAATATTTAGACAGAAAATAATCAAGACAAGAGAGCGCAATACCTACTCTTTGGAAATCAGACCGGGTTCTCCTTGGATCATCTGGATTTCCAATGTTATCCCCTGCGGAGGAGAGTGTCTATCGGGCCCAAGTTGGGAGATGATTTTGTACTTCAGGTTCTAATTCAGCATCTGATGTTTGTTGTACATTGATATCAGAAATCATAGGATCCAAATCAGTGTCATCACCCCCAATTTGATCATCCAAATATTCAGTAGAATAGGAAGGAAATTCAGCAGTTTTCTCCTTCACTAGTTCCACCTCCTGAAGAGGCTCATCGAACTTGACACTCCTTTCGATGATGATCTGTTTTGTTTTGATATCCAACAACTTGAAACCTTTTGATTCATCAGGATACCCAATAAATAGACATTCTATGCTTTGCGGTTGCAAATCCCTCCTTTTATCAAGTGGAATTCAGGCCCATGCAGTGGACCCAAACACCCGCAGATTCGACACATCCGGCTTGTGTCCGAAGTATGCTTCGAAAGGGGTATTCCCTTTCATGAATGAGTGTGGCACTCTATTATAAATATATTCTGGGTCTTCAGCCCACAAATTTGCATCCAACTTCTTTAATTCCAACATACAGGTGGTCATCTCCTTGAGAGACCGATTCTTCCTTTCCGCTACATCGTTCTGCTGGGGAGTGTAAGGAACTGAATGTTGGACCTGAATACCACTTTGGGAACATATGTGTAGCAACTCATTACTAACATATTCTCGGCCATTATCAGATCTCATTGATATTTTGGCCAAATTTATTTTCAATCAAGGCCTTCAGTTCAGTGAATTATTCACAGACTTCAGACTTCTTTTTGATAAATAAGACCCATGTGTACCTGGAAAAATCATCAATGAAAGTCAAAAGATACCTTGATCCATTCATGGATGTGATAGGCATGGGACCGCTGATATCAGAATGTATCATCCCCAATATGCATTATTCCCAGCTTGCCTTCCCCCCATCGAACTTATGCTTAGGGTGCTTTCCAATAACACAGCCTTTGCAAATTCCAGTGGTTTCCTTAATGACCGAGAGGCCTTCAACCATATAATTTTTCTGTAATTGCTGCAAGTATTTGAAGTTGAGATGGCTGAAACTCTCATGCCATAGTCTACTAACTTCATTTCCATGAGTCAGCAGTGCGGTAAGCTTTGCATCTACCACAAAATGGGAAAACTCATAGGCTTTTACATGATGGTTTGCAAGGCCTTTTGCAACAAGTTTCTCGGATGCAAGTTCTGTGATCTCTGGATCATTCAGGCTGAAGGATACTCTCTTGGGAACTCCTGTATGTGTCATTTGATAAACACTAAGGATATTTGATGCTAGAGATGGTACATACAAAACATTTGAAAAATATCCATTCTCAAGATTAACAGTACCTTGTCCTTCGGAAATGATGGTGGAGTCATCTCCCATGTGGATGGGGATGGATTTGTCGGTCTCCAAAGATGAGAAGGAGTCTCTTTCAGCCATCATGTGGTTCAAAGCTCTAGAATCTATCAAGAGTGCTTTGGACTTCGAAGTGCTTGCCATGACGGCATGACCTCTTTCATGTTGTGGTTCCCAATCTTGTTGATCTCTCCTCCGAAAGATTTTTGGAATATTGATGTGATTTCTCTCAAGGAGAGAGGTAGTTTCATCAATTTTCTTCTTCATGCAGGCATGTTCAGGGTGGAATCCCTTCCCACAGTATGAACACTTGAATTTTTCCTTTCCATGATGCCCTTTTCCTTTGTTCTTCTTTGAGCCAGAAGACTCCTCATGCTGCTGGTTTTCAACTTTAGGCTTAGGAGCTTTGAATTTGGTTTTTGGGTTCTTCTACTGCTTTCCTTTACCCTTCAGATCTTTGGGCCCCGAGACATGGAGGGCTTGATCATGGGAGGATCTGATGATCCCCATCTAGACAAGCTTATCATGTTCACTTGTTAGGGACTCAATGAAGGCATTGAGTGAAGGAATCTTCCATTAAGGGTTTGTGAGCTTCCCGGCACGGAATGTAGAAACAAAAACTAAATAATCAGCTCCAGGTTTGGAGAGTATGGCGAGGATGAGCTGATCATTCTCCTTCTCCACTTTACATTGCTTCAACAGTAAGACAATGTGCTTGAACTTTGTGAAAAATTCATTCAAGGTCTCGAAATTGGAAGGCTGGAGAGACATCAATTCATTCTCAAGCCGGTATACTCTCAAATCATCCTATTTTCCATATAGGGTTTCCAATTTGTCCCAAATTTCCTTTGGAGTATTCAATCCCGAGAGATGGAAAAGAAGATCCCGGGAAACAGAGAGGCACAAGAATCTGAATGCTTCATCTTTCTTGTTCAAGAATATAGCTTTGTCTGTCACAGAAGCAGGCTCTTATTTAGTGTCCATAGTGACCCTATAGAGTCCTCTAGCACGTAGTTGGATCTCCATGTCTCCTTTCCATGAATGGAAATTGAACGGAGTCAAGAGTTCGACGGAAGAAGCCATTTGAAACTGCTGGAGCGAATGCTTTCACCTATTAAAACCTTGAAAATCACAACAAAAGGGGCACCATAAGGTCGGATAGCTTGCACATTTTAGGCTTTCATCACACCCAGCATAGTCAATCAAGCAAGCTTGATCAACAATTTCCTTACTTGGGGTATTAAGTGGTAAGCCTTGGCTTCTGGTGCAATGCTGGAATTTTTGAGCTTTCCTCAATTTTTCATGCAAGATCTACCATAAACATTGTTTTTGAGAGATCTGATCTTCGTCCCACCATGAGCTCTGA
Organism: Pseudotsuga menziesii; assembly: GCA_001517045.1. Lineage (NCBI taxonomy): Eukaryota > Viridiplantae > Streptophyta > Pinopsida > Pinales > Pinaceae > Pseudotsuga > Pseudotsuga menziesii. Next base: position 189,892 of record LPNX010340278.1, on the reverse strand, counting down.
TACCATATTAATTTGTCACAGTGGTCTAGGAACTGAAAACATAGTCTCACAAAGAATTCAGACAAATATGCATAAAATTGGAAAAATGGTGCTGCAATGGAAGTAACAGCTCTGTATAATCAAATGAATAATGAATAATACAATAAAATGATCATGCCAGATGCATGAATTCCAAGACAATTTGAATTCCTAAGGAGGTCATTCGAATTGAATGAGTGAGTCTAGCTTAACTGAATGTAAGCCACAGTGAACACTCAAGTTAACCACTGATCAAAACCCTAATTGACTCAACTGAGTCCTAACTGAAGTCGAAGTGCAATAAATGACTGACTCTAATTGAAAGTAGCTCAGACACATGTCACTGCACGCCAACCAGCAAGTGGCAGCACATCAATGACTCCAATGAACCCTGATGAGGTTAACTGAAGTGTAACTGACCATCAGAAGTGGTTGGAGGCGCCCCTATTGACTCCAGTTCATCAAATAATAAATTTAATGAAGGTAGATGCCTTCACTGCTCTGTTTAACTGATTGTAACCATCAGTTAGCAATAAAGTGCATTTATGACACTCAGATCACCCCCGGAGTGCTCCAGTGAGCCTCCCTGAATAAAGGAGAAGGCTTAGTTAGCCTCCTTGACTGAAGGTAGGCGTGGGTGTGCTCATGTTGATGTCATACAGTGCTCCTCTGATGTCAATTAAGTCAATAAAACTTAGAATAGTGGTTTAACTAGGCCAAATTGACCAAAATGAGTGTATATGGTGGTAAATGTCTCCAACACTAAGATTATTCAATATGTTGGGAAATGATCTATTACGGGTAGTGGGAAATGATCTATTAAGGGTAGTGGAGGAGGTCAAGGAGAGTATTACAAAACTTCAATTCTACCTTTATAGATTTGATGCCAAAGGTATATAAGCTTGACAATTTTAGTGAATTCAGGATGATGTTGTTGTGGTTAACCTTGACTTGGGAATGATTCAAAGGTACTTGAGGTATAGCACATGGTTTATTATATCCCATGGTAACTTTCCATGGTATTTGGTGGCCCATAGTATTGTCCCATGGTATTGCATGTAAAGAAGCCTTTATAAGGCTTGAGGAGGCTCCATTGTAAAGTGGCATGGAGGTGAGTTGTGGCTAGCTCACTTGGCTCGACTTGGTCAGTTTAGGTCAAGGGAGATAATAGATCTATTATGGTGGTTTTTCTCGATTTTTGGTTTTCCACATAAACATTGTGTGTCTATCTTTAATGGTTGTTTGTCTAATTTTATTTCTCTTGCAAGTTATTATATTTTAATGCTCATTAAATCCTACTGAGTGGTATTAGAGTATGTGGTTGGATATCCTTGATTTCATATTTTTTGTACTTAAGTTTTAATTAATATGTTGCAGGGTGCATGTGCGATGGTACCCGACACGCTAGTAGTTTTTTTTCAGGTTCCTAGTTAGAATGTAATTTCCTCATGTGTTATAAGCACAAGGTATCCATCTTATGCGCAGAAAATGGATGTTGCATCAAGTGTGGAATGAAGCATTGGGTTGGTACAAGGGTGGAAGGTGTACTTGTAGCCTAACTTGATCTAGATCGAAGAGGTTGAGTCTTCAACAGTAGCAGGAACAAGAGATGGTTTAAACTCAATTATGTAACCAGGATTAATGAACCATGTACGTGAAGAGAATTCCTAGAGAGCTGGCGGTTACAATAGCCGAGGGCCTATGTAATTCGGTAAATGGATTCTTCTTTATATGGACATCAACAAAAAGGTTGGATGCAGGTACAAAAGGAGCATGGAAGAAAGCGAGCATGGAAGTGAGAGCATGAAGAAACAAAAGGTGATGGTGTAGCTACAATGAAGGCATATGAAAAACAAATGGAGCAGTTTGCATGTAAAAGGGAATATGGTTGTAATACCTTGTAAGGCATGCATGCCCCAGGTAACTTACTTGTAAAGTTGGAGATAGACCTAGGTGATATGGGGTGTATGTGAGTTTCCTTGGTAAAACTTTGAGGGAAGTTGGTGTTTACTCCAAGTCAAGTTTAAAGGGGGGATTGTTAGGGTTAACCTTAACTTGAGAATGAGTCAAAGTTGGTTGGGGTATATCACATGGTTTGGGAACATGGTTTATTATATCTTATTGTATTTTTCCATGGTATTGGTAGCCAATGATATTTGGTGGCCCGTAGTATTGTTCCATGGTATTTCATGTAAAGAAGCCTTAATAAGGATCGAGGAGGCTCCATTTTAAAGTGTCCTAGAGGTGAATGGTGGATAGCTCACTTGGCTCGACTTGGACGGTTTAGGTCAAGGGTGATAATAGATCTTTTGTGGTGGTTTTTCTAGGTTTTTGGTTTTCCACATAAACATTTTGTGTCTATCTTTAATGGTTGCTTGTCTAATTTTATTTCTCTTGCAAGTTATTATATTTTAATTATCATTAAATCCTAATGTATCTCACTGTGTAATATTGTCTACAAATTCATTGTTGATATCTTGGTAGTCATATAAAAAAAGATTTTATCTAAGGTTATTTCTCAAAAGCAGTTTGGGTTTCTGGAAAACCAACATATTCACATGAGATAAGTGTAGGACAAGATGGTATCCATAGTATCAATACAAGGAAACTTAGTGCTATGGTGGCCAAACTTGACCTATCAAAGGCATTCGACAATACCAAATGGTTGTAAATTCAACTCCTTATAATTAATGTGGGATTCTCAATTAATATGGCAAATTGGATAATGGGTCGTGTGACATCAATATCTTATGTAGTTTTGGTGAATTGAGTGGCATCCCACTTATTTAACCGTTGTTGCAGACTTTGACAAGGGTGATCACTTTCCCCGTAGATATTTCTATTAGTAGCTAGAGGACAAGCACATATATCTTAGAAGTTGTGATGGAAAGAAGGATAAAAGGAATAATCGCGGGGGAGCAGTTTTCTTTGACACATACTATTTTCAAGTTATGGTGGAAGCTCTGTGTATTATTAATATTGAAAACTCGACGTTTTGGGTTAAGTATGACAACCCATATTCAAGAGTAGATACTCAATGATGTCCTTTTGTTCACAAATCGCTCAGGGTTTGAAGGGTGGGATCTACAAGATATCCTAAGTCTCTTTTGTAAGGTAATGGGCATGGAAATAAACATAGAAAAATTGGCTATGTGCTTCAATGGAGTGGAAGAGAGGGTGGAACATGAACTCAAAAAAAATGTTTAATTAATTTCAGTCCATAAACTTCAGTGGTGGGTTTAAGTATATTGGATACTAAGCCAAATTATTATGGAAAGAACAACTGAGGTCTATTGATTGGTTGTATTGAGAAAATATTTCACCACTAGTGCAATCAATGGATCTATAAAGGATGATACTAGAATTAGCCAATTCAATCCTAGAAGTAATTCTAGTGTATTGGTAGAATCTAGAGCACATCCCAAAAGGAATGTTGGAAAAGATCCATAAATTTTGTTTCTAATTTCTATGGAGGGTTAAGGAAGGACAAGGAAGCAAACATTGGACCAACTGGAGGCCAATCTCAAAGCATAAAGGTGAAGGAGGTTATGGACTAAAAATCGTCCTTGGTTTTGGAACTACATTCTCTGGTAAGACATTTTGGAGCCTGATAAATAAGGATAACCTTTGGAACAAATTGATTAAGCAAAAGTATCTAGATCTAAGTCCAATTTTGTAATGTATAAGAAAGGCACTCGAAGGCATAGTTTTATTCATTCCATGTCATAACTAGACTATTGGATTAGAAGGTAGGAAATAGAGAAGAATGGTCAGTGAAGATTCTATAATGGGATGTGGCAATCATATCTTTCTTTCACATGAACTTCTACTATTTTTGCATGCTCGGAATCTAAGATAGCTCATCCAATTTAGAGACCTAGATCAAATTAACATTTGGGTGCAAGGCTAGAAATCCTCCAAGCATTTGGGCTTACAAGATGATTAGGCAAGAGAGTGGGATTTATGTGTTGTAGATAAGAAAGGCACATTTTCCTTCACAAGAAACTTGGCAGTTTAGTTTGGTCGATGGGAAATAATATAAGTGGATTTTATTCAACAAAACTAGGATATTAGGCTTTGGTGACAGCATCCAACAACCTCCTATGTGGTGTTGGGGACATATCTAAAAGGTAAAAGCTCTGAAAAAGAACAAGACACTTTTCTGGCTATCCCTACAAAATAAAGCACTAACATAGGAATCTCAGCAAAAAAGAAATGTTCAATCCTAGGATGTGTGTACTTTGTTGTGGATCAAAGGGAACAACAGTACATTTATTTTTCCTAAGTAAATTCTCACATGTTTGGAAATGTATTTGTCTACAAGTTTAGTTTACCCACCCATAACTAAAACCTTATAAGTCTATGCCTTTCTTGGTCTTATGGGGATTATAGCTTGTAAAAAATAGCAAAGTATTTGAAGCAACACAAACACAAACCTTCCAAGTATTCTCTAAATTAGTTTTAGTCTTTAAGTTTTATAGAGTATCTCAAGCCAAAATCACCAAGGTACATAGGGGAATTGATTATCGATAAAGTTGTTACTGAGTATTCTTTAATGGAACCTTCCATGTTCTAGATCAACATTGTGGGTTAGGTGGCATATTGTTTCTAAATGACACTCACTACATCACATTCAAGGGTAATAGTGGCCATGACACAAATAACATTGCAGAGTTTATGACATTAAAAACCTTTCTAAAAAAAATGATCTTTGGATCAAAGAACTGCAAGTATTTAGTAATTCTACACTAGTGGTGAAATCGATGCAAAGGACACAACATATATACAATACAGTTTTTTGGTTTTGCTTGTTCACCTGAAGGAGATTGTATCAATGTTTACTATTAAATTTTTGAACCATTGATCTACAGATGTTTTGGTTGTGGTTGTTCACCTGAAGACGATTGTATCAGTGTTTATTGTTAAATTTGTGAACCATTGATCTGCAGGAAAATATGAAAGCTGTAGGAAGGGAATTATGCAGTGGAATAATCAAAGACAATGTACACTGAATAGAAAATTCATGCCACAAATTTTAGATAAATCGGCCAAGAATTCTTGAGATAATTACAACATTAATATTCATTCTTTAATAAATAATACAATGATTATACAATAAATAGAATTCAAATGCTAAATATAGGATTCGAATCTATTTGTTCTAACTGACTGATTAGCTAACTCAGTGAGTCTAAATCATTGTTGGAGCTCACTAGTCTAACTCTGGATGTCTAAATCAATCTACAATTAGTTAATTGATGAGGTAGGTGGGAAAAAGGCGCCACTCTCCCTTCATGCATGCAAAATTGGCGCTAGGATAACTAAAACTGATCTAATTGATTGTAACTAAAGGTTAAGTCAGCATAAATGATTACCTACCACAACCAACTAATGGAGGTTGTTGGTGGCACTCAGAGTGGGCTCCTATAATGTAGGGATTGCTCCCAGAGGCACATAAAATCATGCATGCACATGCAGTAAGTGGCAGATAATCTCTAGGTGTGTCCCTCGCACTCTAGTATAGTAATAATAACCCCCTAAGTTAGGAAAAATGACCAACTATACTATATTGGACAAAGGAGGATTAATTAATCCTAACACCCCCCCTTAATCCTAACTTTGAACAACTTGAGCTCTAACAACTTGACTAATAGTCACCCATACAATCTAAATGAATAAATTATTGCTTAATAAAATAAGGAAAATAGGGAAAACCTCATGGGAAAAAACCCCCCCTCAAGATAAGCAGGTAATCAAGAAACAAACTTCCATACTTAAGAGAAAAATATTCTCTTTGAACAAAAACTTGTGAAAAAATTGTTTCAATCTGCAACTTTATGAAGCAGTAGTGCAGAAAATTGGTTCTTCTGTGCATCAGCATCCTGGGACTATGCATGTGAACCTTCCATCTTCTTTCGATTAGTTGAATGTTGTTTGTGTCTCTTCTTTCTAGAGGAGGAATGGAATGATCCATTTTGTTCATCAGTAAGCCAAATTGTGGATCAATCTTCATCATCAAGTAGCATCTCTCTAGAAGTTTTTTGCACCACTTTGTAGGTAGTGAAGCTATGGAGAGAGTGCAACATGTTCATTCTGATACTGGGACCTCATTCTTCCTCTATCATCCAGATCCCCAACAACATTCTTATCTGCTTCAATGATCTTTTCAACCCATTTAGGCTTTTGATTTGGAATAGGAGATGGATCTGGATCTAGATCATTTTGAGGTATAATCTCAATATCAATATCATGTTGATATTGTTCCTCATCTTCTGAAACTAAAATATTACACAACATATCATTATATGCAAATGGAGATGAAAGAGATTTTGTACCTTCCCTTTCGAATGGATGTTGATATTGTAATGGAGCTGAGTATGGCAGAAAGTGTGACAGTTCATATGCCTTGGAGGCATTGTTTGCAACACCCTTTGTTATAATCTTCCCAGTTGATATATCTGAGATCTCCACTAATTCAAAACCAAATACAACTTACTTTGGTGAGCCAATATGTGTCATATGATAAACAAATAACAAATTTGATGTAAGAGAGGTCACATAGACTACATTCTTGAACTCTCCATGGTGGATTTTAATAGAACCTCTCCCAGCAGTTGGGATCTATGAATTATCCCCCATATGAATGTTAGGTCCTCCAAAGATATCCATAGTAGTGAAGGATTATTTGGAGGCAACCATGTGGTTGGATGCTCCTGAATCAATCACATAGGCCTTTGACTAACTGAAGCCTCCTTTCAAAGCATGGAACCTCTCATATTCTTTAGTTTTCTCTCTAGCTTCAGACATCTCTGCACCTTGTGGAAGGGAAATATTGTTATGTTCAAGGAGTTTTGTCAACTGGTCAATGGTCTTCTTCATGCACTAACTCTCTCGATGAAAGCCTCTCATACAGTAGGTACATTTAGCCTTCTCGAATTTATTCTTTTTCTTGGAACCTGAGGCTCCGCCGAAAGATTGTTGATTCTCCTTTCGATTTGAATTAGTGTTTTTGGTCTCCTTCCCATTTATCTTTCCTCTTGCTTGCGCATTGCTAGAGTCCCCAGCTAAGAGTGCTATCTTCTTGGAGGTTTTAAGCACTCCCATTTGAATCAATTTGTTTTGTTTCTGGATCAAAGACTCTGGAAAAGCATCTAGAGAGGGCATCTTCCAATTTGGAATGGGAACTCTTCCAGAATGGAATGTAGAGACAAAGACTGAGAACTCTGATCCAAGATTGCTCAACACTAATAGCACAAGTTTTTCATCTTTCCTCTCTATTCCACATTGTTTGCATTGCAATACTAGTGCGATGTACTTTCTAAAGAATTGTAAAATAGTCTCGAAGCTGTTAGGTTGTAGTGAAATGAGCTCATTCTCCAGAATATTCCCTCAAAGCTGATCTTGTTTTCCAAACAAAGATTCAAGTTTTTCCCAAGCTTCCTTCAAAGTCTTTAGCCCCTCAAGATGGAACAAAAGATCCCAGAATATGTGAATGCACATGAAGCTGAAGGCTTCATTAAGCCGATTCAAAAACTTTTTCTTCTCAACATACTACTGGGGCTCAGCTTTTCTTCCCATTGTCATCGTAAACAGGCCTTTGTTGTGCAAGGATACCTACATCTCTACCCTCCAATCAATGTAATTGAAGGGTGTAAGGATTCTAGGTACGAGAGCTGAAAATTCTCCATTTTTCGGTATGTTTATTAGTCAATTCTTCAAGAAGCTACGTAGATACCTGCAAAGAAAACTGCAAAACCAATTCAATTCACAATCATATGTCAGTTCAAGCCTTTCCACCTCGACATGTGCACTTTGTCAGATTCCTTCGCAACTGTAGAGACTTCTCCGGACAGAATCTGAAGTTAGCAAGGAAAAGATTGCAGGAATTATGTGGAAACTCAGCTGCCTCTGGTGCACAATGGAGGTCGAACAAGGTTTGATCCTATCCTGAACAAGGCTCTGATACCATGTTAAATTTGTGAACCATTGATCTACAGGAAAATATGAAAGTTGTAGGAAGGGAATTATGCAATGGAATAATCAAAGAGAATGTACACTGAATAGGAAATTCATGCCACAAGTTTCAGATAAATCAGACAAGAATTGCTCAAATAATCACAACATTAATCTTCATTCAATAATAAATAATACAATGATTATGCAATAAATAGAATTTGAATGCTAAAGGTAGAATTCGAATCTATCAGTTCTATCTGACTGATTAGATAACTCAAAGTGTTTAAATCAATGTTGGAGCTCATTAGTCTAACTCTGAATGTTTAAATCAGTCTAGAATTAGTTAACTGATGAAGAAGGTGGGAAAAAGGTGCCACTCTCCCTTCACGCATGCAAAAATGATGCTAGGTTAACTGAAAGTGATCTAACTGATTGTAACTGGAAGATAACTTTGCATAACTGCTTACCTACCACAACCAACTGATGGAAGTTGCTGGTGGCACTCAGAGTGGGATCCTATAGTGTAGGGATTGCTCCCAGAGGCACATAAAATCATCCATGCACATACAGTAAGTGGAATATAACCTCTAGGTGTGTCCCCCGCACTCTAGTATAGTAATAATAATCCCCTAAGTTAGGCAAAATGCCAAATAGACTATATTGAACAAAGGAGGATTAATTCATCCTAACATTTACAAATGTACAATTTATATATTTTTTGAGAACTAAACAAAAGGGCATATGCCCTCTCTATAGAAAAACTCATTTTGCCTCATGTAGTACTAATTATTGTTAAAACTATGGAAGACTTGCTTGAAGAATACAAACAACCTCTTTGAACTTATTTCTGTTTTAGCAACTCTTTTTGAAGGATCATCGTAGCTTAAAAATAGATCCATGAGGGATTGTTTAAACATATATTATTGCTCAATTACAAGTTTGGAATCATATTCCCAAACAAATTTTCCAATAAAATAGAATAAGTATGAATTATGTAACCAAATAATAGAGAGATGTGCTAGGAAGTGGTGGAAATATATGGGAATCTAACAATGAAGGGATACAATTATTTTGTAAATGTGTGTCAACACTTAAAGAAAGTGTTTTTATCTAAAAAATCGATGTTTTCTTCCCATTGTAGTTCCTCAGACTGTCGGCGTCGGGAACTTTATTTAATTAACAAAATTAACTTCCTCATGTTTTTTAATATGATGTTTCCATTTATCAAATATCGAATGTCACAATTGTATTTCGATTTCGTATTTAAAATAGTTGTCTTCAATTCAATTCGTTCATTTTTTGGTTCTGCGATATCGAAATCTTTACGTCGTTCACATCTTGCTAATTTATAAATCCCACTCCAACATTTTGTTCCCTATGTGATTTTTTTATTAATATTTTATTACGGTTCGATTCTACAGAAGAAATATTTTAAACCATTTTAAACACTTCTGACCTTCGATCTCTGAAATCGTATATTTTCATCATTTTCACATCGAAACCTCTACATCATGATCGAACGAGTATCGCTTGTAGAATTGTGGATTGGCTATGGCTAGTCAAGAGGATTGTGTAACACCCTGGTTTTGACCCCATTTGCATTAAATGTATATGATGTATATATTGTAATTAATCATGTTGTGGAGATAAAGGCAAAATCCCCACCATCGATTTAGCGTTATATTTTTCGGCGATTAAAATCGATGTTGATGGTATTTTGTGCTAGCTAACGCATTATAATTTTGGACATCATGTAAATATGCAAATTAATTTTAAAAACCCACAACCAGCTATGTCAATGCAACCTAAATATACTTATGATCATTTTTCTTAATCTATTCATTTCTAGAATTTATTCTTAAAATACAAATATTTTGCAATACAATGACTATACTTTGATTAAAAGATTTTTTATTAACTTTAGTGTTGATTAAATCTAAAGTGTGTTATGAATAGGGGTTCCTCGATATTTCCAAGAAAACTTGGTTCTGACATTATCTACTTCCTTTTCTTTTAATTTTTAGATTCTCATCCAATAGTTAATGATTTGTCGACTTAGTCTTTCATTAATCAATCTTTTCATAGTGGTTTCTGTCAATTTTAGGATTTATTTCAAAAGCAAATATCATAATATTGTAAATAAACAATTTATCAAATCAGTATGTTTATTAATATTTTAGTAAATTTACATAATCCTAACTACTAATGTGTTTTGATCTAATCTTTGGTTTACCTTTGATTGAATTGCAGCATGATTAATTTTTATATAATCTATTTAGGTTATTTCCCTTAGATTCTTTGCTAACGTTTCTTCATCCTCTTATAGTTAATTGTCTATAAACAAGTTTTCATGATAATATCTTAAGTAGATTAGCCTTCGGATTTTAACTGCATAATTACTTATGATTGCATTTAGGTTTTAAGAAAACCTAATTTTAGGTCTCTTTTTGTTGAAATATTGTAACTTCGAAGATATGCTAAATGTATTTTACTGATGTAACCTATCGGAGATGTTTTATTCCTTTGTCGAGATGTTACTATTGTATTTGGTCATCATAGAGTCTTGAGGTAAAACCTTCGTTGTAATTCGGGTCAATAGAACCCTCCTGAATATAATATAATATTGTTTCGTGTCTTCCTAGGTGAAGTCGGCCTAGTAAGTTTGTTGAGGTCAACTTGTTAGGGAAAAAGTCAAGTGGAAGAAAAAGAGTATAAATAGAGGAGGTGTGTTCCTCATTTGAACACCCACACTCACTTGTGTATAACGCATAGGAGAGATAGAGACATATCTGCAATGAGAAGGAGCACATGTTTGGGGTTTTATCTTTGTACTTTTGATACATCTATATAGAGGAAGTTTTGTTGGGTTTTCTTCCCCTTGAGGGTTTCCTAGGATAAATTTGTGTCTATCGTGTGATTGTGTTTCTTTCAGTGATCCTGCATATGGTATTGTTGTGAAAATGAATTGATTACTAATGATATCTAGCTAATCATATGGAATCTTAACATGGTATCAGAGCTAGCCTGAATAGAACAGCTTTCACAAGGTGAAACTCTCTCCTCTCCCTTCACCAAGAAATTAGGGTTTCTGTCAAAATTGGAATTTTGAAGCTCTAATTGCATAGAAATTTGTGCCTCCCTAGAGCGCATCTATTGAGCCTTGGATTGAAATTTTTGAGTGGGTATATCTCTAGGAAATGCAAACCCTAGTTTGGCGTTGGACCAAAAAACTGCAGAAACTACATATCAAAATCTTGCACGTCAATTTTGAAAGGTGAAGACTTGGAATCTCCAGAAATCGAGTGTACCAATCAACTCACCTCAGTCAAGTGCATCTCCTAGTAAGGTCAGTTTTTCATTTTGAGAAATTTCATTTTTTAGTGACCTCCTAGATAAGATGGCCCCAAGCACTAAGCTTGAGGACAAGCTAGAAGGCATAGAAAACTTTCAAGCATAAAAATGTAGGATTGGTCTCCTTCTTAGTGAGAATGATCTTGATAAATACATCAAAGAAGAAGTTGCAGAACTGGAATAAGATAAGCTAAGGAGAAGCACAAGAAGGACCTAATTAGGACTACGAGGATCATTGTTGATTCTATCAAATATCACTTGACTCCTCAAGGGTCATCCAAATAGACTCCTAAGGAAATGTATGATGCCCTATCCATAATGTATGAAGAAAGGAACATCAACAAAAAGATGAATTTGAGAGCTCAATTGAAAAGTACCAAGATGAGCAAAGGAGAATCCATTCAAGATTACTTCGCAAGGGTCTCCCAGTTCAAGGAGCAATTAGAAAGCATTGAAGACTCCCTTGATGAAGATGAACTAGTTATGACTGCTCTCAATGGTCTCACCAGACCTTGGGATTCTTTCATCTAGACTATGTGTGCCAAAAAGGAAAGCATGAAGTTTGACATTTTATGGGAAGACTACATCCAAGAGGAGGCTAGAGTAGCCAATAGAGAAGCTCTACTTAAAGAAGATGATCACGCCCTAGCCACCCATACTAAAATAGGAAGAAATCAATCTAACCTCAAGAAGGAAAGAAACAAGGAGTCCCAACCTCCCAAGAGGTTCCAAAGGACAAGAGGAAACAATCAAAGGAAAGACTACTACAGCTTTCAATGTTTCAATTGTCACAAGATAGGAGACCTTGCCAGAAATTGTCCATTAAAGAAAGAAGAATACAAGAGGAACAAGAAAAGACATCATGCACACCTATCTGAAGATGAATAAGAAGAGGAAGAAGGACCTCAAAGAAAACAAGCAAAAGAAGAAGATGCATAAGAGTATGTATTATTCTCTGCACTCTCTGGGTTTGTCACACCTGGAGAAGACACATGGCTTATTGATAGTGGTGCTTCAAAGCATGTGACATGACAAAAGAAAACTCTGTCAAAACTTGAAGAAAAGAACTCTCCTCAGAAATTATCTTTAGGAGATGACTATCACTATCCTATCAAAGGTATTGGCGAAGCAATCTATAAGCTTGATTCTAGAACTCACGTGAGGATGAAGGAAATATTATATGTACCAGGTTCGAAGAAGAACTTACTTTCTATCTCAACATTAGATAAGAAAGGATATAGGGTTGCATTTATAGATGGTCAAGTACTTATGTGGCCCAAAGGAAAATCATTTAAAGATGTAGTTATCATTGGTGAAGAAAGAGGATTATATAAACTCAAGGGACATTTGGAAATAGCCCTTGTTCATGAGATCACTAGCCCACGGGAACTATGGCATAGGAGGCTTGCTCACATCAACTACAAAGCACTACCCCATGTGAGCAAAGTAGTAACAAGTTTACCAGATTTGAAGATCAATCATGAAGGCACTTGCAAAGGATGTGCAAAAGGAAAGAATATCAAGAATCCATTTCCAAAGAGTGAAACAAAGACTAAAGGTACGTTGGAATTAATTCATTCAGATGTATGTGGTCCAATGCCCTCCGCATCTTTGAGTAGTTATCAATATTATGTTACATTTATTGATGACTATTCAAGAAAGACTTGGATATATTTCTTGAAAACAAAGGATGAAGTATTCGGAAAATTCAAAGAATTCAAAACCTTGATAGAGAATCGGTCAGAAAGAAGAATCAAGACACTCAGAACAGACAATGGCAGAGAATATACTTCAAAAGAATTTAAAGTCTTTTGTAAAGAAGCTGGAATCAAGAGGGAACTAACCACTGCCTACAATATTTAATAGAATGGTGTTGTGAAAAGAAATAACATGACCATTATGGAAGCAGTGAAGAAAATGATACATGATCAAGATCTTCCTATGCATCTATGGGTTGAAGCAGCAAGAACAATAGTTTATGTACAGAATATATTATCTCATAGTGCCCTTGTATTCAAGACTCTTGAAGAAATGTTCACAGAAAAAAAATCCTGAAGTAAACCATCTCAAAATATTTGGTTGTCCAATATATATTCACATTCCAAAAGAAAAGAGAAACAAGTTAGACCCTTTCGGGAAGAAGGGAATATTTGTTGGGTATTGTGAAGTCTCCAAAGCCTTTAGAATATACGTTCCAGGATTCCATCACATGGAGATCAGTAGGGATGTAACATTTAATGAAGAAGCAACTCTTAAGAGATCCAAAAAGTACCAGCATGAAGAAGTATATGAAGAAGATGTATCTCCCAGAAATGAAGAAGTTGCACCCTCCGCTGAAAATGAAACTTCAGAGAACTGTGATATGCTAGAACCTCAAGAACCTCGTACAATGAAATATATCATGAAAGAGAAAATATGCTTGGGTAAGAGAAATCATACAAGAAGCAAAGAAGTATGGAGCTCCATAAGGCTCCATAAGAGTAAGCAAGAAATCAAAGCCATTCTCCATTTATGTAGCTTTGATGTGTGATCCTGTAGATCAAGAAACTACCAGTTATGAAAAAGTAGTACAAAAGAAAGAATGGGTAGAATCAATGACAGAAGAATACCAATCAATAATGAAGAATGATGTTTGGGATATAATTCTCAAACTCGGAGGCAAGAGTGTGGTATCTTCCAAGTGGATATACAAGATAAAGCATGCAGTTGATGGAGGTATAGAGAAATACAAAGCAAGGTTTGTGGCTAAAGGATTCTCTCAGAAAGAGGGAATTGATTATGAAGAGACATTTGCGCCAATAGCAAGGTACACTTCCATCAAAACCATCATGGCACTTGCATCCATGATGAAGTGGAGTTTACACCATATGGATGTGAAGACAACCTTCCTTAATGGTGTAATTGAGGGAGAAGTGTACATAAAACAGCCACAAAGATTTGAAGTTGAAGAAAGATGAATTCACGTATGTAAGTTGAAGAAGGATCTGTATGGACTAAAGCAAGATCCTAGAGCGTAGTATGGAAGGATAAATAGCTTCTTGACAAGCTTGGGCTTTACCAGAAGAAAATCCAACCCTAACCTTTACTTTAAGGTTATGGACGAAGAACCTGTCATACTATTGATGTATATGGATAACTTATTTCTGACAGGAAATGAGAAACAGATTGTAGAATGCAAGAAGAAGCTCGCTGAAGAATTCGAGATGAAAGATCTTGGATTGATGCACTATTTTCTCGACTTGGAAGTATGGCAGAAGCCAAAAGGAATCTTTATCAACCAGGGAAAGTATGATGTGGAAATCCTAAGAAGATTTGATACGTTGGGTTGTAAAGCCATGGCCACACCCATGGATAACAACATGAAGTTGTTGTCTGATGAATCTGTTACCACCTAAGTTGTACTTAGTGGTTTTTTATCAAGTGAACCTAGTGAACCGGACAAGGATAACTTGTTCGGACTTAATAAGACCTTCAGTCTTGTTTCTAGGAAACTTTGTTGTACTATATCACATGTTCATACCCCATAGGGGAATTGTAATAAATGTTCTAGCATGATAGTGTCTGTAAAAGACTCGGTCTCTTAGGCTTTATTTTTCAATCCGATCAGCCCAAGGTGTTTTTTCCCTTGGCTAGTATTGGTTGTTGAATAAACAACTGATAATTTCTGAGTTTTTCACTCCATACCTCCAAAGTTGGGGTAGTCGGCTTGGCATTTAAGCCTATTGAGGTTATTAGAGTCTATGCGTCAATGTATAAACATGCTAGGCATCATGGTCGAGTCATATGAACATGTCTAAGTCCCCCTAGGTTTTTTCAACTTTTCTAATTTTTTAATTTTTTCAGTGTTTTTTATTAAAATTTAATTTTTCCAAAACTTAGGTTATTGTTTAACAG
>LPNX010340278.1:154810-174636 GCA_001517045.1 Pseudotsuga menziesii | reverse complement strand
ACCCACTTTTTTCAGGTTTTGAGTGATTTTTCATCACTCGGGTCAGAAAACCCCAAAAAATCAATTATTGATTATTTTAATTAATAAATTGATGAATAATGGAGTAAATCCAAAATCCTAGATCAGTGGATTCTCAACCGATTTGATTGAAATCAGTCAGATCTGGACCAAATTGACTAGATCTGACAAATCCTTGACTGAAGGAGGTGATCTGGACAGATTCAGAGTTGATCTTCAGCATCCTTTATGGGGAATTGCGCCCTCTCTCTCTCTCCTCCACACGTGTGGGCTCTACTGGAAGCTCTGTGGATTGCTGTGTTAGTCTATGGGTTGATGTGTTAGCTCAATCAGCTCCCCGATTGACAAGTAGGCTCAGTTCGGCTTCATATCAGCATTGATGGACTCTCCCTCAGCTGCAGTGGTCTGTCTCCTTGGGATTTGCGCCCCCCCTGAGCTGGATCTCCTATTTTTTGTATAAATAAAGCTCAGGCTGCCTCTTCCAAGCTAGTTAGAACTGGGATTGAGGTGTTGTTGCTCTTGTACTGTGTTATTGTTTATTATTCTGGAATATAGAATCTTTGGAGGCAAGATCTATGGTGTAATGCTCTTCATGTGTGGATGGTGATTGTCAAATGCTTATGAGGTATAATCTGTGTTATTTATCATTGCTTTTGCTGGTTAATTGTTGGACTTGAAGGAGAGAGCTCCCTCCTGTTAGGGTAAGAGTTTATTCTAGTTTGATTTGTGATCTTACTACTGCTTGTTTCATATCTATTGGAGTTGTATGTATTTTAAGTTTAATTGCATGCTTTCCAATTATCTCTTCCAGCAACACCTATGTTTTAACCATCTGTTTGTGCAAGGATTTCTAAGTTACAGGTGATCTCGCTTGTAGAAGAGGTTGAGCTGGTTTGTATCTTCCTCATCTTCAAGATCTTCTGAATGGAATAGTCCCTCAGTGTTCCACCAAAGTAGACTCCAAAGCCCAACATTCCCAGGCTTCCAGCACTCTTTCTCTCTCTTTCTCCTTCAAAAAATCAATTTTCTTACCTGGTTACTGTGTTCAAAAGCTTTGTTATCATTTGGATCTGTTATATCGAAGTAAAATTTACATAGATCTACTATTTCAAAGCTCATAGTCTAGATCTCAATTCTGAAAAGTTTCATTAAGCATTCTAGATCTAGCATAAGGAAATCGTCCATTTTGCATGGCAAGTTAAAGAAATTAGTAGGTTGCATGCTCTAGATTTCCTTTTAAGTTTTAAAAAGATTAAATTCAGCAATCAGTGCATATTTAATTGGCTGCACAAACAGCAAGCCAAGATCCCAAGGAAAGCTTGCTTTCCTTGGTTCCTTTTTCACCTGTTTAGCTAGTTTTAATTTAACCTTTTTTTGAGTTAAGGTAGGTTGATCCAAAGGTACTCTTAGAGTGCTTTTGGGCATATGTTATTCTAACATGCTTGCTAGTTTTTAGCAGGTGTAACAGAAAAGAAAATAATTTGTTGTTCGAAGGTCGCCTCGGGAGCGTTCAAATCCCCCCAGGGGTCTCCCCTTTCACTAAAATTTAAAAATTTTGCAGAGTTGTAAGATATTGGTTTCATCCCGTATAAGGACCAAGAGGTTTCTGATATTTCAGCTTGCTGACATTGTAACCAATAATAATAAAAGAAAATCTTTTTTGAGTAGGCTCTTTCGAGCCCTCTCCCCATCCCCCCAGGGGGGATCTGTGTCTATTTCACTTTTTTGCTTTTTTGCTTTTTTGTTGCTCTAGTTTAGTACTGACATGCAGGATTGTATACTTTGATATAATTTTGCGCTATTCCATACTGTAATTTCAAAAGTAATCATACTACTTACCCCACGACTTCCTGATTGAACCACAAGGGGAAAGAGATGCATGGTAGAACTAATTAGAAAATCGGTATTGTGTATCTTTGTTTCTTTTTTCATCAATCATTTCATTAGCCATAATAAAATCAACCCCTCATTGATTCCTCAATTAAGATCCACTTGGATCGAAAGAGGTTCCTGGAGGGTTTTCTTTTTAACAAGAACACCTCCTTTAAAATTTATTAAAAGTAACAAAGACTCCAGTGTGTATGCTCTGCACTTGGCTGCGGTTCGCCCGATCAGTCAAGCTACATCAAAAGCACTTGAGTGACTAGATTAATTAGTCTTCATCTCCCAAATTGACAAACCATCAGGCGAAAATCCAACGCCTCGAACAAACTATAAGCAGTGGCAAAATACCCAAAAGAGTGGGAACAACTGGAAAGTGACCTCGAGGCGTCGATCTCTGTCACACCCTGATGGGTGCATAGTATTTGAGACTCCGTTCCAACCCACAAACACCTTGCGGGCAGCCGTGAAAGTTCATTTTTGGACATATTCCAAGTACCCCTCGGGTATATCTGGAGTCCCCTTTTCGCCTAATTTAATTCATTCACATTCCACATTACTTTAAAATCTACCAAGAGACATTTGCAAAACATTATTTCAAGCGCATGCACGCACATTATTTTCCCTGTTGACTCCATTTAAGGCACTGGTGATTTATTTCTTTCGATTATATATATATTGAGTGTCATTATTGTGCTTCTATGCTTTAAATCTTGCATCTTGTTATCTTTTGTTTCCACTGGTTAATTTCAAAGCTCCTAAACAACTTAATCAATATAACACCATCACACTAAGTAATTAGCCTTAGTAACTTAACAGGGTCTACCCCCCTTGGCTTCATTAGGAGTTGAGCCTAAACGGAGGAGTCAATAACAAGGTGACAGCCTTGACTCGAGACTTGACCCCAGGGACACACCGAGTGGCTTGAAGATTTCTGCCACGTAACCCAGGTGTGTGAAAGGCGGCAACACTTTTTGGCGCCGTTGCCGGGGATAAATCTTTTTATTCCCGAGTACGACTTTTGTTTTCTTCCTTTTTGTTTTTTCTTTGCTTGATGAATGCTTAGAGTAGATCTTTAATTTTCATCTAATGACTCCACTGACCTTTTGTTTAGTTTTTATTTTTTCAAAGAAAAGCAAAAAAATATTTTTTGTGAAAAGATTTATAAATGCTTATGTTTCTTTTTCACATGGCGACTCCATTGAAGGGATAAAACCCTGCTTTCTCATAAATTTGTCGAGACTTGTTGTTTGTAGATGAGCTCATACGACATAGTAAAACCTTAAAATGCTCATTATTCAACAACTCCGCTTCAGTACAAAATACATGGTTGATATATGCTACTGATAGGCCATTATGGATGATAAAGATTATGGTGCTCTAATTTCTAATGCATATCATTTCCATCGATTTCTTGGTCATCCAGGGTTTTCCTAACTATGAACCATATCCCCAGGATGAAAGATATTCCCATGCTCCAACTTTTTATGGAAATGGTGATTCAGTTGTTTGTCACGTCATATTTGTTTTTGCATTTGTGACAGAACTCAACATACTTCATAGGGATAATGTGATGCGAATTTTTGCTCATTCTTTGAAAAATAAGGCTTGGACATGGCTTTGTGGTCTTCCCGATAAATGCATTACCTCCCATGGATATTTGTGTGCTATGTTTTTTGAGAGGTGGCATGATGGTGAGGGAGATATGATGACGGTTGTAGAAAGGACCCTCACCTACCTAAATGAGATAAAGGAGCCCATGACTTCCATTGTAGGTGAGGACACTCAGGATGATCTTATTGAAGAGCTTCAGGAGGAGCCCATGATTGAAAACATTGTTGAAGACTCTCCTCATGTCACCATAGCTGAAAACATTGAAGATTTGAGGTATTCTCAAGTGTGTTGCAATGCTGATATTTTTCCAGAAAGCCCTCTAGAGGAACCCACTGAGCAACACATCCTAAGTGATCCCATTGAGTATGTTCAAAAAGTTTCCTTGATTGAAGATAGTATTGAAGATCCTTTTCATGATATCATAACAGAAGCCTATAAAAAAACTTATGATAAGATCAGTATGGTGTGTGATGACACTAGACCTTGTTCTCCATATAATGATGATCATCTGGAAGGTTTACTGCCTTATGATTTTTTTCTGAAGAAGATGAGTATGAAAATGAGGACAAGTATCACTTGGAGCATGACACAAGTGACGAAGACTCCTTTATCTTCGACAAAGATATTGATGAGGAGTCCTTGACATTCATGGAAAATCCAGTCTATGACATGAATAAAGAGGAAAATAATAAACCAAAAACTTTTGATGGTTTTGTTGATTCTCCTGTCTATGGCATATCTAAAGGAGAGAGCATGGACCTTGTGGCCTTGGGAAACTTTGATATGGAAAAGGAGCATGCAGTTTATCCATATGATCAGTCTGACCCATATATCAGTATCAGTAATGAGGACAAACAGAACTTGATATCGGAACTTGATATCAGCAATGGGGAATCCATCACATATGACATGGATGGGAGTGATAACTATTGGAATTTCATAGATAATCCAACTTGTGAAAATCTTATTAAGAATTCCATCCATGGTATGTCCAGCAAGGGGAGTGTCTATTCAAAAATTTGTGGAAGTCCAATCTACGATACGTCCATAGAGGGGAGCACGAATTTGGATGCCTGGGAAAACCTTAGTATGGAAGAGGAGCATTCAGAATTTTCACATGATCATTTCAAAGTCATGTCATGCAGAACCACACAAGGGTATCAGTAATGAAGACATTGAGAAACAGTGTTGTGAAAAGTCAGATGTGATGCAGTCAGTGGAATATCAGTCTCATCCATCTTTTTCACATATAGAGGTTCCTTATGATTTGGAGTTACTTGGGGTTTGTGCAACGAGTTATCATTTGATAAGCCCTGGTGATCAGTACGATGATGTATTCAGTCTGCCTCATCATTCTGATTGGTATATCAGTCCTATCCAGTCATGGATAGAAGCAACCTGCATGAGCACATACAAGTTGGGGAAGAATTTTTATGATGTTATTCATGCCTATGATCTCCCATCCATCCCACCCATTCTGAATCATCATGCAGGTTTGTATTTTCTGAATAAGGTATCCTTACTTTGGTTGGTAACCAAAGACAAGGAAAAAAAAATTATGTTAATAAAATGCTTAGGTGGTTACATTGGATTTTTTATTATACCTAACATTTTTATACCATGCTTAGAGTAGGAAAATAAGCTCCTAAAAGAGAGCATTTACTTTCTGCATTTATGTTTTGTACTTAGCTATAATAAAACCCTTTTTTTCATTAGTTAATTACATTTATTTTGTTTAAATAAATCATCTTAATGGTTCGTTTAGTTTTTATATAAAGCTTGTGCTACTAAGGTTTTCTTGTCAAGTTGAGATGTTTTTACAGGGTATATAAACTAGAGATTTTGGTGTTCTCGTATCCTCTCCTTGCCTTAAAGACCAGATCGAGCACGCATCCCACAGTTGGAGCCAGAATGTTACCACCTAAGTTGTACTTAGTGGTTTTTTTATCAAGTGAGCCTGGTGAACCAGACAAGGATAACTTGTTCGGACTTCAGAAGACCTTCAGTCTTGTTTCTAGGAAACTTTGTTGTACTATGTCACATGTTCATACCCCATAGGGAAATTGTAATAAATGTTCTAGCATGATAGCGTTTGTAAAAGACTCGGTCTCTTAGACTTTATTTGTCAATCCGATCATCCCAGGGTGTTTTTTCCCTTGGTTATTATTGGTTGTTGAATAAATGACTGATAATTTCTGAATTTTTCACTCCATACCTCCAAAGTTGGGGTGGTCAGCTTGGCATTTAGGCCTATTGAGGTTATTAGAGTCTATGTGTCAATGTATAAACATTCTAGGCATCATGGTCGAGTCATATGAACATGTCTAAGTCCCCCTAGGTTTTTCCAACTTTTTTAATTTTTTAATTTTTTCAGTGTTTTTTATTAAAATTTAATTTTTCCAAAACTTTGGCTATTTTTTAATAGTTTAATTGGAAAAATTGGTTTTGTAATAAAAGTGGGCCAAATTATCAGTTTCCGTCATGTAGGTGCTCATTTTCAAGCTAAGAGCACCATGTAAACCTATGGACCCACTTTTTTCAGGTTTTGAGTGATTTTTCATCACTCAGGTCAGAAAACCCCAAAAAAACAATTATTGATTATTTTAATTAATAAATTGATGAATAATGGAGCAAATCCAAAATCCTAGATTAGTGGATTCTCAGCCAATTTGATTGAAATCAGTCAGATCTGGACCAGATTAACTGGATATGACAAATCCTTGACTGAAGGAGGTGATCTGGACAGATCCAGAGTTGATCTTCAGCATCCTTTATGGGGAATTGCACCCTCTCTCTCTCCTCCACACATGTGGGCTCTCCTGGAAGCTCTGTGGATTGATGTGTCAGTCTGTGGGTTGATGTGTCAGCTCAATCAGCCCCTCGATTGACAAGTAGGCTCAGTTCGGATTCAGATCAGCATTGATGGACTCTCCCTCAGCTGCAGTGGTCTATCTCCTTGGGATTTGCGCCCCCCCTGGGATGGATCTCTTGTTTTTTGTATAAATAAAGCTCCGGCTGCCTCTTCCAACCTAGTTAGAACTGGGATTGAGGTGTTGTTGCTCTTGTACTATGTTATTGTTTGTTATTCTGGAATAAAGAAGGTTTGGAGGCAAGATCTATGGTGTAATGCTCTTCATGTGTGGATGGTGATTGTCAAATGCTTATGAGGTATAATATGTGTTATTTATCATTGCTTTTGCTGGTTAATTGTTGGCCTTGAAGGAGAGAGCTCCCTCCTGTTAGGGTAAGAGTTTATTCTAGTTTGATTTATGCTCTTACTGTTGCTTGTTTCAGATCTATTAGAGTTGTATGTATTTTAAGTTTAATTTCATGCTTTCTAATTATCTCTTCCAGCAACACCTATGTTTTAACCATCTGTTTGTGCAAGGATTTCTAAGTTGCAGGTGATCTCACTTGTAGAAAAGGTTGAGCTGGTTTGCATCTTCCCCATGTAACACCCTGGTTTTGACCCCGTTTGCATGATGTATATAATGTAATTAATCGTGGTGAGGAGCTAAAGGCAAAAGCCCCACCATCGATTTGGTTGGGTATGTTTCGGCAATAGGGATAGTTGCCGATGGTATATTGTGCTATCCGGCACATTATGGTTGGCATCATGTAAATACGCACATCAATTAAAATAAACCCACAACCAGCTACGGCAGTGCAACGTTAAAATGAAAAGGGCATGATTCCAAAGGATAAGGGTGGGGGATGTCAAACCTTGGTCTATGGGGGGGGGGGAACCCATGTTTTACCACCTTGCTTGATTTTCCATTTTCTTCCTTTGTCTCATCCAACCTCTTTAATGCCTTGTTGGGTAGTTGAGGCAGTTATGGCTGGGAGTTGAGGCAATTATTGCTGATTAGTGGTGGGTGTGGCAGGACTGTCAGTCCTTGCCCACGTGCCCACTCCACTAGCGGATTCTTCCTCTTGACGTCGCTGGAGCAGAGAATAGACCTTCCATTCTCCCCACCGCGCGTTATCTCCATGGTATGTTCATTCCTCATGGTTGTCTGTTCATCCGCGCGCACAGGCAGAGCTGTTCACCCTCACGCAGGGATCATTGCCTGTTTATCCTCACGCACCGGTCGGGCGGGGGGGGGGATTCTTCTTTCGTTTCGTGCATGCAGCGAGCAAGAAGAGCGGCCTCAAGGGCCCGATTTCTGTTGTCTATGTGAATAGCCGTGGTTTTCATCCACGATTCTGCTTACTGTTGGTAACCCGTGATTCAAGCTTGTTGTTGGTTTCACCCACGTTTTGGGTTGCTATCATTCTTCCATGAATTTTGGGTGTCGTGGAGAATCCGATTTCTTCTTCCATTTCGGACTGTGTGTGGGATTTCTTCCGTTGTTGGCTATGTCTTTTCCTTTGCACACAGGTTGAGAGATGTGCTTTCCCCTTTTCTGCATGTGTAAGTTCTCTAGCCACCGCATTGAGGAATTGCGTGTGCTGTGGGCTGTGGATTTCCAAATCCGTTGGTTGAGTTTTCCTCTGTCCACGCTGGGAGTTTGGCTTCTCCTCTGTTTTGTGGATTGTGTGATGTTGCCATCGTTTCACTATGAAGTTGGGTTGCTGAAGTACCCTGGTTTTGGGTTGTTGTTGAATTGTTTTGGCCATGCTAGGGCCAAGAACAACTCTAATTTGTCTTGTGGCTTGAGTTGTGTTTCACCTGTTGGTTGGGATTGTCACCTGGTTGTCTTTGCCTTCTTCACAGAGCTGTGAGGGATTGTTTTGCTGCGGTATGCAGTGGTTGGTCTTCGGACTATTGTGAGTGGGATTAGAGGCTGGGTATGCATGAGAAGACTGGTGATGAGGCCACCAGCTTGGCAATTAGCCTATCCTAGCTCCTTGATGGCCTCGTAAAACCCTACTGTGTGTGGGTTTGGCTGATTTGGTCCCTTGGCTATGTGTGAGCCTACATTGACCCTTATTCCTTGAGGAATCGTGCCCAGCTCGGGGGTGGTAGTGTTGCTGAGAGATTGATGAGCACGCTGGCCTATGGTTGGGTGGAACGTTGCAGCAACGTAGCTAGTTGCGGGGCGAGTTCTTCATCAAAATATAAGTACTTCTGATTGTTTCATCTCTGCAATTATATTGATGTTTAATGAATTATGATGAACATGCTAAATGCTAGAATGTGTGTGTCTGCTTCTGCTGAACATTGAATAAATGTGTATTCTTGTATGTTTTATGCATCTTTGTATGATGGATCATGCATCTGGTTATGCATTGTAGCATGCATTATGATAAGTTTTTAATGTCAGCAATTGTTCATCTTCTTGGGGTTGTTTTCCCGGTTGTTTGTGGTGTTCGTCGCGTCCTCTTCGCTGGTCGGAGGGTCGGGGACGTGACAGAGTGGTATCATAGCTCATGTTGCAGCATGGGCCTGAATGGACCACCAAGGTGCAGTGACAGAAGCAGAATTTATTTCTGCCCAGCAGAGATCAGAATTTGATGGCAGCAAACTTCAAAAAAATTGTCTAAGTGTTGGAACAATCGGATCATCGGAACACTAAGTGGAACAGACTTCCGATGTAGCGGATCACTTAGTTGGAAGGTCCTCCGATGCAGCGGAACGCGTAGTCTGAAGCACGCCCAACGGGAACACTTGGAAAGGAAATCGCAGAAAAATTTTCTAAGTGTTCGACGTCCGGCGGCGGAAAATAGTTGATCGAGTGTCCGCCGTTGCGGATGGCTAAACAACTAAGCGTCCGACGGATAAGGCCTCTGAAAGCCAACGCCGTGACGAAATTCTAAATTTTTTCTAAGTATAAAAAACATCGGCCATTGGAAGCAGAAATTTGTTCGTGTGCCCGCCGTTTCGGAAGCCAAAAGCACTAGCCTTCCGACGAGAAGCGACTGCCGATGCCGATCAAGTCATGCCTTAGCAGATTGTGTTTCGTCGTTGCGGATATTGATGAAACTATCTCGTCGATGAAAAGAAGAAAGTTGAGCTGATCAAGCAGCGGAAGAGAAGAGAAGGTTTCGGCGGAGATTAGTTGAAGGCGGAGCCGCAGTTTCGGCGGAGATTAGTAGACCGATCGGCGAAATTTAGCCCTTTGGGGATCCGAGACGGTGGAAGACCAAAAAGGAAAATTTCAAAAATTTTCTAAGTGTTGATCATCGGAAGGCGTTAGCTGTTTGAGCAGCCGATACATCGGCTCAGTTAGCCGAAAGGACTTCTGATGCTGTCGGCGGAAGAAAGATGTTGAAGGCGCCGATATGCCGGCTCAGTTGGCCGGAAGGACTTTCGATAACGTCGGAGGAGAAAACGCGAAGGGTGTTGATACGTCGGCGGAAGAAAGTAAAATTTTGAAAATTCGTCTAAGTATGGAAACCATCGGCAAAATTTAGCTATTTGAGTAGCTGATGCGGTAGCATGTATCGGGGAAAAATAGAAGATGAGTTTGCCAATGCGGCGGCGGATGAAGGGAAAAGTTTTTTCGAAGAGCTGGAAGCGTCGGAAAAATTTAGACGATCGAGCAGCCGATGGGGCGACGGAAAGAAGAAGAAAAATTTTCGAAAATTTTTCTAAGTATAGAAAACGTTGGAAAACTTTAGAGGATTGGACCGCCGACACGTCGGAAGAAATTAGAGGATCGGTTCGCCGATACGTCGGGAGCCAGAGGAGGATCGGCCCGATATGTCGGAAATATTTAGTTGTTTCAATCACCGACATAGTGGAAAGGATTGTGGTTTGGACTGCCGAAACGTCGGATCGATAGTGGAAATGAGAGCCGATTCTGCAGAAGAAATTTTGAGTTTTTCAAGAAGGATTTCTCAGCAGATTTCGCCTGTTTTTTAGCGGTATTTTTTACTATTTTTCAGTGAATTTTCAGGGCTGAAAAGGAGAAGAAAAATCCTAGGTGGCTGAAGTTGGCACCCAATCCAAAATACAGTTGTGTGTTTTGCCTAAAATTGGTGAAAACCTTCATTTTTAGAAGTGGTGTGGTTTTCACACCCGAGGTCGGAATGAAGCATGTGGATAGGCGTTGGAAAGCTTATCCAGTAGGGAACAAGGGAAAGTTACCAGAATCTGAGCATGGAGCAGCAAAGTGCTAATGGAAGCCGCTGCTGTCAAATGGACAAATCTGGGAAATTGCATGCCAGAGGTAGCAAGGACTATGAAGGCTAACCAGCTGTTGTGTGGAAGAGTAATTCCATGCAAAGATAAGGGATTTAAAAGGGAAAATTCCTTAAACCCTATATTGATGATTATAACTACATTTCCTAAGTTTTATAGCTGAAATGTATGAGGATAGGCTTTGTGTACATAAGATAGTAAGGATTATACCTTTATAATGAACCACTAATGATAGTTATTGCATTGGTGTTGGCATTAGTGGAAAAAACCAACGACAACATGGACTTGACTGAATATGTTGTTGATGCTGATGAATGTGACTAGCAACCCTCTGGAGAAAGGGATAAAGCAACAAGTCCAGGATAAAAAGTTGGTGAGCAAATTCTGCAATCTCCTGTAAAGGACCAATCAAATTGGTCATGTCAAGGGTGTAAGTAGGATTCATGCAGGTAAGAGTTTGATTATGACGAATTCCATGGAATGGTAAAGGTAAGAGACCTCATACCATGTGGATATTTGAATATAGAAAGGCATCATGCATGTATATGTTGATTGAGCTTGGTATCCCAAGGAAAGTAAGTATTGATGGATTGATTGTAGTAATGCATCCTATATGAAGTAGTCATGGTTAGGCCATGCATGGTATGTTGAATGCATAGTATTCCTGAATCAATGCAAGGTAGAATTGAATGGATATGCATTAAAAAGATTTTATAAATCTTATAGTTATGCATTGAATGTATGCATATGAAGGGTGTGAGTGACTGATTGCATACGTATAGGTGCAAATGTTGTGATGTATTGCATGAATGCATTGAGATGAGTGCATGTGATATTATGAATAACTAATGGCTGAAATGATGAATTGATGATAATTCTGGAACTGTTTCAAAGGTTGTTATGAATACCAGATAGTAAGTGCATAAAAAGGATAGTCATGATCAATTGGCTGCCGGAAATGCTCTATGGAAGAGCAAGGTGGTACAAATGATACACTTGTGAAGTAAGGAGTATCTAAGCATTTCATTTAATTGCATGAATGATGTGACTATGCCTTGCAAATGTAAGTATGATAACGATTGCGTGAAGTAAATGAGTTTTGGTAATATTGATGTGATTAACAGCTGGAAGTACTTGAATTTTGTAAATTCTGAAAATGCTTCAGTGATGGTTGTAGCAATGAAAAGGTTATATGCATCCATACATACCAAGTGTTTGGTTGATTGAAGCTCGGGTTTTAGGTAGATTATTTCGAGCATGGCAGTGAGAGGTAAGACCCTGACCAATGCCAGAATCTACCATGTGAAAGAGCCAAACCTTATGAGAAGAGTCTCATGGTTGTAAAATAGTTGGTATGCATAATGGGATGTTAAATTTGAATTGCAAATTTCGGATTTAAGGAAATTGCTGACAACTCCTAATCACTGTTGGCTTGCATAAGATTGTGTTTGGTTGATTGAAGCTCGGGTTTCAGGTAGATTATTTCGAGCATGGCAGTGAGAGGTAAGACCCTGACCAATGCCAGAATCTACCATGTGAAAGAGCCAAACCTTATGAGAAGAATCTCATGGTTGTAAAAATAGTTGGTATGCATAATGGGTTGTTAGATTTGAATTGTGAATTTCATATTTAAGAAATTGCTGACAACTACTAATCACTATTGGCTTGCATAAGATTGTGTCAGGAGGACGCATTGTAAGTGGGTATTCATATTATGCTAGTGAGCATAAAATTATAATGAGCATAGTGGTGCTGCTTATGAGAGACCCACAAATGAGGATCACCTCATTGCTAAGCAAACTAATTTCTGTAGTAGACAAAATTGCAAATTCCTATTGAATTCGATTACTAATGTCATTGCTTGGTTATGGAACAATCAGTTTGGATTGTATTATCAAATAATGATTAATTGTTTGGCTATTTGATGAATGTGCCAGGGGTACACACTACAGGAGGATCATGTGTGATGGCCTGCAGGAGCCAAACTTCATGGGAAGGTTTTCCCTTATCCTGGAAATGGGTTTCGGGTGAAACTCCATTGGACATTTTGGAAATGTCTCATCTGCACTGCATGTTTGGTAGCAACATGAGTGAGATGGTATAAATTATGTCGGTAAGACATGTGTGGATATGAAATGTAAAGAGGAGTTGAGGTGGCTAACTGAGGGACTGTCAACTCAAAGAAGGGAGCCCCATTCCTCCTTAACGAAGGAATACTTCGTCAGCAAATGGTAAGTGCTAAATAGATGCAGTTGGGTGTTGCACCCTAAAGGTAAAAGGTAAATGGTTGTTGTGAGGGGTTGCGGAGTAAGGGTTATTGTTTATATAAATGTATTTTGATATAAGTGTATGTATTATTGTTGATATAAGTGTGTGTTGGGTTGTGATATGCCTAGGGATCCATAGTAGATCCTAGACCTAGAAATGGTCATGGTAAAGTTCCAAGCCCAGTCGACATGAGGATGTACTAGTTGGACATTAATTATTTGATGTTGAGGAGAAGCCTGCGTGCTGACCTAACATCCAAGTCCATAGGCGATCCCAAGGATTGCAAAGCGAAGCAGGATCCTGTGGACCAACGAGAAAACGCACAATACAAATAAGTATTGGATTATTTTGCTTATGAATATACATGTGTATATGATTTGGTTATGATGTTTAAGCTCTTGTTCTAGAGATAAAACCGATGAGAATAAACTAAACATGTGAATCTATTCAATGTTTGGATATAGGTATCGCTGGGAGCGAGGACTATGAGGGCATCCTACAGATGCATGTGGACATGTGACTGTCCTAGAGAGCTCGGAATGAGCGGTAATGAAAAAGGTGCTAGTGAGACTGCGAAGTTCCTAGCAGCCGAGGAAACCATGTGGGAAGGCTCCATGGTTTAGAGGTCTGGAATAGACCGGAGACACTAAGTGTCATGACCAAGAGGGATTGGTCCAGCATTCACGGTGAAGTGAAAGAGGCTGAGAGCATGAAAAGCCACCGCAGTGGTGTGGGTTCCAGGATGGAACAAAACAAAGAGGGAAAAAACTCTTGCTGCTCTCTCTTGCCTTTTAATTATATATATATATATATATGCATTGTGAAAAACAAAAGATTGTTGAATGCATGTATGACTGAAAATGGAATGTGTGTATTTTCTGAAAGTAAATTGTGAATGCTGGAATAGTTAATTCCCTGCCCAAGAATGGACATGAATGAGCTCATGTGCATGTTGGGAAGGCATGAAAAATATGAAAGTCTCCTTGATGAGACTTGTACTGTCATGCCATTTGGGTAATTGACTGACTAATCTTAATGTCTATATTGTGCTTGGTCTGACAGAATTTCAATGGTGCATTTCACAGGTGATAAAAGTGAAACCTGGTGGTGCACATTGATCATGGCAGCAAATCAAAAGTTGCTGGACTTGGCTGGAAGTCTCCTTCAAATGATTGCCAAGACCTAAGAAAATCTTGGGGAGATGCTCAAGATACAGAAAAGGCAGAATGAAATGAACCACCAGATTTTGTAAGACTCTATTGGTTTGCAAAGGGAGGTGAAAATCCTTCTGGGAGCAATCGGAAAAGGAAAGGAAGGTGGATCAGCGATGGGACATTCGTCCAAGTGACCCGTTGGGAAACGGTCCAGGCATGAAGACTCAAAAGAAATTGAGCAGGTAAAGATGAAGCAGCCAATGAAATGTTGGGGATGCGGAGGACATCATTTACGCCGGGACTGCCCAATGAGGGAACATGATGAGGGAAATAGCCACAAAGTTCCTAGGCTTCGAGATAAGCTGAGATCTGAGAACCAGCAAGAGAAGTCCGTGGAAGCCGAGGGGCTTGGTCTTGAACGTTCACAGTAAATAATTGAATGTGGGACAGATCTGCAAAATTTTGAAATTTTGATGTGCAATTGTATATGTGTTGTATATGTATTCCTATGTATTGGAACACCGAGGACAGTGTTATTCCAAGGGGGAGAGGAATGTAACACCCCGGTTTTGACCCCGTTTGCATGATGTATATAATGTAATTAATCGTGGTGAGGAGCTAAAGGAAAAAGCCCCACCATCGATTTGGTTGGGTATGTTTCGGCAATAGGGATAGTTGCCGATGGTATATCGTGTTATCCGGCACATTATGGTTGGCATCATGTAAATACGCACATCAATTAAAATAAACCCACAACCAGCTATGGCAGTGCAACGTTAAAATGAAAAGGGCATGATTCCAAAGGATAAGGGTGGGGGATGTCAAACCTTGGTCTATGGGGGAGGGGGGGGAACCCATGTTTTACCACCTTGCTTGATTTTCCATTTTCTTCCCTTGTCTCATCCAACCTCTTTAATTCCTTGTTGGGTAGTTGAGGCAGTTATGGCTGGGAGTTGAGGCAGTTATTGCTGAGTAGTGGTGGGTGTGGCAGGACTGTCAGTCCTTGCCCACGTGCCCACTCCACCAGCGGATTCTTCCTCTTGATGTCGCTGGGGCAGAGAAGCGACCTTCCATTCTCCCCACCGCGCGTTATCTCCATGGTCTGTTCGTTCCTCATGGTTTTCTGTTCATCCGCGCGCACAGGCGGAGTTGTTCACCCTCACACAAGGATCATTGCATGTTTATCCTCACGCACCGGTCGGGGGGGGGATTCTTCTTTGGTTTCGTGCATGCATCGAGCAGGAAGAGCGGCCTCAAGGGCCCGATTTCTGCTGTCTATGTGAATAGCCGTGGTTTTCATCCATGATTCTACTTGCTGTTGGTAACCCATGATTCGGGCTTGTTGTTGGTTTCACCCACATTTTGGGTTGCTGTCATTCTTCCACGAATTTTGGGTGCCGTGGAGAGTCTGATTTCTTCTTCCATTTCGGACTGTGTGTGGGATTTCTTCCATTGTTGGCTGTGTCTTTTCCTTTGCGCACAGGTTGAGAGATTTGCTTTCCCCATTTATGCATGTGTAAGTTCTCTAGCCACCGCATTGAGGAATTGAGTGTGTTGTGGGCTGTGGATTTCCAAATCTGTTGGTTGAGTTTTCCTCTGTCCACGCTGGGAGTTTGGCTTCTCCTCTGTTTTGTGGACTGTGTGATGTTGCCATCGTTTCACTATGAAGTTGGGTTGCTGAAGTACCCTGGTTTTGGGTTGTTGCTGAGTTGTTTTGGCCATGCTAGGGCCAAGAACAACTATGAGTTGTCTTGTGGCTTGAGTTGTGTTTCACCTGTTGGTTGGGATTGTCACCTGGTTGTCTTCTTCACAGAGATGTGAAGGGATTGTTTTGCTGCGGTATGCAGTGGTTGGTCTTCGAACTGTTGTGAGTGGGATTAGAGGCTGGGTATGCATGAGAAGACTGGTGATGAGGCCACTAGCTTGGCAATTAGCCTATCCTAGCTCCTTGATGGCCTGGTAAAACCCTATTGTGTGTGGGTTTGGCTGATTTGGTCCCTTGGCTATGTGTGAGCCTACATTGACCCTTATTCCTTGAGGAATCATGCCCAGCTCGGGGGTGGCAGTGTTGCTGAGAGATTGATGAGCACGCTGGCCTATGTTTGGGTGGAATGTTGCAGCGACGTAGCTGGTTGCGAGGCAAGTTCTTCATCAAAAGATAAGTACTTCTGATTGTTTCATCTCTGCAATTATATTGATGTTTAATGAATTATGATGAACATGCTAAATGCTGGAATGTGTGTGTCTGCTTCCGCTGAACATTGAATAAATGTGTATTCTTGTATGTTTTATGCATCTTTGTATGATGGATCATGCATCTGGTTATGCATTGTAGCATGCATTATGATAAGTTTTTAATGTCAGCAATTGTTCATCTTCTTGGGGTTGTTTGCCCGGTTGTTTGTGGTGTTCATCGCGTCCTCTTCGCCGGTCGGAGGGTCGGGGACGTGACACCTCATCTTCAATATCTTCTGAATGACATATTCCATCGGTGTTCCACCAAAGTAGACTCCAAATCCCAACATTCTCAGGCTTCCAACACTCTTTCTCTCTCTTTCTCCTTCAAAAAATCAATTTTCTTACCTGGTTACTGTGCTCGAAAGCTTTGTTATCATTTGGATCTGTTATATCGAAGTAAAATTTACATAGATCTACTATTTCAAATCTCATATTCTATATCTCAATTCTGAAAAGTATCATTTAGCATTCTAGATCTAGCATAAGGAAATCATCCATTTTGCATGGCAAGTTAAAGAAAGCAGTAGGTTGCATGCTCGAGATTTCCTTTTAAGTTTTAAAAAGATTAAATTCATCAATTAGTGCATATTTCATTGGCTGCACAAATAGCAAGCCAAGATTCCAAGGAAAGCTTACTTTCCTTGGTTCCTTTTTCACCTATTTAACTAGTTTTAACTTAATCTTCTTTTGAGTTAAGGTAGGTTGATCCAAAGGTACTATTAAAGTGCTTTTGGGCATATGTTATTCTAACATGCTTGCTGGTTTTTAGCAGGTGTAACAGAAAAGAAAAGAATTTGTTGTTCGAAAGTGGCATCGGGAGCGTTCAAATCCCCCCAGGGGTCTCCCTTTCACTAAAATTTAAAAATTTTGCAAAGTTGTAAGTACTTGGTTTCATCCCGTATAAGGACCAAGAGGTTTCTGATATTTCAACTTGATAATATTATAACCAATAATAATAAAAGAAAATATTTTTTGAGTAGGCTCTTTCGAGCCCGTTCCCCATCCCCCCAGGGGGGATCTGCGTTCGTTTCACTTTTTTGCTTTTTTGTTTTTTTTCTGCTTTAGTTTAGTACTAACATGTAGGATTGTATACTTCGATATAATTTTGCACTATTCCATATTGTAATTTCAAAATTAATCATACTACTTACCCCACGACTTCTCGATTGACCCGCAAGGGGAAAGATGTGCATGGTAGGACTAATTAGAAAATCGGTGTTGTGTATCTTTATTTCCTTTTTCATCAATCGTTTCATTAGCCATAATAAAATTAAGCCCTCCTCGATTCCCCGATTGAAATCCACTCGGATCGAAAGAGGTTCCTGGAGGGTTTTCTTTTTAACAAGAACACCTCCTTTAAAATTTATTAAAAGTAACAAAGTCTCCAGTGTGTATGCTCTGCATTTGGTTGCGGTTCTATTGAGGCCTGGAAATTCGCAGGCAACAACAGCAAGGGATTCTCCCCAGTCAACGTTCCCAACTAGCCCGTTGACTGTTTGGTATAGGGAATCCGTCCGGTTTGCGGTCCGGCTACCGTAGGTCAAGTAACAAAAACAAAAGGTTTTACTGGTTACGGCCCGGTCCACCGAGTTTTTGTATTTTGACTTAATGTATGAGATGCATATGCCTAATTAACCATGCAGGGTGATGAGGATGCAGGGAGCAGTCACAATGTGATGCGCAGGTTCTTACCTCTCGTCTTAAGGCTCACAAGCATCTGTATCACATATGCAGCAATGAAATGAACTAACTATCTATCTACCTACCTATCCCCAGGGAGCCTGATTGTAAATTATTTGTGAGTAATGTGTATTGTACATGCAATATAAAGAGAAAATACAGTTAGCTGATGTTTCTTTCCACAATGCATGAATGATTAAAGATATTTCAACAACCAGATAGCCAATTGTTTTATGAACCGCATGAATTACTCGCGGTGGTCATTCCACAAAATAAACCAGAAATCATTTAAACAAGAACATAGATTCAAAGAGTTAGAACGATCTCATGGTTAATGGACAAAAAGCTGGAAAACAAAATAGTTCATCTTTCAGCCATCCACAGCATAACATTTGGACATTCCACCAATCTTCCTCCAACAGGCAAACAAGACTTCTTTATTGCAAAGAGAAATAGTTCTTCTTACAATATAGCATTTCATGTCTAACTGGGAAAAAGTCCCATTTTCCCTCTTAGTCTATTACATTTATACAAAAAGGTGAGATGGTTGGGCTGCCCAAAGTAACCTTTAGGCTTCCCAACTCTTCGTTTCCCAACGCTTGACTTTTCTCAAAGGTTTTCACAAAAGGTTACATATTACAAAAAATGATAGATCCTTTATGAGGAGGGTCCCACTTGGGCATCTAGAAACTTCTTCCAAGCCGAAGCATCAAAGGCAATGCCCTCAAACGCGCAGGGTTCCAAAAACTGAATGTTGATTTCAAATTTTTCAGCCTGGTTCTTTATAGCCTCCACTCTGGCTGCACTTAACCGAAGCTGGTCTTCCAAAACCTGCACACTAACGGCCGAATGGCCTACTTCGTTTCTCAGCATCTAGTCATTAATGGCCTTAATATGTTGCATTCTTGCTTCTTCATTCTGATGTCTTTTCTGCAACATCTCCACAAATGAATTATGGTCTGGAAAATCATCTAGCCTCTGCTCGGCTTCTACCTGGCACCGGTTGTATGTAATGAGGACTCTCCTAAAAAATTCCGTGCAGGCTCCCTTTGTCTTCTTGACTGCCTTCTTGAAATCCTCTGCGGTGTTAATAGCAAATTCTATTAAGTCGTAATCCTGCTTAAGGGCTTGTTTATCTTTTGATGGCAGCTCTGCTGGAGTTTCTTCATCGCTTTCCAGCCTCGCCATTCTTGCAGTCAGGACCTCGAGGACGTCCTGAGATCTGTCCACAAAGTAAGATGCAGTTTCCAAGATCTCTTCCAATCGGCCAACAATCTGCAGCACTCTACATCTCTCCTCTTCAACAGCAGTCTGTAGCTGCAGCATCTTGGCTTTTTGGGACAAGACATGCTCTTTGAATGGCTGGAGGTTAACTTGTTGCTCCCTTGCTTCCTCCAGAGCAGCTGTCAGAGAAGAAATATGTTCTTGATGTTTCTCTTTCTGCTCTTGGGAGTGCATCTCACTGGCCTATAAGATAATCTTTTGCTGCTCTTCTAGCTCTTCTACCTTCTTCTGTAGCCGTTCCTTTTCTATCTTCAATTCTTGATATTCTTTCTGTATTTTCTCCAGGGATTCTTGTGTTGTTTCTCTGACCTGTCTTTCTACTTGGAGGGCCTGCAATTCAGCCTTAGAAGCCTTTATCTCCCTCTGCATGTCTTCATACTTCCGCTTCAGCCTATTGCTTTCTTCTCTCTCTTTCCTCAGTGTATTTTTTAACTGAGCAGAGGACTTCTGGGACTGCTCCAAGTCAGTTATTACCTTGTCCATGTTATCTTCTGAGGCATGGATTAGTACAGTCCCGGCTCTCAGGGTGAATCTTGGATCTTGGTCTGTTCCCAACATAACAGCCGTATCCATGATCATTTTACCAGGCATATCTCATGTTT
>LPNX010340278.1:74693-144942 GCA_001517045.1 Pseudotsuga menziesii | reverse complement strand
GGATCCATTCTAACTTGAAGAATCTACCATGTGCCCTTCCAAAAATCCGGTTCAGCATTAAAGCTGTGAACCTGTAGGGAGCCCTTAAGCTAGCTGTATCGTAATCACATGCTGGTCTGTATCTGTAATGTTTTCCTTGCAACATCATCCTTTTAAACGTCTCCACCAGATCCATTCTAATGTTGTTTAGCCAGTCATCAGATAAAAAGACTTGGGCTTCTGGCAGGTGGTAAGCCAGAGCTACATATCCATGGCTATATGCAGCATAGCCTTGTTTGTTAACATTTTCCAGAATCATTGTTGTGACATCTGCCCGGGGCAGAATCCAACCTATTACCTCAGAGCACGGGAACAGCTCTGGTCTGGTGGCGATCTTCATCAGGGAAGATCTTTCTATGTTGGCATATATGGACTCTTCTTCTAAGCCCATGTCAGGAACCTCTCTTCGTGTGATCAGTCTATAGATTTCCCCCCACTGGTATTCAGGTTCAACGCCGGAAATGCACTTCGTGTCTTCATATATGTATTCTGTCTTAGTGACGACTTCTACTTCTGGCTCCTCCTCGACCACAGGCGCCTTTTTCTTTTGTCTCTTTGACATGGTGAGCTCTTCCTGCCATAAAATTGTAACATTAAGCCCTTTTGGCTGAGTGACCAACTTGTATACATCAATGTGCAGTGTGCCACTTCTTCTATGTTTAAAATGATAACAATCAGTCAATGAAGTAATATATGCATGTATAGCCTGAAATGGCCTAACTAACAGAACTATTAAAACCCGATGTGTAGTGACTTAGTTTATGTTTAGCATGATGAAAACACAGTTATATACAGTAGAATATGCAATCTACCACTGCTGTAGGCTATTAAACAATTCTAACCAAATAATCGAGCGGGTAAACATTTACACTACATGAGGAAAACTCCCACTCTCTACGAGCGCCATTATTATTTCGCTGCGCAGGACAGACAAGGGACAAAAACCCTTGCAATCCTTTTCAACGGCACTTTTCAAACGAACTACCCATGCAATCTAATGGTCAACAGCCTAAATGCAATGGCACATCCCATCCCCCTCCGGCTCGGATTCAAAACAAAAACCAACGGTGCGCAGAATGGCACAGCGAAACGGTTGCTATTCGAAAGTGCAGGTAATATGAAATCCACACAAGAAGGGGAAAATTACCAAATGCCACAGAAAAACCAACAAAAACTCTCCCCTACTAAAATCATCATCGCCCAGGGCAGTTTGGTGCTGCACCAAACCCTTCCTACTATGCGCATGGATGCAAAAGGTCGCGGGCAAAATTACTTCGTGGGTTAAAAGCGCCCCCCCGACCACGAACAGTAAGATCCCCAAAACTCTTCAATATATAGGTGCAATCACGAGGGAAGAGAAACAGTCACGACAAACCTAACCGCAGCAAACATCAATCCAATGCCTCGAACGGAACGGGGTAGGGCAACAACGGGCCTACCTGGCACTGATGTGTAACCGGCGAGTATGGCAGGACGAAGACAGTCAGCTTCCAGAGTTGCCACCTGGACGCGGGTACCGGCGATGGGGTCCGAACAAGCTCGAGTGATCGACAACACGATGGCGACAAAGCACAGCAGTTGAAAATACCAATAGAATAATCCAACATGCCCCTACTACCTCATATACATACGGTCAACTCTCGCGGCGGGGAAAAAATTTAAAAAGTCGGACGTCGGGAACATTTGGATCAACAGCCGAAAGTGTATCTCTTTCCGCAACGGCGGATGATCAAACCCTCAATCCATCCGCAACGGCGGAGATAACCGGGTGACAAATACCATGTGTCGGGCTTCTAACATCGGAACCGAAAGCAGAACCGCAGCCGCAACAGCGGATATCAAAAGGGTATCGCGCCCCGCCATACAACGCTTAAATCGGAAGAGAAACTGCCAGGGATCGGCAAGGTTAATCTTTCTTTTATCC
The DNA here is from genome assembly GCA_001517045.1 of Pseudotsuga menziesii. NCBI lineage: Eukaryota > Viridiplantae > Streptophyta > Pinopsida > Pinales > Pinaceae > Pseudotsuga > Pseudotsuga menziesii. The sequence continues at coordinate 142,979 of LPNX010340278.1, read as the reverse complement.
GCAACGACGAGAGAGTAAAGCGTGCGACCTTCCGCAACGTCAGAGCCAAAATGACTTACGAAACGTTAAAGGACTGATCGGATGAGGAAGCAGTTTTCCTTCCGCAACGGCGGAAGAAAGAAACGATAAAAGTTCTGATGCAAAGCCAAGATTCAGCCGAGGTAAACAACAACTAAATCGAAAGAAAGTCGAAGTCCAAAACCGAATGCCCATCCGCAACGGTGGAAGCTAACAGCAAACATCTTCCGCAACAGCGGATAAAGAAAAAATAAACAGCTCCGATGTAAAACCCAAAAGTCAGCCGAGCAGGAAACGAAACAGTTAAGCAATGATCGAGAGAGGAAGTGGTTTGTCGTCCGCAACGGCAAAGGTAGAAATGACAAATTCCTCCGACAGAAACCAACAGATCGACCGATGAGAAAACCAACGGATCGGAAAGAAAATCAAAGACAAAACCAATTATCCATCCGCAACGGCGGAAAACCAAACCACAGATCCATCCGCAACGGCAGAAAACCAAACCAAATAACTTCCGATTCAGGCATGCTTCAAATGCATTCAAAGGCGGCGAGAAAGCTTGATCATACAGTGGATTACTTCAAGTGCTAAAAGGAGAAACCAAACAAGTGGTAAATCAATTTAATCATCTTGAGAAATCATTATTAGACCAACTCAACAAAGAAAATCGAACTAATCCAAGCAAAAGGAGGGTCCTAAAATTTTTGGAATTTTGGGAAATTGTTGCAGCTGCAACAGGTTCGTCCGATCAATCAAGCTGCATCAAAAGCACTTGAGTGACTAGATTAATTAGTCTTCATCTCCCAAATTGACAAACCATAAGGCAAAAATCCAACGCCTCGAACAAACTGTAAGCGGTGGCAAAATACCAAGAGTGGGAACAACTAGAAAGTGACCTCGAGGCGCCGATCTCTGTCACACCCTAACGGGTGCGTTATGAACAATAGTCTCCGAGACTCCGTTACAGCCCACGAACGTGACCTTGCGGGTAGCCGTGAAAGTTCACTTTTGGACATACTCCAAGTACCACTCAGGTATATCTGAAGTCCCCTTTTCGCCTAATTTAATTCATTCACATTCCACATTAATTTAAAATCTACCAAGAGACATTTGCAAAACATTATTTCAAGCGCATGCAAGCACATTATTTTCTCTGTTGACTCCATTTAAGGCACTGGTGATTTATTTCTTTCGATTATATATATATTGAGTGTCATTATTGTGCTTATATGCTTTAAATCTTGCATCTTGTTATCTTTTGTTTCCACTGGTTAATTTCAAAGCTCCTAAACAACTTAATCAATATAACACCATCACACTAAGTAATTAGCCTTAGTAACTTAATAGGGTCCACCCCCCTTGGCTTCGTTAGGAGTTGAGCCTAAACGGAGGAGTCAAGAACAAGGTGACAGCCTTGACTCGAGACTTGCCCCCAAGGACGCACCAAGTGGCTTGAAGATTTCTGCCATGTAACTCAGGTGTGTGAAAGGCGGCAACAGAATCGTCAGTGTTAGTGGATGTGACTCAATACAAACAGTTTATTGGGTCGTTGATGTATCTAATGAATATCAGTCCAGATATATGCTTTGTTGTGAACACCCTGAGTCAGTATCTAGTTAAAATTAGACGTGTTCACTTGATAGTTGCAAAGCATGTGATGAGGTACCTGAAAAGTATGATAGACTTTGGACTATACTATGATGGCGATCATGACTAAAGACTGTATGGTTATACAAATGCAGATTAGGCTGGAAGTACCTCAAACAGGAAGAGCACCTCAAGTGGATGTTATTGTCTGGGATCCGCCATGATCTCATGGTTTAGCAGGAAGTAGTCTAGTGTTGCTCTCAGCACAGCTAAAGCAGTGTACATAACAGCTTGTTCTGCTAGTTGTGAAGCCATATGGTTATGGAAGTTTATGACAGGTCTATTTAAACTGGAGTTGGATACCACGGTGATTCTATGTGACAACCAGAGTTGTATAAAGATGACGAAGAACCCAGTGTTCAATGATAAGTCGAAGGACATAGAAATCCGATATTTTTATACATGAGACATGGTACATAAGGGAGCCATAAAGCTCCAATATGTGAGCACCAATGAGCAAGTCGTTGATGTGTTAACCAAGCCTCTGTCTCAAGTAAAAGTTTGAATAATTCCATGAAAAGCTTGGTGTAGTCCGAAAAGACTTTTCTCGTAACGAGGAATAGTGATAATGACGTTGTAGACTTTTCTCATGAGGAGGAATAGTGATGATTGTTGATTTTTCTTAGCAGCATCGAGAGCCATTCTCTTAGGGGAAAAGGGACATCTAGTCTGGGACCAAGATGTGGAACCAGTCTAGCACTTGGGGACTCAAACTTGAGTTGAGTGGCCATTCTGTTGAATGGAGACATCTGGTCAAAGATTAAGATGTGGAACTAGTCCAACACTGGGGGACTCAACCTTGAGTTGAGTGACCATTCTGCTGAATGGAGACATCTAGTTAGAGACCAGGATGTGGAACCAGTCCCGCACTGGGAGACTCAACCTTGAGTTGAGTGACCATTCTGTTGAATGGAGAAATCTGGTCCGGGACCAGGATGTGGAATCAGTCTAGCACTAAGGGACTCAGCCTAGAGCTGAGTGGCCATTCTTTGAATGGAGGCAACTAGTCAGTCACCAGGAATTTAACCTAGTCTGGGATTAGAGAATCAGCTTGGGCTGAGGGCCATTCTCTAGGAGAATGGAGGCGCTTGGTTTGTTGCCAAGTATTTGACCTTCCGTCAAATTATGCAGCCTATCGCTGAGGCACCTGGTCTGTTACCAAGATAACACTATAAGCCATAGATTGGGTCTGGGCATGTGTAACACTCCTCCCTCGATCTGTGGGCTTTGTGATCTTCTCCGGGGATTAGCTACTCCTAGTTAAGACACCTTAGTACCCGATCTTGGTGGCACATGGAGTGTGAGATAAAAGCATTAGTGATTCTCTATGTTAATGATGATGTACTTTGAGTGGGGATGAAGAACCACCTTGACCACTTGTTTTGACCATAGGGCACTTGAAGAAGGCTAAAGTAAAAGTCTAAAATACATAAGGAGCCTTAGTACCACTAAGGATTCAAAGTGAAAGTGCAAAAAGACCTTTAGTACCACTAAAGGTGAAAGTCAAAGTAATAAAAGAATAAAATAATATTGTTTTGTTCTTTTGAGTTTTGGTCCACTTATAGGTGCTTCAAAGGCTATAAAAAAAAATCATTCCATTTCATTATTACAAACACACTTGATCTTGATCTTACAGCTGCTCAAGGAGGATTTTTGTTAGTGTTGAGAAGAAGGCAATTTATTGTGGTTGTGCCCTAGCATGGAGGATTCTAGCTAGGGCATCGACACTTGTTTAACAAACCCTAAACTAGGGTTTCACGGTGATCTCTTACAGCAACAACATTATTCTCTTCAGCAATTAGGGTTTCACCCTCTTCTCTCACACATCCTTTATGGGCAACTCTCTCTCAACATCGGGCAGCAGTTTTAGTTCACGGGCAGTGTCCTCTTCATTGTTATCACTCCTAGGCAGTCTTCTTGTGGTCACAGGCAACCTGCTAACCCTCCCTTCCACCTTTGGCATGCACATAACCCTCAACAAAATCCTCAAGCAGCATTCAAGAACCCTCGGGCAGCATTCAAGGACCCTCGAGCAGATAGTCATTAGCTCGAGTAGGTAGCAGAAGAGTTTGGGCAGGCTGAGACTCATCCCGGGTAGGTTCAAGCAGGCCCAAATCCACTCTAGGCAAATCCGGGTAGGCAGTCATGAACACGAACAACAAAAAAATAGGCTCGGGTAGACAGTGAGAGATCCGAGCAGCCACAAGCAGTTAGACAATCATCTCGGGCAACAAGGTGAGCCCTCCAGGCAATCCGAGCAGGCAAGAATTTTTGGGCAACTGAGGAATTAGGGAAAAAATCCCTAAGTTGTATTTTTCTAGAAATAAATCTTTTGTGGATTTTTATCTGTGGATCAAACTCATAAGGTTTGAGAATTTTTGAAAACTCAGTCATCTCATTTTCAGAGATGAATTACTAATACTTTTGGGGTTTTGTCCTTTAAAGATTTTCCAGTGAAAAACTCTTATGTTCAGTGTTTTGATGTGTTGATGTTTTTACTGCACTTGTCATTTGTTATCTGATAGTCTAGAAATTTTTTAAGTATTCTGTAATATCCCAAATCCCGATATTTTCTATTTCTAAACAATTATGCTGATACAACTGGGCATTCAAACTGCCATGCAAAAATCCCTATTTTATAGGAAAAATTAGGGTTAGGGTTTGTGAGATAGAATGCACACTTACCACTGATAACTGGCTGGACTGCTTCAGATAAAGTCTGCAAGTACTGAGAACTGGATCGGAAAGGAACTGATCTCTCCTGCCTCCGGTGAATGCCCCAGCAGCAAGACGCCCAATCAGAGAAAAAGGTGACACCCTCAAGGAAGGAGGGGTCCGATGGATCTGCCGTTTTGCAGGGCTGATAGCCTTGCTGTGCCGGAGAGATTGGCCGGTGTATGCAGAAGTTCTGACACCTCTAAGCAGGATAGCGTCTAGGTTCAGTGAGGCAGCTGCTCACGCCCTTGGGAGTCCGGAACTGCTGATAACTGCTTCGGATGAGCTCAGATGGAGCTGATAATCACGGAGTACCGAAGTATGTAGCTGATGATGAGACTGGTGCCTGAGTTTCGAAAGGAAACTGAGATCTGGAGGTCCCACAGCTGATTAGGGATTTCTGGCTAAAAAAATCCCCCTTACGGCTGCACATGTGCCCTGCCACAATCTATACCCTGTGCTATATAACTGATGAATAAATGAAGAACAAGTGGTGAACCAGTATGGCTTACCCGGAATAAGACTAGGACAGATGTTTCACTGCCGAAATCTTGTTAGCTGAAGACTCCGTCTCCAACCCCAACTGTTGTGCTGCACGTTGTGCTGCTATCCAAGAGCTCCCAAAATAATAATAATCATAAGTGAGGTCTCCTCTTGCTTTATCCTCTATTTATAAAGTTCAACTGCGCAAAACCTAATCTTTGACCTAATTAGGTCACTTTATCTTCTAATTTGCCGTTGACTTGCATGCATGCGGATGGAGACCTAAAAAGTGCATGCATCGTTAAATAATGCTTCAGATGGCATGCATGAAGGTGGCCTTTGGCCCAGGTGGCCCTTCTTGACCAAGTGAGGATGCCCTAGATCTTCTATGGATGGCATCAGTCCTGATCTGATTCCCTAGCTATCAGTAACCGCTCGAACCCACAGGAATCACATAGGTTAGCGGTTTTGGGCCTCAAGGCCTAAAAGGAAGAGGACATTACAGTCCTCCCCGCTCGAGATTGCTTGTCCTCAAGCCACTTCAAACTGGGATGCTGCAATACATGTTCACCTTCCCAAGTGGCATCCTCTGGCGATAGTTCTTTCCATTGAACCAAATATTCCCTGATCACTCTGTTCCTGAGCTTCCTCTCTCTGGTCTGTATGATCCGTTCAGGAATCAATATCAGTAGTCCTTCATCATCTAAAGGGGGCAATTCGGTAGATGGAGCAATGTGTTGCCCAAAGGTCTTCTTCAAGCTAGACACATGGAACACATTGTGGATTTTGCTTTCTAGGGGCAGCTCTAGTTCATATGCCACCTCTCCCACCTTCTGAATTATTTTGTATGGTCCATAGAAGCGAGGTTTTAATTTCTCTGCTCCTTTCTTTTTAAGTGAAGACTGTCTATAAGGCTGGAGCCTTAAGTAGACTAAATCCCCTACCTCAAAGCTCCGCTCAATCCTGTGTTTGTCGGCATACATCTTCTATTGATTCTGGGCTGTCCGTAAATTCTCTTTCAATACTTTCAGGATGTCCTGACTGTCTTGTATCCAATCCTTAGCCTTAGGAGCCCTACTGTCTCCAAATGCCAAATCTGCATAGTCCAAGGCCTCATAACCATATAATGCCTTAAAAGGAGTCATCCTAATAGACATGTGATAAGTAGTGTTGTAGCAATACTCTCCTAGGTGTAGCCATTTGATCCAGGTTCGTTGCTACCCTGCTACGTAGTTCCTGAGATATCATTCGATCCACTTGTTGACTATTTCTGTTTGCCCGTCACTCTAGGGGTGATAATTCGTACTAGTAGCCAGTTCGGTCCCCACCAATCTGAACAGTTCCTGCCAAAAGGCACCCGTGAACCTGCTATCCCGATCACTGACAATGGTCTTAGGCAGCCCGTGTAACCTGAAAACCTCCCTGAAAAATAACTCCGCTACTTGAGCTGTCGAGTAGTCTGATGGTATCGAGAAGAAATGTGCAAACTTGGTCAATCTGTCAACTACTACATATAAACAATCTCGCCCTTGGACCTTGGGCAAGCCTGTAATGAAGTCCATGGAGATGCTCTCCCACTTCTGTTCTGGGATCGGTAACGGCTGGAGTAGCCCTGCTGGATGGGTGTTCTCAACCTTGTTCTGCTGACAGATGCTACATTCCTGGACATGCTGCATAATCTCACCCTTGAGGCCCTTCCATGAGAACCTCTCTCTGATCTGCCTGTAGGTTTTTAAGAACCCTTGATGCCCTGATAAAGGAGAATCGTGGGTTGCATGAATGATCTTCTTCCTCAATGTGGATTCTGGAACGAGGTATATTCTGTCCTTGTAGTAGATGATGTCATCCACAATCCTGTACCTGTCATCCTGAATTCGCCCATCCAATAATTCGCAGGCGAATTTATTTTTGGAGTACTCCACTGAGAGAAGTGCCCTCCAATCCGTGGATATACTACTGAGAGATAATGGGGATGGACGCCTGGATAATGCATCAGCTACTACATTATTCTTACCCTTCACATACTCGATCTCGAAATCATAGGCTTGTACCTTGCTGACCCATTTCTGTTGTCGCTCATTCAGTTCCTTCTGTTCCAAGAAATACTTGAGGCTGTTATGATCGGTTTTGATTTTGAACTTACTGCGCACCAGGTACTGTCTGAATTTTGTGAGAGCATGCAAGATGGCTAGCATCTCTTTGTCATATATGGAGTAATGGCGCTCGTAGTTCTTCAGTTTACGGCTCTCAAATGCAATAGGGTGATGATTCTGCATCAATACTGCTCCTAACCCTTCTCCTGAGGCATCACATTCTACTACAAAGGGTTGTGAGAAGTCTGGTAATGCTAAAACTGGGCAAGAACTCATGATAACCTTCATCTCCTCGAAAGTTTTCTGCGCTAAGTCTGTCCAAGTGAATGCCCCCTTCTTGGTGAGATCTATGAGGGGTGCTGCAAACTGGGAGAATCCCTTAACGTACCGTCGGTAATAAGTGCACAGACCTAGGAACCCTCTCAATTTTGTAACGGTTTTTGGCGCGGGCCAATCTCTGATAGCTCGGATTTTCTCCATGTCAACCTGTACTCCTTCTGCATTGATCACATGTCCTAAGTAGAGCATTTCCTTCATGCCAAACTCACACTTGGACATTTTCGCGTAAAGCGATTGTTCTTCTAAAATACTCAACGTCTCGTCCAGGTGTTTCAAGTGCTCTTCCCATGTTTTGTTGTAAACCAAGATGTCATCAAAGAATACAAGCAAAAACTTACGTAGCTGTGCCCTGAAGGTGTGGTTCATGCATGACTGGAAAGTAGCTGGAGCATTGGTAAGCCCAAAGGGCATGACCAAAAACTCATAGTGACCATAGTAACAGCGAAAAGCTGTTTTGGGGATGTCCTAGTCCCTTACCCTGATCTGATGGTATCCCGAGCGAAGATCGATCTTGGAGAAGTATTGAGCTCCCCGAAGTTCATCCATGAGTTCGTCAATCCTGGGAATGGGATACCTGTTCTTGATGGTCTTTTTGTTAAGTGCTCGATAATTGATGCACATACACAGAGTGCCATCCTTCTTCTTAACCAGAACTACTGAAGATGCAAAGGGGCTAGAACTGGGTCGTATATAACCAAGCTCCAGTAATTCTTTGATGGTTTTCTCAATCTCATCTTTGTACCTCTTGGGATGCCTGTAAGGAGTGGTGATGACTGCTTGTGTTCCCTCCTCTAACTCGATGATGTGTTCAAAGCCCCGGTATGGTGGTCTGCCTGATGGAAGGTCCCGAAAAACCTTTTCGTGTTTCTGTAGCAAGGCTTGAATGTCACTGGGGTGTTGTGAGCTGGTCTCTAGGGGTTTCCTGAAGGTGACAAAACATTATGCAGCCCATTCTATATCATCCTGTCGAAGCACTGCCTCCATTCTCTGTGACGAGACCAGTTTTGGGGGATAAGTGTTCATGCCCCTCAAAACTACATGTTTGCCATCTGGCCCCTGAAACTCCATTTCCATTGCCCTGTAGTCTGTAGTGTATTTCCCTATAGAGTAAAGCCACTGAACACCCAATACCACATGAGTATCCGCTACATCCACTACATAGAAAGAGTTTGTCATCTGATAGTTACCCAAGGCAACATTCAGTTTTGGGATCCAGTAGTTGCACTCCATGCTAGAGTTCCCGGCTATTGCTACAGTGAATCCCTCGAACTTCTCGGTCTGAATACCTCGTTTGGCTACCCAAGCGGAGTCAATGAAATTGTGGGTGGCTCCCCCATCAATCAGAACTCCTACTCTGTGACCCTGCACTACTCCCCTGACCCTGAGAGTATGGAATCTCGGTACCCCCAACAATGTAGCAATGACTCCCTCTGGTGTATCCCCCTGGTGTGATTCCTCTTCTGTGGCCTCCTGCTCATCGTCGTCTTCATCACTGTCTGAATACACCTCAATGTAGTGTGCCTTCGCCTTCCCTGCGCACCTGTCTCCTGGTACCCATGGTTCCTGGCAAGTGAAGCACAGCTTCTTTCTTCTCAAATCTTTCCTGGTGTCTTCATCTAACCAGGTTTTCTTGGGCACATCCTGCTGAAAAGGTTTCCTGTCCTTGTCCCTAACAAGAAAATTGGTTTTCAGAGGGAATTTGTTTTTAGGGACTGAATCCTGAAGATCCCTTGCCCGGCTAATAGCATCCTGCAGAGTGAGGGGTTTGTAGGCTTTCACCCATCCCCGTAGTGGCTCTACGAGGGCCTCAGTGAATAACATAGTCAATTGCTCTCTGACACATCTGTTACCATAACGGCTAGCCTCTGAAACTCTGAAACGAATGATTCTGCGCTACCAGTCTGCTTGAGTTGAGCCAACTCCCTGAAATGGATCTCTGAATCTTTCCTGTCGAACCTCTCCATGAGTTTCTGAGTGAACTCACCGTAAGAATGTATGGTGTTGTGACCCAATGTCACCAGTCCGTGGTACCACCATTCGTGAGCCTCTCCGTCCAAGTGAAGTGTAGCCAACTTAATGGCGTCTGTCTCTGTCATGGGGTTGAGTTAAAAATAGGTATCCAACTTTTGGACCCATGTTCTCGCTGATCCTCCGCGAGTCCCATCAAAGTTTGGGATGGTTAACCTGCCCAAGGTTTTCTGCAGCTCATAGTTGTGATTGAAACCCTTGTTGAAATTCCTGGGCCTGTTCCTGCTCTTCATGTTGCAGAAGTCTGAGAAAGACATAGCAGCATGAAACTCATCCCCTAAGTCCCTGTACTCCTACAAATAAGCCCCAAAAGGCTCGCTGGGCTCTACCTGCATGACCGGGCCCCCTACTGTATCTACCAAGAAGTGAGGCATGGTAGGCCTGATAGTAGGTCTGTTGTATATATGGGGAGTGTTCTGGATGTTGGTGTACGCCATCTTTCCACTGCCGCTGGAAGATCCCTGCTCTACCAGTGAGGGGAGGGTACTGCTGATACCTGGTTCCGGTTTCGCTGACAGTCTGTTGATTGCATTGAGGACTTCTTTTTGTCCTTTGGCTAAGTCTTGCAATGCAGAGACCAAGCTGCGAAACTCCATCCGATCCTCCTCTTCTCCCGTTCCTTTTCCCCTATCCGAATGAATACCTGTCTATTCCATGTCTGAATTGGTATCCTCTAGCTGGATATCTTCAAATTCTTCTGTGTATCTACTCTTCCTCCTCCTATAGGTTACAAAAGGATCTCCTTCTGTATTCATTTATTTTTCATCTCTTAAGCCCACAGCTGGACAAGAAAATAGCTCTGATACCACTGTAATATCCCAAATCCCGATATTTTCTATTTCTAAACAATTATGCTGATACAACTAGGCATTCAAACTGCCATGCAAAAATCCCTATTTTATAGGAAAAATTAGGGTTAGGGTTTGTGAGATAGAATGCACACTTACCACTGATAACTGGCTGGACTGCTTCGGATAAAGTCTGCAAGCACTGAGAACTGGATCGGAGAGGAACTGATCTCTCCTGCCTCCGGTGAATGCCCCAGCAGCAAGACGCCCAATCAGAGAAAAAGGTGACGCCCTCAAGGAAGGAGGGATCCGATGGATCTGTCGTTTTGCAGGTCTGATAGCCTTGCTGTGCCGGAGAGATTGGCCGGTGTATGCAGAAGTTCTGACACCTCTAAGCAGGATAGCGTCTAGGTTCAATGAGGCAACTGCTCACGCCCCTGGGAGTCTGGAACTGCTGATAACTGCTTCGGATGAGCTCAGATGGAGCTGATAATCACAGAATACCGAAGTATGTAGCTGATGATGAGACTGGTGCCTGAGTTTCGAAAGGAAACTGAGATCTGGAGGTCCCACAACTGATTAGGGATTTCTGGCTGAAAACCCCCCCTTACGGCTGCACCCGTGCCCTGCCACGATCTATACCCTGTGCTATATAACTGATGAATAAATGAAGAACAAGTGGTGAACCAGTATGGCTTACCCAGAATAAGACTAGGACAGATGTTTCACTGCCGAAATCCTGTTAGCTGAAGACTCCGTCTCCAACCCCAACTGCTATGCTGCACGCTGTGCTGCTATCCAAGAGCTCCCAAAATAATAATAATCATAAGTGAGGTCTCCTCTTGCTTTATCCTCTATTTATAAAGTTCAACTGCGCAAAACCTAATCTTTGACCTAATTAGGTCACTTTATCTTCTAATTTGCCGTTGACTTGCATGCATGCGGATGGAGAACTAAAAAGTGCATGCATCATTAAATAATGCTTCGAATGGCATGCATGAAGGTGGCCTTTGGCCCAGGTGGCCCTTCTTGACCAAGTGAGGATGCCCTAGATCTTCTATGGATGGCATCAGTCCTGATCTGATTCCCTAGCTATCAGTAACCGCTCGAACCCACAGGAATCACATAGGTTAGCGGTTTTGGGCCTTAAGGCCTAAAAGGAAGAGGACATTACATATTCATGCTATTGCTAAAATTCAACAATGATGATGTTGTAAACTTTCCTCGTAAGGAGGAACAGTGATGAGGATGCTATATACTTTCCTTTAAGGAGGAACATTGATGATGATTTTGTAGACCTTCCTCATAAGGAGGAACAGTGATGATAATGTTATAGACTTTCCTCGCAAGGAGGAACGATGATGATATGGACCCTCCTCGAAAAGGGGGAGCAGGTTGATGATATGGACCCTACTCGGAAAGGGGGAGCAAGTTAATGATATGGACCCTCCTCAAAAAAGGGGAGCAGGTTAATGATGGGGACCCTCCTTGAAAGGTGGAGTAGGTCGATGATGTTGCAGTGGGATTGTATCATCCTTGGACATTAATCCTAAAGTGGTCTGCAAACCTTTGTCTCCGTGTTGTGAGAGGATTGCATCGTCCTTGGACTTATTTCCTAAAGTTATAGGGATTGATCACCCTGTAATTGGATCCACGGACTTATGTCTTCATGAGGCGTGAAGATTGCATCGCCCTTGGACTTATGTCCTAAAGTGATAAGGATTAATCATCCCATAATTGGATCCGCGGACTTGTCTTCATGAGGCATGAGGATTGCATCATCTTTGTACTTATGTCATAAAGTGATAGGGATTGATCATCTCAAAATTGGATCCTAGGACTTATGTCTTCATGAGGCGTGAGGATTACATCGTCCTTGGACTTATGTCCTAAAGTGATAGGGATTGATCATCCTACAATTGGATCTGCGAACTTATGTCTTCGTGAGGCATGAGGATTGCATCATCCTTGGACTTATGTCCTAAAGAGATAGGGATTAATCATCCCGTAAGTGGCTCAAGATTGCATCATCCTTGGACCTATGTCCAAAAGTGATAGGGATTGATCATCCTGTAATTGGATCATGTCTGTTGCAAGTTATGTTGTTGTTGATGATGATGTTGTTGATCGAAAGATCAAGTAAGGTTGCAGACAATGATGTTGATCAAAAGATCAAGTATGGTTGCATATGATGATGTTGTTGATCGAAATATCAAGTATGGTTGCAAACGATGATGTTGATCGAAAGATCAAGTATGGCTACAGATGATGATGTTATTCAAGAGATCAAGTGTTGTTGTAAAGGATCAAGCGATTGAGTGCTGCAAAGGATCTAGCAATCGAGGGCTACAAAGGATCAAGTGATCGAGTGCTACAGAAGATGAAGATCAAAGATGAAGACCCAGTGTTGTAGAAGATGATGTTCTAGTGCTGAAGATGTTGAAGATGTTCCAGTAACTGCTCCAATTGCAGATGATTTTTGAAAATTTCCAATGACATATAGATGTATCACCTTGATGATGTTGCAAATACTCTCTCTCATTGCTCCTACAATTGATGTTGTTGTCATCAATAGAATAGTCTTCTCATTAAGGGGGAGTGTTGAAATATTGTAACTTCGAAGAATATTCTAAATGTATTTTACTGATGTAACCTATCAGAGATGTTTTATTCCTCCGTCGAGATGTTACTATTGTATTTGGTCATCATAGATGATGAGGTAAAACCTCCATTGTAAGTCGAGTCAATAGAACCCTCCTTAATATAATATAATCTTGTTTTGTGTCTTCCTAGGTGAATCGACCCAGTAAGTTTGTTGTTGAGGCCGACTTGTTAGGAAAAAAGTCAAGTGGAAGAAAGAGTATAAATAGAGGAGGTGTTCATCATTTAGACACACACTCACTTGTGTATAGCACATAGGAGAGAGGGAGAAACATAAATACAAGGAGCACTTGTTTGGGGTTTTATCTTTGTACTTTTGATACATCTATATAAAGAAAGTTTTGTTGGGTTTTCTTCCCCTTCAAGGTTTCCCAAGATAAATTTGCGTCTATCTTGTGATTGTGTTTCTTTTAATGATCCTGCATATGCTATTGTTGTGAAATTGAATTGATCACTAACGATATCAAGCTAGGCATATGGAATCTTAACAATTTTATGAAGAGTGGCCCAACCATTGGCAACGAGGTCAACATAATCCCATCAAAAACAGTCACACCAAACGACTAGAGACCTAGAGAAGCCCTAGATCGAATTGTTGCGTTCTTACATTGACAAGCATGTCAATTTTTCCCATAAACAAGTACTAAAAGGAAGGTAGAGAACTTTGAGGCATTGTCCACACTCGTTAAATTACAAATGCCAAATATCAATTCTCTTCTCAAATCCCTTGGGATCTACTCCTTGATGTTCTTAAACATTTGGTTTTCAATTAAGAGATAATCTAGTGGAAATGATGATCATGGTTACCATGTTTGAACTCATGTTGCAGTTTTGCAGTTTTCTAGTGAAATTATTTTTTGCAATCATTTTGAATGTTTCATCTTATAAGCGTTTTTTAGAAGTTTTGTTGGGACATACAATCTCAAGACCTTTATAACAATTTGTAAGATGAAGTTTTAGTCAATTTGTTTTTTTTGTTCAATTGTAATGTCATAAGGGCTCATATACTCCTTGATAGAAAAATGTTCACCATAAACAATTTCAGCAACACAAAGACATGAGAAAAAATGTGTAAAAGTGAGAATTAAGATAGAAACACCTAAAACCAACAGCTTAGCAATAAGTGGCTCACAACATATTGGTATTAACATCATTGCTCTCAATTTGTTGCTTCCTATTCATTCTGAATTTCCTAATTCAAAACTATACTTTTGTGTTTATGTTATCCTTATTTAGTAAAATCATTATAACAAATAAGTGGATGAAAATCACACTAGACTTGCATATATACGTTTAACCTTCCCTTTGTAAGGATATTATTTTAAATATTAGAGTATACTTTCCATATCTATATGTTTTCCTTTTCCTTTGTATGTAACAAAAAATAAATACACCAATAATATATGATATAGCATATCTACGTTTTACTGTAATTTGTAATCTGAATATGCAAGACAATTTATATAGCCACTCTTATATCAATCCAAACATCATAAGTCAGCAACATTTGAGATTTTTCAAGAAGTCGCGAGGCTATTGGTGGGATAGAGCGACTTTTATTCTCTCCGCCATGTTTCAAACCTCAATGAGACATTGACCTGTTGTGATAAGGCTTGAAGGGTAGGGCAACTCCTAGGATAGAGGTTTACCATCGATGGGCTTTTGGACGTCTCAGCCTCTACTAAGTCATGAGTTATTGGTATATCTGGCTTGCAGGTTTAGAATTATAGTGGCAGCCACCAAATTTGAACCTAAACCTGGTCTATGTAATCCCGACAAGTTACCAATTCCTCGTGGTTTAAAAATAACAACATTTAAGATTCAAAATACAAGCTAACCAAACACTATATATATATAAATAGCTTCAAAAAAATTACTACAAACTTTCCTTTAGTCCTTCATTACTAAAGGAAAAGAATAAAAAACTAACCACAAACTCCATTGTCCATAATATTTACTTTGTCATAGAAATAGCTTTACAGAAATTACCACACAGCTTCCTTTAGCCCCTTCATTGTTCTAACTCCATTGTCATTTTACTTCTGGTTTCTGGTTTCATGTAAACATAGTTCCCAAATACAACCCAGACATAGTTCCCAAATAAAACCCAGTATATCTGGACTTTCGGGTCTAACTTGGTTCTCATCCAAAAGGGGTCGAATCAGCCCATGACTCAGCTTGACTTGCTAACAAAGGAGTACAACTTTTGAGTCAACCAAGTCAATTCTCTCTTCAGTTAGTTGACTCCACTCCATAGTCCAGCCAGTCAAACCCATAGCTCGCCAAGCCAACTCCCGAATCTTGCTAAGAGCCAACTCTCGACTCTCTGGCTACGTGTCTAGTTTGGTAAGTTAAATGTAAACACTTCAATATTCATTCCAAGTTTTAACAGAATGTGATGCAAGTCAATACATCTACCAACCATTTCTCTGCCTGTCAAATCTTTCTTAGTTGAACCAAACCATTATGGAAGAACATACGGAACACTTTTAACATTAATTTTTCTGGACTTCAACTACATTAGAAAAAAATATAGCTGACTCATTCACCACCTCAACCCTGAGCCTATCTTGAATATAGCTTGCCAAGCCTACATGATAAAGTAAAATCTGCAATGAAGATATCAAATTCTAATGTGTTGCATTATAATTAGACGCTCTTGTACAAATGAAGGAATTAAACTCATATTCTACATGCTTGTAAAGCAACCCCAGGCCAAATGGGATTGTACTCTATGTTCAGTGAAGGCAGTTGTGTACTATAAAATTATAGATTAGTGGTTTTTTATTGTCTTGAATAAACCTGAAGCTCCCTGCAATCATATAGCTTCTACATATATGTTTCCCTTGTGGCAACCTATACGTATGCTCTAGCAAAATAATGCCACAGCATGTAAATTGGCACATTGGTCCTTTAAACCAATAAGATATAACACATAGAAGCACCGAATGCCTTCGGTTTCTTTATTTTACACTCAAGGCAACTTGCCCAAAAGAATCATTTGCCATCCCCAACTAGTTTGCATTTCAAGACCATTGTTGACGCTCTAAAATGCAAATCTACTCGGGCCAATCTTTATGAACATAAAAGATCAATGCTAGTACCTGATATACTGTAACTTCATCACAGTGGAAACATGCTGGAAGAAATGAAAATCCCCTTCCCAATGACTCATGTTGCTCACATCTCTCAATTCTGAGTCATTCCTCATGGGTGCTTATAATAGACAACAAAGTTGCATTTGAGACCTAAGCTTTCCCGTCTCAAAACTTAGATCTTCATGGACAAAATGAATTGAAAGAAAGTGAAAAATAGGGACAACTAATATCCCTCTCAAACGTTGACAACCCTCCAAATCAACATCATGTCCCAGACACAAGGTACTATCTAAACAAGTCATTTTCTTGTTTGAGATTGGTGGCTGACCCTTCTGGTTTTCAATTTTGTTTTAAATTAAGAATTTTTACCTCAATGAATTTATGAGGCTTTTTGTACAGCTGCCTATTATTTGTGTTGCCATGTAGTTACAGGAAAATCCTTCTCATTCTCTCGGCGGTAAAGAAGCACTGAAGTTTCAATCCTGTTAAGCAAGCAGAGATACAAATATTAGTGACTCTGGGCCTTGGGGAAATACCAGCGATAAAGAGCAAGCACTTCTTAAACCATGTCTAAGAGCAAATACCAGCGAGTACAAACAACATGTCGCCCTGTTGCCAAGCCCCAGTTTACCTGTAGAATAAGCAAAACATAAAGACAATATTGCTTGATGTTCAAGGCCTGATGGATTATACAATAACTATTTAATATTTTAGTAATATCCCTTAATTACATACATACATACCTTGCTAGTTCCAAGGGAAATGGCTACAACATGTGTCACATGTTCATCAATTTGAGTTGTGCATTCCGCACCAAATTTTTCAGCCACCCGCCATAAATGGTTCAGATGGGGTTGGGCTTCTTCCATAGGAAAAACCCTACTGAAAACTATTCTGCAACCCATAAGAACCCTGCGTTGTTTAGTTGCCAGAAGATCACGGACATCTACTTCAAATAACAGTTTTTTTGAGAAAAAATCATGGTGTATTTCTTCAATAACCTGTTTTGCGTTATAGATGTTTAAGAGTTAGTCCCAGGTTAACAAACTGTCAATAAACGTTTTATTCTTGCAAATAGTTAAAGCTCAGGATAAATCTGACCCGTAAAGTAGATGCCAACATTCCATCTTCTGGCCTCTCATCATGATCAATCTCAAACAGAGAGGGCCCTGCCAGTCCAAATTGGCGTCTACTACATGGGAAGTATGTATACCTGTACATCGCAGGTTCTCATTTTTAAGAATGGAAACAAGTAATGCCGAGGACCTTGAGAGAAAAAATGAACCATAAAATTGAGCTTAACTTCTACCTCTCAACCACAATCAAATTGGGCCTGTGATGAGGCCACATCTTCTCGGTATCATCAATAACAATTGCTGAAGACTCCATACCCATTACCCCATCCAAGTCTTTGCCTTTGGAAGATATTCTAAATCCACCTTCATCAGCCCCATCGCCCTTAGAAACAACACGTCCTGCAAATAGTTTTCCTGTAGGATCGAGCATTTTCGTCATCTCTGTGGCATAGACTCTGCTACCCATTGTGTAAACATGTAATTCATACAGCTTGCTTGCCTAGAACATACACAGCAATAATAAAAAGACTGTCAGCAAAACATGTTCACGCTGCAAGGTGACAGACAGCCTGTTGCTTCACTCCAAACAGTTTCAATCAAACAAATGCCAACCCTATCTAGAAAATTTAAGATGACATGTTGAAAATATAACAGGAATGGAAAGAAACTATAGTAGCATACTGCTGGAGTCTTTGGTTTTTTCTAGCTTATTTTTCAATCAACAAACCCTCACCCTATCCAAAAACTGCCAAATCCCTGGCCGCAATTTTGTCCACATTTTCAAATGTGGTAAGTGAAAAAGATGACGTTGAGGACTCTCTTGATCTTTCTCCTCTTTTGCCTTTAATATTTCTTCATGGACTGGCTCAATATCTGAAAACTGTCAAACAGAAAAAGCCACCAACTTGAAACTTATACATAGCTGTAAAGTCAATCACAAAGGTACATCTAGTATAGAAACCCCATTCATCTTGATTTTAGATGTGGCATTTTGTTGATAAATTTATTATCCTCTTCTACTTTATAGAAAGCCCCAAATCCCTCCCTTAAACAGTTAAAAATAAAAACAAAAGATAGAGACTCATATTTTTAACTACCATAGCTGAATTGAGAAGAGTATGATCAAGATCCAGCACAAGGCTGAGCTTTCTTGCACTGAACATTTTGTACTGTTCTTTGATTCTCCTTTTTTCTTGCTGAATAGCAGTTCTTTGTTTCTCATTCAATCCTTCAAATAAATGGTCCTTGATGACAAAAGAATTATCCAAATCTGTTGTACAATTCATTGTATTTGGATCTGGCAAGCATTGCACCGAAGGGAGATTAATAATGCCAGGATCATTTACTGTCATATTACCAACCCTTTTATTCCTCAATAAAATTTGGGATCCTTCAATTGTTTTGCTGCCTCTGTTTGACTGGCCAACCAAAAGTTGGCGATCTTCCTTTGCTCTTCCAAACTTAGGAGTCAGTATGGGCAAGTTGAAATGAGAGTATTCCAACCCTTTTGGCATCCTCGGACTCTTTTCTGTAAAGGATGGAGCAGTATTAGGCAAGGTCTGCTCTTGGACTGTTGGCACTACTGAGGTGGTGGTCAAATGGCCCAGAGTCATGCAGCTATCTCTGCTAACTGGAGGACAAGATACATTACTTCCTTTCTCCATTGAACTGTGTTTTACTGAGCTCTCAAAATTTTCAATCTTGGTGCCATTCGGAACCTGGCATGGCAAATGGAGAAAATTCTTCAGAAACATATTTAGCTAGAACAGCAAAATGTACCATCTAAAAATGTCGCATTTTTTTCTGTTTGGGATACTATGAATATGAAAGCCAGAAAGCAATAAAAGTTTTTTTTAACAAAGGATGACTCCCAGTGAATAGCTAGAGGATACAAAATAGATCTATTTTACCAGAAACCCATTTTTGGCATTTGTTTCCCATATCTGGATGGATAATCTGTTTCTCAAGAAATGGTCTGCACTTCTGCTGCTGGACATTTTTTGCAGGTTTCTAGCCTACAAGAAATGACCAACATAAAAGGATCTAGTTCCAGTTTCCATTATTAAATTTTAAATCTCACCATCTCCATTTTACTATTCATGTGACTAGTTCATCAGCATGTGAGCAAGGTTGGAGTGACTTTTCCATCATTTATCCTGTGAAGATGACTCTCCTAACCTCACAAGAGGCTCAAGATTTGGTACCTGTTCACTCAAATCTTCACCTTCTATCACAACAGAAGGCAGACATCTTTTTGCACCCACTAGGATGTGGGATTATGGCAGTTCTCAGGATGATGGTGATAATGAGCTGGCTTTGGAGATGTTGCAGGTGAATGCAAACATGTTCAAAGGCCATAGTCGTAATACTATTTATCCTAGTCAAAGTAGTGCCTCTGGCCCTCACTCCAAAAGAACCAACAGATAAGATGGAATTTGAGTATTAGTCTATTTGTGAACTGATTTATCATTTATGAACAGAACAGTGAACATTTTGATATTGGCATTGTTGCAATTTGCAAAATGTTATGAATATGAATCATGCTATTGAGGATGGCCCAGTTTCGTTGTGAATGTGAATGTGAACTCTTTTTAATTTTATAAATTTAAATATCTTGTAAAACTTTGGTATGATGAGAGTTGATAACATTGAAATTGAATTATTCTTGCATTTATATTAAAAAACAACCAAATTTTTTCTTATTGCAATAAATGAGAAATTTTGTTTTCAGTGCTGAATCTTCTCTCATTTTGTCTTGTGTTTGTTGTGTCTGGTAACATAGAAATAGATAATGGAAGCACTGTGAATAGAAATCTAGAATTTGGTTTCTGACATATACGAGTCTTAGGCTACCTCTCTCATCTGTCTTCTTTGTTCCACATTTGAAAACTGCATCTTGAAACTTTGATTATCAACCATCCCTTTATCAATTTCAGTGGCAGGATTATGCCACACGCTTGGCACATAGCCTGACTCGGTTTTCTTTCTTTTATTAGAGCCCATATCATTCAGATTTCTTTTGAGTGTGCTGTCCCTTCCCTCAGAATTATTGTTGTATTTCTTGAATCTTGTTGAATCTTCATAAATACCTATTTCCGATATACCAACCATATCACTAGATAGTGAAGCAACAATACTGTTTTCAGCCCAACAATCATGGTCGGACACAAATATTGGCAGGCCAGTATAAGGTCCCTTAGACCAGCATTTAACAAGTTCAGAAGCTACTATAGTGCTTCTACTGGTGTCCCATTTTCCCTTTCTTTGGTCAAATGAGCTCAGAGAATCAGAACGAGTAAACTGCTCTTTGGTTGGGATATGTACTTGTAACTGACTAGGTTTTTCAGGATGCTGACATGGCCTGTAATGTGAAATCGAATTGATACACACATCTCCAGCAAAGAAGCTTCCTTCTAGTGGCTCTGCAGCAAGAACATGACTGCTGCTGGAAAAGAGATTCTGAATTTCTCCTGGCATTGTTGTTCGAGTTGAATGTATGGGCTTTCGACTCGGTTTAGTACCTGCAATTTAAAGCAGTAAATCCTATTGTAAGTGTTGAATTTATGAATTTCGAAAACATTTAATTTGGCACCAATGTTGCCCCTAGGATTATGAAAGAACATTTGGTAGATAAGTCCCACCATTCAATCGGCCCAAAAGAAGTTCAAACTATGTTCCCTAACTGAACTCCAACAAAAGTTAGATTTTCTAAATACTCACCACTGTCACAATGCCCAACTTCTGATCTGAGGGTATGTCCTTGACTTGAAGCAGTTATTGCAGGCTGAACAACGTTGGCTTTTGGGCTTGAGACAGCATGTGAGATGATGGAATGCTTCGTGTTATCTAACTGCACAGTTCATATAGAACAAAATCCCAATCATGGAAAGAAATAATTTACTTGGGAAAGACTATTTCTGAAAAATAAGAAAAATATAAGAGAACACTACCCTTGTTATTTATGGTAAAATGGAAATAGAGAATGATATCGAGAAATTCATCTGCCATTTAAAAGCTAAGTTGCATACAAAAAGGTTACCTCCTTGATTTGTTTTGAAGGAAAAGGGTCTTTCACTTCACTTGCAAGCTCCAGCAATCTGGAAAAGCCAAGAAACATGTCAGCTATCCTTCTAACTGAAGCGTAGCTGATACTAAAAGACCAAATCCAACATTCATTAAAGTTTTCAAATGCATTATTTTCTTGATCCTCCCTACAGCTTGCAGTGTTCCAAACCTGGATGAACATACCATTAGGCTGTTGAGCCTTGAACCATGACAGTATATTGATTCATCTTCATCATTTCATATTCAGGGAAAATTTGTAAGCAACTAACCTAAGCAGTAAGAATACTCTGCAGTTGATCTAATGTCAAGATGATGGGGAAACACAGAATATACTGCTTGAATACTAGAAAAGAACTGTGTAGGAAGGTGAAAACTGCTGCTTGGCATGCACAGCTTCATCTGTCCATTTAATGAAGAATATTCAAGAAAGTCATTCATTTATACGCCTGGAATTGGTTTTCGATACTCTCCATTATGGTTACAAATTTGAACCAGTACATTTGCTACATGAATGCCAATATGGCGATAGCACAGATGTCTAGCACATCCCCATGAAGTTTACTACTGTATGTACACTGTACAAAGATATTCAAAAGACAGTCATTCATTTGTTAACCAGAAATCAGTTTTAGTACTCGTCGTTATGGTTACAAATTTAAACCAGTACCTCGGATACATAGTACATACCAATACCACAGTGTCTAGCACATGCTCATCAAGTTTACTTCTGTATGTACAATAAAGTGCAATTGATGATGTCTTTTTGTCTCACTGAACAAATGCTAAATTTGAATGGTTTTTTACCTATTTATTTGGTAGTGTACTGTAAGACAACACTAGAAATCTCTCAAATTGTAACAAACTCAGAAAATTTAGAAAAAGCTTAGAAGGGACCTGGAACACCATAAACTATTATGATTATCCTATGAACTCTTAAAAATGCAGGAAGACTAATGCAATTTAATAAAATTATCATAGACCATTAAAGCCTCATTTAAATTGATGATAATGATGATGGTGGTGGTGGTGGTTATTAACATCCACTGAGACCAACTTTGGTCTATCAACCTTTAAAAAGGTAAAGAATTTGTGCTTGAAAGGCTCTAAAAGAAGCCTTCCCAGATCACCATAGTTGTGATGAGTTAAAAGGTTAGGAACCAGATCACCATAGTTCTGGTGAGTTAGAAGGTTACGAAGGTCAGTATTGTAGCAAATGTTTTGAAATCGCAATCTAATGTGGGTGTACGTAAGACACTCATCACATTATATAATCTTGGCCAACTCCATATCACCGCAACTTTGCAAGATTTTTCAGCTTTTAATATATTCACAAGGCATTTCAAACATCAAAGATGATGAGAAGAAACATTCCTTGCCATATTGACAGGGCAAGACTGTGCATAAAATCTTTCATGAATCAAGGCCTGCATGGTTATCATATAAGAGAGGGCAATCAACATACAGAGATTAGCAGAGAAAAGGTATACTACCTGACTTAAGCAGAGAAAATGATCCATACAAATATGGGATGTAGATGACCATGGAAGAAGTTTGGTAGCAGAGGCAGTTAATTCAGGAAGGAGGAAGGGTTGGGACTCGGAGGGAAGAAGTGTGAGAAGGAGACGGAAGACAGAAAAGGCTTGAGAATAGATGGAGACCGGACAAGTGACTTCTCATTGGTACTTATTTTTGTTGTTTTTAGTCTGTGAATTTCTATGTGCTGGGTATTTCACAGGGAATAATAGATGCATCTATAGTCATATGTTACACAGTAATTAGGTGCATCTATAGCCATATGTTATGGATAAAAACCATATCCAAAAAACTTATATTGGTGAAATGAAAAACTAAAAAAAGGGGATCATTATAATAAAATAAACCAACATAGATCCATCTTAACTCAGGATCTATTAAGTGTTGAGAGGGATCAAATCCTTTGAAGTGCAAATCTTTTTTAGAATACAAAATTTGAGAAGGTTTGCACTTTGAGAGAATTAATCCCTTTTGGCACTTGATACCGGAGGTAAGAAGGATCTATGCTGGTCTAGAAAGCAGCTCTAGGCATGCGCTGGAATGTCCCCCTTTCTGGTTGCAGAGCAGAAATTGGCTAAGAATATTCTAGAATGTGTCGGAATGTGAGATAAAGAGAAATTGACACTCAAAGATGAGATGGAAAAGCTCCTAGAAAAGATAGAACAGCAAATCAAAAGCATGGTACCACACAAAACCTGCTGTTATATTGCATAGGTGTCAAGGAACGACCAAAGGTAGGGGGTGAAGCAGCCAGATGAATCAAAAGGACTTGGTACTACACAAAACCTGCTGTTATATTGCATAGGTGTCAAGGAACGACCAGAGATAGGCGAGTGAAGCAGCCAGATGAATCAGAAGGACTAAGGAGCGGGCGAGGAATTTGTCTAAGTAGTAAGCTGCAGTAGCCTGCAAGACCAGTTCATTCAAGAAGCTTTTTGTCCCAGTATTAGTGCTCATAAGTATGAACATATCAAACATAATAACGCTAATGCAAGGTTTTATATATACTCTTGCCAGATTTTACAGAGCTACAAGCTCTCTAGAACAGACAGGATAGAATATGTATAAAGTACGAATGCAGTACCAAGAACTGAAAAGGAAAATAAATCTGGCCTTTTCGTAACATGTACAATAGGATAACAGAAGCGAATTGTCTCATTATTAATACAATGATTCACATTACCTACCCAAAAAAAAATCAAAAAGCATGTGTACTACAAAAGAGGTGGGCTAAAACAAACACTTACGCTTGATCAGCTCTTCTTGCCACACTCTTCAACAATTTATCCGCATAAGTGAGTTGCATTTCCCTCTCATCTCCTGCGAATCCCAGTCTGCTTTTGTCCCCGTATTTCAGGCTAGGAGTACATTGTTCATGGGACCCTGATTTCCAAGCCTTCTTAAAAAGAGACTTCAATTTCAAACTCTGTTCATACATTGACAGTCTGTCTAAGACTCTGATTTCACTTTCTTCTCCACTGAAGGAATCAACCGGAAAATCCAGTTTAAAGTTCCCTTCTCCCAACCCTCGAATCATGTCCTTTTCTGAAACTGTGATTTGAGCTGGCAATCTATCCTCTGGATAGTACAACTCATTGCCTCCGCCCTTCACACAGACGTCCGTGTCCCATTGCTTGAAATCGGCATGAACACCCCAGTCCAAAACGCTGTCAGGGGTGGAGACACCAATCTCTTCCTTCCTAAGACGTCCCTCTTTTTTATGACTACAATCATCAGAAGGCAAGCAATAGGAATGTTGTTGCTTCGTGTGACATCTAGCCCAAATTTCAGGTTGAATAGAGCATGCAAAACCTAGTTTCCTAGGCATGACATATTGGGGCACATACTCGTCATCAATCTCCCTGACAATGTTACCTTCCTCCATGGATACAGCACTCTTTATGATGAAACCTTTCAAGGCAAGGTGATTTCGAAATGCCCGGTGTCACCAGAACCACTATGAGCTAAACCCTAAACAAATAGACGAGGATAAGAGAATATTAGTAAGCCGCAAAGTGAGAAATTGAGTGCTCAATAAAATCGCCATTATGTATGAGCCTGGAGATTTACTAGGTGAAATTTAAAATCAATACCAGACTTCTCCATGTGGGTACCCATTGTTTCCCAATCTTGTAACAGAAACAATGAATATATGCAGATCTGAGCTCAAAATTGCTCACTGCTAGCGATTACATAAGGCTCGTTTGATTGCAGAATGGCAAAATTCGGAAGAAAATTTGAAGACCAAAAATACGTGGTAGGATATACTTACGTTTACGCCTATAATGTAAGAATGTAGGTAAGCATTGAAGCCCAGAGACTCGGCTAACGACCACTGATCAGAACCCACTATTTTGGGGAAGAATTCAAACTCCTATTTGCTGAATCCCGCGCGGTCAATGTTGGCGAATGATCTAATGGTCGGGATTTGAACACGAGCTAACACATGCTTTAGACCATTGATTATGGCTCACGGCTTGGACTCCAATAACTGACAAAGCCACGCGACTCGAGAAATATTCGGGAGTCAGACAGAGTGAACGCTGTGGAAAAAGTTAATTTTTAAATAGGATTTTCACATTCAACTACGGTTTAAATATTCTTTAAAATTATGGTTTTGTTGCATAGATAGTGTTTGGGTTAAAAAAAATATTAAAATTATAAAAATAAATATTAATTCTAATATATATAAATTATTTTATTCCGAAGGATGTTTTTTTAGATTTAGGGTTTTTTTAAATAAAAAACATTTAATTATGTAGATAGACATTTTTATTTGAGATTTGGGGTGGACTACGAAGACTTTGACAAGTGTATTGTGGAGATTGATTTTATGGGAATTGTTCAAAATTCAAAATTAACAATTATAAAAATATATATATAAAATAATAGTTAGTTGTTGAATGGATAAATGGTGGCAATGCATCGATAACTAATATCTGATAAATGGATAACCAACATTTCATTGCACATAACTATAAGAATGTGAGATAAAAAGAAAAAGAATATAAAAAATAATTGATAAATGGATAACAAGAAGAATTCGGTGATAACATGTAGGGCATGGATAACTCACACTTAACCAGTTTAACTAGAAGAATATGAAGAATAAGAAAATATTTCTCATTCCATGACTATTTCTCAACCATTTAATCCCTATCAACCTCATCCAGCCACAAACTATGTGGGTGTGTTAGTCTTATGTGGGTGTGTTAGTCTTATATTCATTTAAATTAAAATAAAAGTATAAAGTTATATAGTAAGAATATTCTAGAAAACTCATCAACATCCCTTGTCCTATAAAGATTCGTAGAGAAGAAAAAAAAGAGTGATTCATAACCGACAACCTTGCTATATCTAAATATAACTATTACATCAAAACAAAAATATGCACAAAAACTAAAAGGCAGCCTTTCAAAAAAAGTTGAGGCCCCTACATACTACCTCACCTCTTCTAAACTCCTCAAAAGAGAAGTGCCCCGCCTCAAGAACCGTGGCCTCCTTAGATAAACGATTTGCCACTATGTTGAACTCTGTATAAATGCACTGGAAAAAAAGGTCTTTGAATTCCTCCTCTAATTGTCATATATGTTTCTTCCACCAACCAAGGATAGAAGTGACAGAACACCTCTCTTCTAAACCCAGTTAATAACAACCCACAAGGCACCATCCACATGCATGTACCCTACTCATAAATTTAGTTATAAAATAATTATTTTATTTTGTAATTAGAGGTAATTTTTTTTCTTGATGTTTATTGTTTTCAAGATTAAAATGGATTTATTTACAATAATGAGATGAGAATTTGCATTGCCATTTTTTTAATTTGATTTGTTGCACTATAGGTACAATTGTAATTTAGGTAGATGTGTCATATTTTTTAAGTTAATACACTAAATTAGAATAAAAAATGAAGTGTATAAAAATTTTGAAATTGATTATAATAATAATAATCATAACTAAACCAAAATAGATGCAGCCTTTTTTTTTACGAGGGGAATCGACAACTAGGATGGGGTCGGTACTCGTGTGACACATGGTCAAAGGTTCCAATCTTGTCTGCTACCACTATACCCCTAAGTGCACCCACACACCCCGTAAGCATGGGGCACGGGTAAGTCGATGTCTTTTAAACTCGTGACCTTTATTACATCATAACATCTCATTTTTCAAGGGAATCACCAATCGAGCTACACCCCTGCAAGCTAAAATAGATCTATCTTAATCTTCCATTTTCTAAGCATTAATGTGTTTTATGTTCTTATTTTGTTTGCAATCCATTTTGATGCTAACATCTCTTTATTTTTACAGCTGAAAAATAAAGGACTAACAACCCTTCTTTGAGATCAAAAAACTCAATGTTTTGATCTTGAACTCGTAACCACCCAGAGTGCAAAAGCACCAAAGCAGGCTAAGAATACCATCTATCCTGGTCTTATTAGCATATCCCAAAATAACATTTGAGCATTGTGTGTACTACCAATGGTCAAGATAAACAAACCATGGACCAAGATATGTTGGCGAAATGACTAGCCCTTGGAACCACATTATCTTAATTTGGTTACATAAGTGATTATAAAGTCAACAAAACCAACCCAAAGAAGAGGCTATATTTATTTATCTTTTTAATAAAAACAAAACCAAGATAATTATTTCTTAATATGTCAATTCCAATTCCAATCATTACAATATCATATTCATATCCAATGATATCAGCATTTACACTACCAACTCCAATTGAACTATGTGTACCATTAGTTTTTATTAAAACATATACAATAAATTTTCACTCAAAAAATCAAGACATTTAACCCTTTTGATATTAAATCCTCTCGAGACTTGGACAATAAGATGTTGGTGAGTAGAAGGTTGAGGGCCATTTTGAGAGTCGAGAACGAACTGCTTACAAGCGGTTAGAGTTCCTACCCTAGCTGCCCCATTCACCCATCCATCTACTTGCTCTTGAATCTCTACTCTTGTTTCCAAGGGTGGAATTTTTGCAAAGGAGACTAGTTCCAATGGTGGCGGGTTCCTTAGGTCGTGATTATGATTATCTTTCCCTTTTTACAGGAAATGGCAGTGGGATAAAGCGGTGGTGTGGCACCAGTGTGGCGGCTTCAGCAATGATGTTTTGTTTGGTTGCGATAGTGGGATTTCACTGTGGCAACATGTTTCCCTGGACACTGCATTTTCGGTGATTGAGGAGAAGGGATGGCCAGTTATTCCTGGATCTTTGGTGATGATTTAGGGAATTCTTTGTTCTAAGTGCCTCAGTTCTCAGATTGTTTGTTGCGATTTAGAAAATTTTGTATTGTGCTCTAGGCACTTGTATGAAGCCCTGTAATATGGCATTTTTTGTGGATAGAGAGTTTTAGTATCCTCTCGATGTAGTCATGTGAAAATATGACTAGAAACAGTATTCATGTTCTGATTACCTTCATTATATACTTTGATTCAATTTTGAATATCAAATATAGCTTTTTTTTTTATGAAAAACAAAACCTATTAAGACCCCCTCATTTCCAAAATATTTGTTTGAGAGTGTTCAGCCATGCAACTATGCCATGTTACTTTCATACCTCTTGCTTCCCAAGCATTTATTGTATATTTAACGATTCAATTCAAGAACAATAAAATTTGCCAAGACAAATGAAACTAGTCCTTAAGACAAGGACATAAACACATTACAATAAATCCTTTTCATTTTGAATTCAATCCTCTTATGTTAAATGCTTGGTTCCACGAGCATTGCTACAATACATATTACTTCCATTTCTTAAGTTTTTTTTTCAACGAGTACTATTAAGTCCAATTGAAATACAAGTCATGAATACCAATGAATGAACATTATGCACAAGGAAAGTATTTACATAGTTTAATTTAAGGGAGCCTAATGATGGCCCGACATATGATTATTTACCATAATCAAAATAGTCATAATTAGTGTTAAGAGTTAGCTATAAGCATTAAGAGAACCATCAAACATAAATCAAACATAAATCCATATAGATTGATTTTAGAACTCTCATTCCTAGACTCAATCTAGTTCACACATTTAAACAAACTCAAAACATAAATATTTTAGTATAGAAATTTTGTCAAACATATAGCATGTAAAAAATAACAATATTGGTGTAATCTAGTTCATACATTTAAACAAACTCTTAACATAAATATTTTGGTATAGAACTTTTGTCAAACCTATAGCATGCAAACAAAAGCACACTTGTGTTGAATGATGCAATTTTACACACCTCTACTAAGTGAAGTGCCTCAGCCTTGAAATCAACATCCATTCTTATCAAAACTCTTACCTATTCTTATATCCACAAAACTACTCTCTATGTAAACAACTGCAACTTTATTCATACCCAGTATAAGCATATCTACTAAGACCAACAAAAAAAAGATGTGAAAGTCTATCATCATCACCTTATTATCTCTTCTAGAGAAAAAAACCAGAAACACAAATTTGGATTTCACTTTCACATGTTATTATTTTTCCAAAAAACATCACCCACGGGTCATTGACCTAACAATCGTGACCACTTGCAACCTTCTTAAGTGTCATCTATGATGGATCAAGAATATTACCACTACAAGTCATGATAACCACCAAGCACATTGTAACGCCTTGATTGTAAGCCTGAGACATATGTGATATAGTTATTTGTTATTATTGTGGCACTAGGTGCCTGAACATCGGTATTTGGACATTATTTTATTATTAAATATCTAACTAGATTCAACATGGACAAGTAACGAGAATGTGGGGTCATGGATTCCACTTGTGATGGGGTTAGGGACTAGGAGTTGTTGCTCCCCCTAACATACTCTATGTTTCCTATTTTTTTAATTTTATTGGACTATAGAGATCCTATTGCACATATTTGATGCTTTGCATCCACTCATGAACCCTCACTTGATGAGATTATTCCTTATTTGATGCCAATGGGACCCACTCGATCATCTCTCATGTCTTATGTGCCCTATTTGTCTAATTTTTTCAACCATGCACTTGATTTTGGTAAACCCCACACTAATTTGAGTTGCCTTCAATTAATCAAAGTAATTTTGGTCAATTCAAGTTGTTTTCCATTAGGTACAGTGGTTTTGGGTTAATTCGAGTTGTCTTCAGTCAATTAGAGTGGTTTTGGGTCAATTCGAGTTGTCTTCAGTCAGTTAGAGCACTTTTAGGTGAATTCGAGTTGTTTATAGCCAGTTAGAGTGATTTTGGGTCAATTTAAGTTGTCTTCAGTTAATTAGAGCAATTTTAGGTAAATTTGAGTTGTCTTCATTGCATGGGAGTGATTTAAGGGGAAATTGAGTAATCCTTGGTCAATTTGAGTTGTCTTTGATGCATGAGAGTGATTTTAGGGGAATTTGAGTCATTATCGGTGAATTTGAGTTGCCTTTGAAGCATGGGAGTGATTTTGAGGTAAATTTGAGCCAGTTTTGGGAGATTTGAGTTGCTTGCATGATAACTCGAATGGTCTCTAGTGTTTGGGAGTGTTTTGATACTGAATTCGAGTTGCTCTCTTGAGAACTTGAATGGTCATCCAGTGGTGTGGTAAATCCCTCAAGTGAATTTGAGTTAGCCTTAATGGATTCGAGTAGCTTTGATGAGAACTCGAATGGTCATCCGGTGGTTTGGTGAATCCCTCAAGTGAATTCGAGTCGCTCTCATGAGAACTCGAATGGTCATCCATTGATTTGGTAAAATCCCTTAGTGAATCCGAGTTGATTACCAATGAACCTAAGTTATCCTCTTCTAGAGGATTCAAATGGCTATGAAGGTGATTCAAATTGGATTTCCTTGGGGGGTATGGGCTGGTTATTCTAGGGGTGTTTGTGAGTCCAAACATCTTTATGAACTTTTCAATATTTTCTCTTCCAAGTGTTTTGGTGAAGATGTCTGCAATTTTCTCATTTGTGGAACAATGTATCAAATGAATAGACTTCGACTCTACATGATGTCGAATCAAATAATAATTTGTGTTGGTGTGATTCGTTTGATCATAGCTAGAAATTGTGGCCAGCTTAATTGCATAAGTGTTGTCGATCTTAAGTGGAGTAGATAAAACCTATTTCTCCTACAAATCTTCTAGTATCTTCCCGAGCCACACAATTTCCACATTGCTTCTACAATAGCCATGTATGCTACCTCTGTAGTGGAATATGCAGGAATACATTGTTTGTGTGATCTCCAAGATTTGATTGTTGATCCAAGACTCATGAGGTATCCTAAATTAGATACTCTATTTTCCTTATCTCCATCAAAGTTTGAATTTGAATATCCAATCAAATTGAAGTCCTCCACCTTAGAGTTTTTGGTTCCAAATTATTGAGTCCCCTTAAAGCATCTTAGAACTCTCTTTGTAGCACAACAATGTCCTTCACAAGGTTCTTGCATGAACCTAGAAAGGATCCCAACTGTATATCAGGTCTACTGGTGGTAAGGTAGATAAGACTCCATATAAGTCGTTTGTATTTAGTTGCATCCTCAAATTCATTCCATTATGTTTATGTTAGCTTCAAATTATGTTCCATTGGAGTAGAAAGACAATTATAGATCCATGTCAAACTTGTTAAGTAATTCTCTAATGTTCTTCTTTTTGGAGATGAATATATACTTTGGATTTTGAGTCACTTCAATACCCAAGTAGTAGTGAATGCATTCCATATCACTCATCTCAATACCTTTCTTCAATTATTTCTTTATGGATGCAATATAGCTTTCATTGTTCCTTGCCATCAATAAATCATCTATATACACTATAAGATATACAACAAGTTTGCCAAATTTATTGACAAACACAGTTTCATCATCAAGATTAAAGTTTTTGAAGTTCAATATCAGAATATGCTCAGTTGGCTTTTTATACCAAGCGTCGAGTGCTTGTTTCAATCCATATAAAGTCTTGATGAGCTTGCATACCTTTTATTTTTTACCCTTCACAACTAAACCTTTTGGCTTAAACATGAAGACATTCTCTTTCAAGTCTCCATTCAAGAGAGCAATCTTCACATCAATTTTCTTAACTTTCCACCCATTATGTGCAACAAAACTGATAGAGTACAAATGGTAGCACATTTTTGTTGTGAGAGAATAAGTCTCCTCATAGCTAATGCCTTCTTTTAGCTACAATACTCACCTTGTGCTTTTCAAGTGAGCCATCTGATTTGTACATGTTCTTCTATACACACTTGCAACCAATTGGTTTGGTTCCAAATGGAGGATTTACAAACGTGCAAGTCCTATTCATAATGAGAGCATCATATTCCTTGTCCATAGCTTCTTTCCACTCATCATGAGAAGCAACTTCTTTAAGGAAGTTGATTCAAAATCAATATATAATTTCAATTCATTATCTACATTACCTCCATGTTCTTGTTTGGATTCATAGGAACTTGTGGTTCCCATCTTTCCAACCTCATCCAGATGAAAACTTTTAAGATCTTTTATGACTCGCTTTGAAAAAATTTGGGAGGGTCCAAGTTGCTCAACTAACTGAGATGGCGTTGCACTATCATCAAGATTCAATATTCCAATCCTGTCAATCACATCATTCAATTGAATATCCTACTTGAATGAAGTAGTTGGAACTTCTTCGTGAATTGGAGATGATGTTGCAAAAAAAGGTTACAAAATTTGACCCAAGATAGGCATCCCACCTTCAACATGTGGAATATCACTATCAAATTCATTATATGTATTTATCTAGGTAAATCTATCAAGATGATCAAATTGCCTTTGAACCGTCTTGTAATTTTTATTCATTTCAAGAAAAATAACATCTACGAAAAGTATAAACTTTTTGTTTACCTCACCATAAATATGATATGCCCTAGCGGTATTTGAGTACCCCAAGAAGATGCACTTTTTAATGCTTGCACCAAGTTATTTCTCTATTCCTTATAACTCAAGGTATAACAAACAAAACCAAAAACCCTAAGAAGCCTCACCGAAGGAATGCAACCATACCACGTTTCATACAGAGTTTTATTACCAAGAGCAAGAGATGGACTTATGTTTCCCAATTACATTTCACACTAAATTGCATCGCCCAAAATTATCAATTTCACATGTTTTAAAAATAGTGTGGAACGTATGATATTTGAGAGTGTCATGTTCATTCTTTGTGGTACACCATTCTTGTAACAACCCACTATCGCATATTTGCATTAGTTTTAGGGGGACATGCTCATTTTATAGTGAAGGTGTAGAACACACTAATGGGTCCTACCCCTGCACAATAGTATTATATTATGTGGGTTCATAAGAATATAATATTATTTATAAGAAGGACATAAGGATTCATGAAATCATATGTAATACCCTAGTTGTTAAGCCCTAGACTTATGGTCCTTCATGTGACTTATGTTCTTTTGCATTATGGACTTATGATATTTTATATGATTGTGGACTTATGATCCTTTTCATGAATAATGTGATTAAGGACTTATGATTATTGTTTGATAACGTTACTTTGGACTTTGGCACTATTATTAATGTTAATGTTATTACTAGCATCTTTGTTATCTTTGAATGTTGTTGTTGTTGATTAAATAAACAACTGGCTCAGCAAAAGCAACTAAAGAGTATGGGGGACCATGGATTCCACAAAGTGAGTAGGAATGGGGACATCCCTAACACCTTATAACTTGTCGTTGGCTTAAGTTTGTCCATCCCAATTCATATTTACACCTTAGTGAGATTAATAATGTTGGTCACCCAAACCTTGTACAATGGACCCTATTCTTGATAATTATGGACTATGGAGTTAATATTGCATATTTTACACACCTTAGTGGGCCCCTCTTTCCTAGGGTTCCCTCCTTGGGAATTTATTCCCTCATGTTTATGTATTTTTGGTCATTTATGAGCCCTTTTCCTAGTTTTTAGGGTTTGTAATCTATTTTATAGCTTCCACTCTTACACCATGCATTGATGATCATATATTTTGTGATTCCATGATATTTATGACCCTATTGGATGACCTCTCTCACCTATTTCACCCTCTTGATGTTTTGTAACACCCTTTATGCATTAGTGTGCCTCAATGTGATCTTCATGGCTCCACTCCTTAGTTTTTGGTAACTCCTAAAATGGTGCAAATTCGGGAAAGGGAATCTTTTCACTAAGCCACCACTCCACCAATTCAAGTTAAGTATACACGATGAAGCTTAAATATTCCCTCTCTCTAATTTGAGTTGATCCCTTTGGGTTAGAGTTGGCCTCCTTGTGCTATAAATTCATATTCCCTCTCCTTGTTGAAGTGAATATTGAGCTTTGGACCATGTGACTTATGCTATCTAACCATGTTGGGAATGTTGGTATTATTGAGAGTGTGTTGAGACTTAGAGTGAGGCTATTTATTTCCCTTTGCTTCCATTATATCACTCTACTAGTCAAGGTTCTCACACAGGAAGCCAAGAAATGGGAATGGCGAGCTAGGTCAGATCCCATAGGTAGTGGAGACAGGCAAGAAAGTAGCAGTGGGAAGCATTGTGGCCCTCAAAAGAGGTAGTTTCGAGAGTAGTGAGACTAAGTGAGGCTCTACCTATCAATCCATAGTATCAGCTTCAGGGTTACCTGTTCAAGTGAGGAAGGCTTGACGGTGTCTACGACTGGGAGGAAAGTTGTTTTGCTACAACCAATTGCCCATATTTTGAGATAGGTATTTATCTTATGTTTTTTTTTCATTACATTATTTTATTTGGTATATGTGCAATGGTGGTTGATTGGTTGTTTGAGTGTTCATGTATTGAATGCCAGGATACGCATGGAGGAAGGATGAATCTCATATAATATGAAATTGAATTTATATTCTCATTGCCTTCTTTCTATTCTTCTTCTTCTTAACCAGAAATTGTAATCTTGGCTTTATTGTACGGAGGAGGGTGCAACCATATGATCCACTTTGTCGATATATTCTCATTTTGTGTTGCGATACCTATTCCATTGCGTCCAGAGCACTATTTATAGTGAACAACATCTTTCATTTAATTGAAAAATCTTTCTGGATGACCAATATATGTTTGTTTTGGTCTGACAATTTTCCGGTGCCAAGATGAGCGCACCTGTCATTTGATTGTAAATGTTTTGTTTACATATTTGTTCTTAGTTGCAGATATGAGGATGAGTGATGTATTCTATATGTAAAAGTCATTAATTGTTGGAGGGTGGTAGCCATACGATCTGATTTTTATTAGTGAGAGAAGATTGTATGGGATAATCATCGGGAGTTGATTTTGAGGGTTGTAGTTGCAGTTGATGTTCTTTGTTTGCCATGGCTTCGGTGTGGTTGTATAATGCAGCCTATGGATGTTATATGATATTTGGTTTTCCTTAATTTTATCCTCACTAACAACACACACATAACAACACCAAAAAAATAGATTAATTTGCAAATAATCAATGACATCAATACTTGATTATTTATAAACTATGCTATCAAACAAACCAAAAGTACATAAATTAGTTATTCACACTGAATATGATGTTTATCATGTATTATTCATGTTATTGTTTCAATTGCGACCCTTAAATCACACTTTGGAAATTATTGATTGAGTGTTGCAATTAATTATTTAATTAAGTGGCATAATTATATAATTAAGTGTCACAACTTTAGTTATAATTCAATCTATAGAGTTAAAAGTTTTAATTATTTGGATGAATGATTAGTCAGCTTAATAGTAATTTACCTATATCCATTGTGATTAAACTTAAGTTAGTATTAATTTCAGCACCTTTGGCCTTATCTCACTTTGCAAACATTCATTTGCATTAGATAACTTGGATACATGCACCTTAATATAGTTTCATATGTGATTTAGTTAATTAAACTGTCAGCTTGGTATGGTTGTGGACTTGATATTCGGACAGTAAGGAGAAATATTGGAAGGATTTTTATCCCCCTAGTCCAATTAGGTATATTGTAACTTAGAAAAGTTGGCTAGATACTTTATTAAACAGAAGAAAAGTAGTTTTAATGATAATAAATTTATACCAATGTGTATTTTACTAACATACTATTGATAATGAAAACATTTTAGTTCCCAGTAATTGATTGAGAAAGCGATGTTTCCACTAAATGAATATTTTAATCAAACCTGTGAAGAATAAAGATTCAACAAGTACAAGTTCAGTAGTAGGGAGTCAAATATTGGAGATATATTTTGAGGAAGTACAAAGACCATATAGTCATGAAGAGGATTTTTATGAGGGAAGAAGGTCAATTAGATATAAGAGGAGCAGTGAGTCTCTGAGCTTGGAGGATTCAGTGAGGAAGTGTAGAGAGGATAATGAAAGGATAATTCATATCTAGGAGTGTATTATGAATGATCTAAAATCATTGAAGACCATCCAAAGATCTATTGAAAATAGTCATAAAAGAGGTTATGTGAGTTCTAGATCATCTTTGAGACCTTATCACTCGGAGATAAAGAAGGGGTATGCATCAAGCAGTATAGAGAGTAGTCATGGAAGATATCTAGGGATATACAAGAAGAGGAGGTTTACCTGGGATGAACTAGTAGGAGAGTTGATAAGAATGAAGTCCCAAAATTTTGATGGAGAAGTAAAGCAAGGAGAATATTCCTAAGCATGGTTGTTAGGACTTGGTAAATTCTTCCAGTTGCATAAGTATACACCTAATATGGAGGCAAGAGTAGCCATATACCATCTGCAACGTAAAGCATCTATTTGGTGGGATCAACTGGTCAAGTTGAAAGACATCGATGAAGAAAAAACATCTTGGAGGAAGTTTAAGAAATACTTTTAGAAATAATAATTCTTTGGGCACTAATGTGACAAGAAGATGGAGGAATTATTTGAGCTTAAGTTGGGAATCATGAATATGGAGTCCTATGAGAAAATGTTTCTATAACTTTTGAGCTATGCGTACTTCATCAAAGATGAGAAGGTAAAGATTCAAAGGTTCCTAAGTGGCATTCCTAAATCTTATAGAGATGAAATCCAGTATGATGGACCAAATAACCTTAAGGTTTCCATCCAGAAGTAAAAACACTTATATGAACAGAATAAAAGTAAGGCCCCATATAAGAATAATTGGAAGGATATGAAGAAGAACAATCAGGAATAGAGAAAGAAAGGTTTCCAACCTTCAAAGTTCAGAAACTATAATTTTTACCAATAAGGACAGTCAAGGGAAGAGCCTTCAGGGAAAACACCACCTGTGGTATGTTGGATATGAAAGTAAAATCACTTTTCCAGTTAGTGCCCGCATAAGAAAAATAACCTTCACAATATTCAATACGATTCAAATGTTGGAGATGTAGGTGGAAGTGTTAAAGGATCTATGTAACCCTGGATGGGAGGAAAGCTGACCACCAATCCTGAATGCTTGAGGTAGTAGGTAAGATTGCTAATAAAACAATAACTATTTTGATTGATTTGGGAGCTATCAATAGTTACATTGCACCTAATCTAGTTGAGAAATGTCATTTCAAGAAAAGTAAACTTGAAACAACAATTCTAGTACAGTTAGCTATAGGAGCCAAGAGGAAAATCACTGAATTTGTGAAAGTGTGTCCTTTAGAAATGAATGGAATTAAAACATTTGTAGACTTAAACATCATACCCTTGGTGTCATATGATGTATTGATTGGCATGGATTAGTTGGATGCACACCATGCAATTATCGATTTCCATATAAAACTTACACCTGTTTGGATGAAGAAAGGAATCGAGTGAAAATAAAAGGTATACCTAGACCCATATCCCTGACGCAGACCACAACTCTACAATCGAAGAAATGTCTTAGAAAGGCATTATAGTTATATGCAATTCATGTGGAAGAATCAAAAGAAGGAAAAGAGCCAGAGCTGCAGGACTATCCAATACTACAAATTTTTACAGATATATTTCTAGAACCGTCAGGAATACCTCCTAAGAGGGATATTGATTTTTCTGTCGACTTGGTGCCAGGAAAAATACCTTCATCTAAACAACCTTGTAGAATTAGCACTCCAGAGTTAGAGGAATTACAAATACAGTTAGAGGAGCTACTAAAGAAAGGTTACATAAGGCCCAATGTTTCACCTTGGGGAGCTCGTGTGTTATTTGTGAATAATAAATATGGAACTCTAAGACTTTGCATAGATTATAGATAGTTGAACAAAGAAACATTTAATAACAAGTACCCCTTACCAATAATTGATGACTTGTTTGATCAATTGAGAGGAGCCAAGGAGTTTTCAAAAATATATTTTAGGTCGGGATACCACCAAATTAAATTTAAGAATGAGGATACCAGTAAGACAACATTCATAACAAGGTATTGACACTATGATTTACAGTAGTACCTTTTGGTTTAACAAATGCACCTGCAATATTCATGTGTTTAATGAATGGAGTCTTCAGAAAGTTCTTAGATAAATATGTGATTGTATTATTGGATGGCATCCTTATCTATTCCAAGGAAAAATAAGAGCATGAAGAACATCTAAGATAGCATTGCAAGTGCTTAGAGAACATCAGTTGTATGCCAAATTAAGAAATTGTTATTTTTATCAAGGAAGAATCCACTACCTAGGGCATATCATATCTGAAGAAGGTGTTACAATGGATACTAATAATATAATACCCATCATGGACTGGTAAAAACCTAAGAATGTATTAGAAGTCAGATCCTTCATGCGGTTAGCTGGATACTACCGAAGATTCATCGAAGTATTCCTGAATTTGGATCATCCTATCATATCCTTGCAAAAGAAAGGTGTAAAGTTCGAATGGACTTCTGAGTGTGAAGATAATTTTGAAAGACTTAAGGAAATGTTCACTGGTGCACCAGTGCTAAAAATTTCCGACCCTTAAGGAAACTTTGTTGTATGCACAAATACATGCAAGCAAGGCATTGGTGGGGTATTAATGCAGGATGGACATGTCATCAATTATGACTCTATACATTTGAAGGAACATGATCATAACTTTTCCACCCATGACTTAGAGCTTGCATCTATAATCCATGATTTGAATATGTGGAGACATTATCTAATGGGTAAAAAGTTTGAGTTGAGAATGACCATGATGGGTTAAAATACTTGTTTGAGCAACCTAATTTGAATGCAAGACAGAGGAGGTGGATGGATTTATTATGTGAATATGAATTTGACATCAATCATATCAAAGGTAATGAAAATAAAGTAGTTTATGTGCTTAGTATTTGATGCATGTAGCAGTTATCGCCACTAGCACATCATATTTAAAGGATATGATCATTGAATCCAGTGTTACAGATGAAATTTATCAGCAGGTGAAAGTGTTAGTTTTTATCATTCAAGATAGCATTATGTTAGGATCTTTAACTGAGAGAACAACAAGTACAGCAATCAAACACAAGAGACAATGAACACAGTGTTTTTCCTCGGGGAAACCATAAATGGAGAAAACCCTGCAACTTCCTCAAAGATAGAATCAGCACCAAAAGTAAAAACCCAAAACAATAAGATGATCTCCCGACAGCAGTAACCTCTTTCTTCCTTGCCCTAGTGTCTTTCTCTTCCTCGGCTATGCGCTACAACTGAGTGTGAGTGAGTGTGTGCTAAATAGAGAGGCTAGCTCTCTATTTATACTAATTCCCAACATGACTAAACCCTACTAGGGCCGACTTCACTATGTGAGTCTAATAACCCTAGTGCCCCAGAACTGCAAGGACTTTAACCCTTAGACAATAGGAGGGTTACCCACAATAACTTGACACGACTTGTTTACATTAGAGATCCTCCTGATCGGAACATCAGGGCATGAAATGACTCAATTACATTACAAATACATCCCAGAATAAAAATCGGGCTACAATACATAAGAAATACAAGTGAATACATTCCAAAGTTACATATTCATCAACACTCCCTCTTAACAAGAAAGGTATTCTCCCGACACAATTTTTCAGCACAAGTCTTCTTCTTTGTATTATCTGGGTCATCGTCAAGTTCTCATCTTCTTCATCTTCAAGTAATCACTGGATCTGGATCATCACTCGATCTGGATCATCATCACTGGATCTAGATCATCACTTAATCTGGATCATCATCACTAGATCTCGATCATCACTTGATCTAGATCATCATCACTAGATCTAGATCATCACTCGATCTGGATCATCACGGGGTCGTCATCACTGGTTCTGGATCATCACTTGATTTGGAACATTAATGTTGGATCTGGATCATCACAAGGTCATCATCATTGGATCTGGATCATCACTCGATCTAGATCATCATGGGGTCATCATCATTGGATCTAAATCATAGCTCGATCTGGATCATCACTAGGTCATCATCATATGTTCTATCTCATGATTCTTCTCGTCAAAGGAAGTTCTACAGAGCCAACCCTTTTTCATGCTGGTTGTAGGCCTACCTCCTCGTAGGTCTTTGGTAGCCCTTATATTTGACCTACTCATCAGAATGGCTAGCACTCACATCTGACCTACTCGTCAGAAAGGCACAACACTTATATCTTACCTAATCGTCAGAAATGCACAGCACTTACATCTGACCTACTCGTCAAAAAGGCACTCAGTCCTATACTGAGGGTTCCTGGTAACTGATCAGGTGCCTCCATTTAGAGAATGGCAGTAGCCCTTACATCTGACCTACTCATCAGAATGGCCAGCAATCACATCTGACATGGAAGGAAGCAATCCTCTCACCATGACAGAATGGCAACAGCCCTTATATCTAATCAAGTGGGAACACATCCCTCAATCACGTCAAAATGGCCATGCGCTCACATCTAATCATGTAAGACTACATCTTACAATCGTCTCAGAAAGGCCCTTAGTCCTAGATGAAGTATTCCTAGTAACTCACCAGGCAGCTTCTTTCCAAGAATGGCAGTAGCCATTATATCTTATCATGTAGGAACCAATCCTACAGTCATATCAAAATGCCTTAGCACTCATATCTGACCTGGAAGGAACCAATCCTCTCACCATGATAGAATGGCTCAGCCCTTACATCTGACCTAATCGTCAGAATGGCTTCCGGACTCATCACTTCCCCTTGGAAAGGACCTCGATCTAGAGAACACCAAGCTTCTCCCTGAAGTACTCAAACTTCACTCTAGCCAATGGCTTCATCAACACATCAGCTATTTGATCATTCGTCACAACATACTGGAGTTTCACTGCTCCCCTATGTACCATATCCCTGATATAGTGATACTTGATCTTGATATGCTTTGACTTGTCATGGAACACTGGATACTATGACAACTTCACACAACTCTGTTTGTCACAATGTATACAAGTAGCATCCATATGGAGATCAAATAAATCAGACAGTAGCTTCCTTAGCCATACTGCCTCACAACTAGTTGAACAAGCTATGACATACTTTGCTTCAGTTGTACTCAGTGCCACACACAATTGCTTCCTGCTAAACCAAGAGATCACACCTGATCCCATACTGAAACAACATCCTGAAGTGCTCTTCCTATCAATGGCACTACCTGCCCAATCTAAATCAACATAACCCTCTAGGTTAAGCTTTTGATTCACCTCGTACTTGAGCCCATAATCAATTGTACCCCTCAAGTACCTCAGAATATGATTTGCAGCAATCAAGTGAACATGTCTTGGATTTGTTAGGAACTGGCTCAAGGCGTTCATAGCAAAGCAAATATCTAGTCTTTTGTTTGTCAGGTACATCAAGGACTCAATCATCTGACGATACATCGTGGCATCAACCGCTTCTGATGAAGCATCACTCAATAGCTTCAGGTTCGATGCCATAAGTGTGGTCATGGCCTTGCAGTCCATCATCCCAAACCTCTTCAGGATCTCTACTGCATACTTCCCTTGTCCAAGGGATATTCCATCCATACTCTACCACACCTCCATACCTAGAAAATAATGCATCATACCCAAGTCCTTCATTTCAAACTCGGCAGCAAGCTTTCTCTTTGTATCAGCAATCAACCCATCCATACCTGTCACAAATATATCATCTACATATAGTAGGAGCATCACTGGGTTGCCATCTTCAACCTTGTAGTAAAGGTTGGAATCTCCTTTACTCTTGGTAAAGCCCAAACTAGATAGAACTTTGTCAATGCTACCGTACCATGTCCTGGGTGCTTGTTTCAAATTGTACAGGGATTTCTTCAATCTACATACATGATATTCCCTGTCATGTGTCTTGAAACCAAGTGGCTACTCCACATACACTTCTTCTTCCACTACACCATTCAAGAAAGCAGTCTTGACATCCATTTGGTGTATCTTCCATTTCATCACTGTAGCTAGAGCAAGTACTGATCTGATGGAAGTGTATCTGGCTATAGGTGCAAAGGTTTCTTCATAATCTATTCCTTATTTCTGGGAGAAACCCCGAGCGACAAATCTTGCTTTATATTTCTCTATGCTACCG
The DNA here is from genome assembly GCA_001517045.1 of Pseudotsuga menziesii. Classification (NCBI taxonomy): domain Eukaryota; kingdom Viridiplantae; phylum Streptophyta; class Pinopsida; order Pinales; family Pinaceae; genus Pseudotsuga; species Pseudotsuga menziesii. The sequence goes on along the minus strand of LPNX010340278.1, from coordinate 101,031 downwards.
TCTGCAGCATGCTTGATCTTGTAGATACATTTGGAAGTTACAACTGACTTCCCTTCTGGTCTTGGTAGAACATCCCAAACATCATTCTTCATGATCGATTGATACTCTTCGATCATAGCATCCTTCCATTCTTTCTGTTCTGTCGCTTCTTCATAATTGGAAGGTTCTTTATTGATGAAATCACATAGTAATGCTACATACATAGAGCAAGATCTGGTCCTCTTTCTTTCTCTATGATTCTCTTCTGGAGCCCCATATCTTTCTGCACCTTGGATAGCTTCTCGTACCCAAGTAGGTTTCTTCTTATGAGGAATCTTCTCTGGAGGTGGATCTACAGGTCTTTGTGGTTCTTCAAATTCTCGATCTTCTTCTTGAGTTTCTTCATTCATGGTTGTATCATGAATTATGGGTGCTTCTACTTCTTCAGATTCTTCAGTAGGTTTCTTTCTTGATTTGTTGTAAGTTGTGTCTTCATCAAATGTCACATCCCTACTGATGTCAATCTTCTTGAATCCTGGGAAGTATATTCTGTAAGCCTTCAAGATTTCAGGGTATCCCACAAATATACCCTTCTTTCCTGAAGGATCTAGTTTTGTTCTCTTCTATTTTGGAATGTGTATGTACACAGGACAGCCGAATATTCTGAGATGGATGACTTCTGGTTTCTTGTCTGAGAAGACTTCTTCAGGATTCTTGTTCTCGAGTACTCTATGTGGAGTACGGTTCTGTACAAACACCATTGTTCTAGCAGCTTCTACCCAAAGATGCATAGGAAGATATTGATCATGAAGCATTGCTCTTGCAGCTTGCATGATAGTTCTATTCTTCCTTTCTACAATCCCATTATGTTGTGGATTATAAGGACTGGACAAATCCCTCTTAATCCCTGAGTCTTTGCATAGCTCTTTGAATTCATTCGAAGTGAATTCTCCACCATTATCTGATCGAAAGGTCTTGAGCTTCTTTTCAGTGTGATTCTCGATCAAGGATTTGAATTCCTTGAACTTGTTGAATACTTCAGCTTTGTTCTTCATGAAGTAAATCCATGTCTTCCTAGAAAAGTCATCAATAAAAGAAACATAATATACATACCCGCTTAGTGAGCTTGATGACATAGGACCGCATACATTGGAATGGATGATTTCCAAGATTCTTTTTTCCTTGCTCTCACTACTTGGAAATGTTTTTTTTGTATTCTTTCCTTTCACACATCCTTTGCAGACCCCATCATGTTTTTCTTGAATTTATGGAAGACCTTCAACAACTTTGCTTGCCAATGGTAGTGCTCTGTAATTCACATGTGCAAGCCTTCTATGCCAAAGCTCATTTGGCTCTAATGTGTCATGGTCCAAGGCTTGTTCTGGATGGCCCTTTAACTTGTACAATCCTACTTCCTATTCTCCAATCACTACCGCATCATCAATAGTATTTCCTTTTGGTCACATGATGACTTGACCATCTATAAATGCAACCCTCATTCCTTTTGCATCTAATGCAGATATGGAGAGAAGGTTCTTCTTGAGACCTAGTACAAAAAATACATCTTGCATCTTCATAGACTTTCCAGAGTCTAGTTTATAGGAGGATTCCCCACTACCTTTTATTGGATATTGGTAGTCATCTCCAAGCTTCACCTTGTGAGGTGATTCATGTTCTGGAAGTTTTACAAAGGACTCTTTGAATCCTGTCATATGTTTGGAAGCCCCACTGTCTATAATCCAATCATTGCTTCCATGTGTGATGTTTCCCATGACAGCAGAAATCAAGACATATTATTCTTCACTAGAAGAGTCTTCACTTTTGTATCTGGTTCTCTTCTTGGATGGTTCATCATCCTCTGCAGCATGAGCATGATGTCTTCTCTTGTTGCTCTTTTTCTTATTCTTTCTTTTAGGACAATCTTTTGCAAAGTGTCCTACTTCATCACATGTGTAACATCTGATTCTAGACATGTATTTTCTAGAGTTATTTTTAGATAAGTTCTTACCTCTGGAGTGATGAGAACTTCTTTTGGTTTTCTTGGAGTGTACTATGAGAGCTTGATCTTCACTTCCCATATTTTCTTCTCGAGCTGCTATCCGAGCTTCTTCTTGAGAGCATTCTTACCATAGTCTATTGAACTTGACTAACTTCTTTCTAGCACATATCCCTTGAATAAAGGAGTCCCATGATCTAGGGAGACCATTCAAGGTGGTCATCACAACCTCTGCATTATCTACTTCTTCATCTACTGCTTCTAGTTGTTCCTTGATCTGAGAGACCCTTTTAAATTAAGACTGGATGGTCTCAACATTCTGTATATTTACATTCTTCAGTTGTTTTCTCAAAGTCATCTTTCGGTTTATGTTCTTCCCTTCAAACAATTTGGTTAGGGCGTCAAATATAGCCTTAGGCGTCTTTAGGGAGGACACCTATGGTATGAGGTGATCCTTGATTGAATCAGTAATGATCCTCTTTGCCATAACAAACTTCTTCTTCTGTAAGGCCTTAGCCTCATCTCCCTTTGGAACTGGAACCTCCTCATTGATATAGGAGTCCAACTCATTTTCTTCCAGGACCAGGGAGATCCTATACTTCCAAGCTCGGAAGTTATCAGCTCCCTCAAGATTTTCATCAAGCTTGGTATGACGAGACATCTTAACTGAGAACCTCAAATGGAAATACAAAATATTTAGATCTTACTAGGTCAAGATGTCGAATCTAGATTTGGAGCCGAAATCCTGTAGTGCTGGTTCAGGAGCATATTAGGGTTTTGCTTTTCTGGAGTTCTGTCCAACCAAATACTTTGAATTTGATCCCTAACTTCGATTTTGGGGAGGAGATCAATCCAATCCTGGGATCACTAAAAAATTCCTCTTCTGTGAATAGCCCTAATTTCTGGCAGTAGTGTTGGGTCCAAAACTGAAAAACCTCATAATTGGATTCTGCTTCGACAGAAAGATGCGCCCTAGGGAGGAGATTTATTCCAAACTTCTTTTGCTGAAAATCTGTGGAGAGAGATCCACAAAGTAGGAAGCCCAAGTTCCCACAGCTGCATAGTGTCTTCTTCTCAGGTTAGCTCTAATTCCATGTTAGTTTTTATCATTCAAGCTAGCATTATGTTAGGATCTTTAACTGAGAGAGCAACAAGTACAACAATCAAACACAAGAGACAATGAACATAGTGTTTTTCCTCGAGGAAACCATAAATGGAGAAAACCCCAAAACAGTAAGATGATCTCCCGACAGCAGTAACCTCTTTCTTCCTTTCCCAGTGTCTTTCTCTTCCTCAGCTATGCACTACAACTGAGTGTGAGTGAGTGTGTGATAAATAGAGAGGCTAGCTCTCTATTTATACTACTTCTCGACATGACTAAAACCTACTAGGGCCGACTTCACTAGGTGAGTCTAAAAACCTTGGTGCCCCAAAACTGCGGGGATTTTAACCCTTAGACAATAGGAGGGTTACCCACAATAACTTGACATGACTTGTTTACATTATATATCCTCTTGATCGGAACATCGGGGCATGACATGACTCAATTACATTACAAATACATCCTGGAATAAACATCGGGTTACAATACATAAGAAATACAAGTGAATAAATTCTGAAGTTACATATTCATCAACACTCCCTCTTAACTAGGAAGGTATTCTCTTGACACAATTTTTCAGCACAAGTCTTCTTCTCTGCATTATCTAGGTCATCGTCAAGTTCTCGTCTTCTTCATCTTCAAGTCATCTCCATCTTCAAGTCATCACTAGATTTGGATCATCACTCAATCTGGATCATCATCACCGGATCTGGATCATCACTCGATCTGGATCATTATCACTGGATCTGGATCATCACTCGATCCGTATCATCATCACTGGATCTGGATCATTACTGATGGATCTGGATCATCACTCGATCTGGATCATGAGCAAACTAGGCTCTGAGATTTCATATTCTTCTCATCCTTCCACTATATTCCGCACTGTCTGCATTGAAGTACTAGAGACTTGAATTTAGTAAAGAATTGCTCAATAGTCTCAAAACTGCTGGAATGTAAAGATACCAACTCATTCTCTATAATGTATCCCCGAAGCTCATATTGTTTGTTAAACAAGCTATAAATCTTCTCCTAGGCTTCTCTGTGAGTCATCAAGCCTTCTAGGTGGAAGAGGAGATCTCTGGATATATAAGTACATAAGTACGTGAATTCTTCATCACAACGGTTCATAAACTTGTTTTGCTCTACTGGCTGATGAAGTTCAACCTCCCATCCATGTATAATCATGTGGTAGCCATGCTTACACAAGGCTAGCTGCATATCAATCCTCCAATCAATATAACTAGAAGTTGTGAGGATCTGTGGTTCAGGAGTATGAGAGCTCATAATTTCTCCATCTGTATGGATGCAAAAAATTCACACAAGCTATGTAGCACCTATCAATTTCACTGCAATAACACACTAAAACATATGAACTATTAGAATCATGGCTTTCCTCTCGACATGAACATGTTTTCAGGGTCCGTCATGCCCTCTCTGCTGCTCAGAATAAATCCAGAACCTAGCAAATTTTCATAGGGGACTTCTGTGGAAACCCAGCTGCTTCTGATGTTCAATGGAGAGAAACAACCATGAAACCTACCTGAGAAGGATCTTATACCATGTTAGAATTTGAATGCCATTTAGATCTTTGGGCAGAGATTTCTGATTATGTTGCAGCAATTGAATGGAGAATGAAAATACAAATCCAACCAAACAATCCACACATGAAATGGAAAATTAATGCTCAGGAATTTATAGTATATTCATCATAATAAATCCAATGTACAATAGGTTACAAATAGGAAGAATTCTAATGTATTAGGGAGCAATTCGAATCTACCAAGAGTATCTTGACTGTAACTAATCGAATCTCTAACTCATGGTCTCCTAATCAAAGTGTGAGTCCAAATATCAACTCCCTGATGTCCAACAACTCAATCAATCAGTTACAGCTAGTTAACTTAGTGCAATTGAGTGTGGTAGGTAGGACAAGCGCTCCTCCCCATGCATCCATGCATTATCCATGAATTTCTAGCGCTAGCTAACTGATTGTGAAGTAACTAACAAATTATGAGTCCAAATATCAACTCCCTAATGTCCAACAACTCAATCAATCAGTTACAGCTAGTTAACTCAGTGCAACTGAGTGTGGCAGGTAGGAAAAGCTCTCCTCCCCATGCAACCATGCATTATCCATGCATTTCTAGTGCTAGCCAACTGATTGTGAAGTAACAGAATGTAACTGGGGGCTAACTAAGTCTAACTAGTACTAACTCCAACTAACTGAAGTAGGTTGGTTTCGGGACTCCCAGTGGCTCCTAAAATGTAGGCATTGGTCTAGGAGGAGCCCAAACTAATGCATGCGCATGAATTAAGTGGAATTTAACCTCTATCAGTGTTCCCCACACTCCAGTGACTAGTATATGTGGCCCCATTAGGCCAAGTGGACCCAATTGTACTAGTGGACCCAAATAATTAATTAAGGTTCCTAAGTTAGGCTAAATAATCTAATAGACAGTATGGTCAATAGAGGATTAATAATCCTAACATTTATGTGCCTGATGTTGGAGATATAAGGAATATGGTTATGAAGGAAATGCATGATGTTGCTTATGTTAGAGATTTAGGTTATCAGAAAACAATAGAAATAGTAAGGAAACAATACTATTGGCCAGGGATGAGGAATGATGTTGCAGCATATATAGCTAGGTGCATGGAATGTCAAAAAGTTAAAGTTGAGCATCGACGTCCAATGGGATTTTTGCAACCCTTGTCAATACCAGAATGAAAATGGGATGTAGTGACGATGGATTTCATCACCAAGTTACCTAAGACCGGATTGGAAAATCATGCTATCATGGTTGTGGTAGATAAGTCGACTAAGGCAACACACTTCATTCCAGTAAAGACAACTCACAAAGCAGTTAACATTGCAGATATTTACATGAAAGAAGTAGCCAAATTGCATGGTATTTTTAAGGCTATAGTATCATACAGAGATTCGAAATTTACTCCTAACTTTTGTAAATGATTGTTCGAGGGGTTTGGTACAAGTCTAAACATGAGTACAACATACCACCCTCAGACAGGTGGAAAAATAGAAAGAGTTAACCAGTAATTGAAGATATGTTAAGGATGTATGTGATAGATCATCTATCTAAGTGGAAATATTATTTATATTTGGTGGAGTTTACTTATAATAATGGATATCATTCCTCTTTGAAGATGAGTTCTTTCGAGGCCATGTATGGAAGGAAGTGCAATACTCCCATCATTTGGGATAACCGAACAGAAAGAGTCATTGTTGGACCATAATTATTAAAGGAAATGGAAGATCAGATGGTTGAGATAAAGCATAATCTAAAGGAAACTCAAGATAGGTATAAGATCTACGCATACCAGAACAGGATTTACAGACAATTTCAAGTTAGATACCATGCGTTTTTGAAAGTTAGGCCTAATAAGAGTTCCTTAAACTTGGGAAACTTATCCAAGATAGATGCTAGATACTATGGAATGTTTGAGGTCTTATCTAAGATAGGACCTGTTTCTTATGAGTTGGCCCTAACATTAGAGTACATAATGTGTTTCATGTGTCTTTATTGAAAAAGTATATACCTGATACTAACCATGTAATTGATTGGGATGTGATCCATGTAATTAGAGTGATTTTATTTTATTTATTGATATATGTGTGTGTGTGTGTGTGTGTGTGTGTGAACATGGTACTAATCATGTGATTGAATGGATTATTATCTAGGTGGAACCGGAAGGGGATTTTTTGGTACAACCTGTTTCCATTTTGGGAAACAAGGTCAAGTTGCTTTAGAATCGAGAAATTGGGAAGATAAAGGTCCAATGGCCCCAATACTATCCTAAGGGTGCAACTTGAGAGCCGAAGGATTCCATGTGGGAAGCATACCCTCATAAATTTTGAAATTTTGCGCCATGTATGTAATATACATCGAGGATTATGCATTGTTTAAGGCGGAGGGTGATGTAATACCCCAGTTGTTAAGCCCCGGACTTATGATCCTTCATGTGACATATGTTCTTTTTCATTATGGACTTAAGATTTTTTATATGATTGTGGGATTATGATCCTTTCCATGATTAATGTGATTAAGGGCTTATGATTATTGTTTGATAATGTGAGTTTGGACTTTGGCACTATTATTAATGTTAATGTTATTTCTAACATATTTGTTATCTTTGAATGTTGATACTATTGATTAAATAAACAACAGGCTCAACAAAGGAAATTAAAAGAGTATGGGGGACCATGGATTCCACAAAGCGAGGGGAAATGGGGACATCCCTAGCACCTTCTAACTTGTTGTTGGCTTAAATTTGCCATCCTAATTCATATTTGCACCTTGGTGAGATTAATAATGTTGGTCACCCAAACCTTGAACAGCAAACCCTATTCTCAATAATTATGGACTATGGAGTTAATATTGAATATTTTGCACACCTTAGTGGTCCCCTATTTCCTAGGGAGCCCTCCTTGGGAAGATATTCCCTCATATTTATGTGGTTTGGGTCATTTATGATCCCTTTTCTTAGTTTTAGGGGTTGTAAGCTATTTTCTTGCTTCCACTCTTACACCATGCATTGACGATCCTATTTGTGTTCTTCCATGATATTTATGATCCTATTGGATGCCCTCTCTCACATATTTCACCCTCGATGTTTTATCACCCCCTTTATGCATTAGTGTTCCTCCATGTTCTCTTCATGGCTCCACTCCTTATTTTTTGGTAACTCCTCCCCATGGTCCTAATTCGGGAAAGGGAATATTTTCACTAAGCCACCACTCCACTAATTCAAGTTAAGTCTCCATGATGAAGCTTAAAACTTACCTCTCTCTCATTTGAGTTGATCCCTTTGGGTTATATTTGGTCTCCTAGTGCTATAAATTCATATGCCCTCTCCTTTTTTAAGTTAACCTTGAGATTTAGACCTTGTGACTTATGTTATCTATGTTGAAATTGTTGTGACATTTAGATCATCAAGCAATGAGTCCATAATTATTGATGCGATGAATAGGAATTAATTATACAAACTGGACAAATCAAATCTCACAGGAAACATACAAGTATTTCTCAGAGAATTACAGTATTATTTTCATTGAAGAATCTGGTGTTACAATAGTGTTACATATGGATGAATTCGAATCATTAGGGATGAATTCAAATCTACCAATTGAATCTAACCATATCTGAATGCATGGATAACTAAATATGTCTAAATCACTATCAGATTCCAAGTGGTTAACTCCGGATGTCTAACTAAGTCACATAATCAGTTAACTCAGTCTAACTAAAGTGGTAGGTGAGAAAAGGCACCTTATCCACATGCAACCATGCATAACTGGCGCTAACTGAACTGAAAGTGAACTAACTAAAAGTAACTGAAGAATAAATAAGCTTAACTAGTTCAAAATCCAAGTAACTAAAGGAGGTTGGTGATGATACTCCCAGTGGCTCCTAAAACGTAGGGATTGGCCTAGGAGGCACTTAAACTTATGCATGCAAGTGAAGTCAGTGGAATTTATACTCTATCGGTGATCCCCACACTCTAGTAATTGGTACATGTGGCCCCATAAGGCCAAGTGGACCCAATGGTACTAGTGGACCCAAATAATAATAAAATACTCCTAAGTTAGGATAAAATAATTTAATAGATAGTTTGGTCAAGGGAGGATTATAAATATTAACACCCCCCTTGAATCCTAACTTGGAAAATTGTAGGCCTTGGCAACAAGGCGATAAGTCTCCCATATACAATCTAAAATATACAAATTATGCTTAATAAACTAAGGAAATAAGGGAAAACATCATGGGAACACCCCCCCCCCTCAAGATAAGCAGTGAATCAGGAAAAACAAGTTTTGAATAAAAACTTTGTGAAAAAATTTGTTGTAATTTGCAGCACTATGCAGCAACAAGTGCAGTATATTGGTTCTTCTGTGCAGCAGCATCCTGATACTATGCATGTGAACCTATAAATCCAAACTAAATGAATATTTCTGGAGGAATCTTCCTCTTTGGAAGAAGAATAATGTGCTCAAATGAGTCAGGAATATAGACAGCTGCAAGATGAAAACTGGACCCATGTAGAGAAACTGAAATCAACTGATAAGGGAGCAAAATTTCTTGAGAATTTGAACCATGTGAGAAAAACCCAAGAAACTAATTTATTGCAGCCTTTAAAATCAAACCATGTGAGGTAAAATCAGCCCCAAGTGTTAGGATCAAGTGTCCAGGCGAATCTAGAATGTCTCCATCTTTACTAGTTCTGTGAGGAGATAAGCATGTGATCAAATAGAGAGGTAGATAATCCATGGGACTATGGAGAGAAAATGCTTGAGATCCATAATCTGATACAGCTTCAGAAATAACCAATTATACACAAAATATAATATCATCAAACTCATAAGAGGAAACTAACATCAAATCCCCAGTAGCAAGTTTGAAGGAGACTTGCGGTACTTGATTTGTCACACCAAAATTGATGAGATCATCTACAAGATTTATTAAAAGCTCTTGAAATTTAAAACTTGAACCAAATAATATCATATCATATCCAAATAGGTTCATATCATATCCAAGAGTGTGCTCAACCGAGATGGTAGATGCACAGTTTTCTCCTTCTTCAAAATGCTGAAAATTGGTGCATGCAATCATGTAGGAATTTACTGGAAGCTCTAGATCAATGAGAGTGAATGGATCACTCCTATAATCTGATATTATTTCCAAAATATCCATGGTATTAATTATCTACACACCAGCAACATCATTATAGATAGAGAAATCAATTTCCTCTTCCTTTTCTAAAACAATCATACACTTCTGAGAGATATCATACACTTCCAGAGCACCAAGAGAAGGACCCACTTCAAGAAGACTTTATTCAATTTGAATTGATTGTGTGGAAAATTATACTTCTTCTTCATCTTCAACAATTTTCTTTGTTGTAGGAGAGGGCATGAACTCATCATGCTGGATTTTAACTGAACCTCTCTCAACAACTAGTATTTTAGATTAATCTCCCATGTGACTGCTAGGTCTTCCTGATAGAGGAGGCAACCATGTGGTTGGATGCTCCAAAATTTATCAAATAAGCCTTCGACGGAGTGAGACTTGCATGCAAGGCATGGCATCTCTCATTTTCTTAAGTCTTCTATTCATCATCAAACATCTTTGCACCTTGTGGAAGGGAAATATTGTTATGTACACGTAGAGCTTTCAACTGGTCGAGGTTCTTCTTCATGCACAAGTCTTATGGATGAAAACGCCTCATACAATAGCGATACAACTTATTCTTATTTTTAGAGCTTGAAGCTCCTTTAGAAGCCTTACGATTCTGTTTAGGCTTTAAATCAGCTTCTTTAGGATCCTTCCCCTTAGATGTCCCTTTAGCTTGCGCTTTGGTAGAGTCTACGACTAGGAGAGTTTGATATTTGGAAGTCTTGATGACTCCCATTTGGATCAACTTCTCTTGCTCCTTTATCAAGGACTCGGCAAAGGAATCAAGTGAGGGGATCTTCCAATTGGGAATGGAAGATTGAGAAAAATACAAAATACTTAGAACCTAGTTTGCTGAGTATGGAGAGCACAAGCTGCTCATCCTTTCTTTCTATTTTGCATTGTATGCATTGGAGTGCAAGAAACATGAATTTAGTAAAGAATGGTTGTATGGATTCGAAGTTGCTAGGATGTAAGGCTACCAACTCATTCTCCAGAATGTGTCCCCGAAGCTCATCTTGCTTTCCAAACAAGTCTTCAAGATTCTCCCAGGCTTCTCTAGGAGTCCTCAAACCTTTATGGTGGAAGAGGAGATCTCTGGATATGTGAGTACATAGATAACCGAAAGCTTCATCTAAGCGGTTCAGAAACTTGTTTCTGTCAGCTCGATGATGGGGCTCAACCTCCCTTCCAAGTATTATCCTGAAGTAGCCTAGCTTGCGCAAGGATAGCTGCATATCTGCCCTCCAATAAACATAATTTAAGGGTGTTAGGATCCGAGGTTTAGAAGGTAGAGAATCCATAATTCTCCTGTTGGAATAGACAATATCTTCACACAAGCTACGTAGCACCTATAGAATTTCACTGCAAAAAAACTAAAACATTCAAACTATGTTATAATCATGCCTTCCCTCTCAATATGAACACTTTCTCAGGGTTTGTCATGCCCGCACCGCCACTCTGAATAAATTCAAAGGAGGCAAGGAACTCTTTACGGGACTTATGTGGAAACCCAGGTGCTTATGGTGTTCAATGGAGAGTAGACAGACATGAAGCTTGCTTGAAATGGATTTGATACCATGTTAAAATTGTTGTGCCATTTAGATCATCAAGCAATGAGTCCAGAATTATTTGCGCAGTGAATAGGAATGAATCATACAAACTGAACAAATCAAATCTCACGAGAAATAGACAAGTATTGCTTAGAGAATTACAGTATTATCTTCATTAAAGAATCCAGTGTTACAATATTGTTACATATGGAATAATTTGAATCATTAGGGATGAATTCAAATCTACCAACTGACTCTAACTGTATCTAACTACATGGCTAACTAAATATGTCTAAATCACTATCAGAGTCCAAGTGGTTAACTCCATATGTCTAACTAAGTCACATAATCAGTTATAATCAGTTAACTCAGTCTAACTGAAGTGGTAGGTGAGAAAATGTGCCTTATCCACATGTAGCCATGCATAACTGGCTCTAACTGAACTGAAAGTGAACTAACTGAAAGTAACTGAAGAATAACTAAGCTTAACTAGTTCCAACTCCAAGTAACTGAAGGAGGTTGGTGTCGAGATTCCCAGTGGCTCCTAAAATGTAGGGATTGGACTAGGAGGCGCCTAAACTGATGCATGAAAGTGCAGTCAGTGGCAGTTAGCCTCTATCGGTGTTCCCCTCACTCTAGTAACTGGTACATGTGGCCCCATTAGGCCAAGTGGACCCAATGGTATTAGTGGACCCAAATAATAATAAAATACTCCTAAGTTAGGCTAAAATTATCTAATAGACAATTTGGTCAATGGAGGATTATAAATCCTAACAATCTAACCATGTTGGGAATTTTGATATTATTAAGTGTGTTGAGACTTAAATCAAGCCTATTTGTTTCCCTTTGCTTCCATTATATCACTCTACTAGTCCAGGTTCTCACACATGAATCCAAGAAATGGGAATGGTGAGCTAGGTTGTAACACACCGGTTTTGACCCCGTTTGCATTAAAATATATATGATGTAAATATTGTATTTAATCATGGTGTGGAGATAAAGTCCAATGCCCCACCATCGATTTAGTGGTTTATGTTTTGGTAGTTAAAATTGATGCCGATGGTATTTCACGCTAGCCCGACACATTATAATTTGGACATCATGTACATATGCAATGTAATTAAAATACCCACAACCAACTATGTCAATGCAACATTAAAGAGATGGGGGTATTATTTCCTAAGGATAAGGGGGGGGGAATATTCAAACCTTTGAACCAACAGGGAAAATCCAAATGTCAAAGGGAAAACCCATCAAACTGTCAACTACCCATTTTATCTTTTGTGCCCAATCATTTATTTATTCCATAAATTGGTTGATTTAGTTAATGCATGGGGATAGGAAGAGTATGGGAGTCAAATTCGAATTGGGAAGAGCACCCATTTTTGGAAAAACATGTTTTTGACTTATGGGCCAAGTAAATGCCCAAAAATTTTTCCCATTCCCTCATGCATTCATGTCCTCCATTCCTCACGATAGTGGAAGCTTGCATAGCTCTCTCATTCACATTTTTTTTTCTACCTGTGTGTTTTCCCTCATGTTTGCAATTGTTTTCTTCATTTTCCCCATGGATGGGAAGTTGTTTTTGTAATGCTCAGGGGTTGGGCTCTCTCTTGGATGTTTTGTTGTTGTTTCCACATTCACACGGTTGGGGAATTTTTTTTTTTGGTATTGCACAGCCAATGGGAGAATAGATCCATGAATTAAGGGACTGAAGGGGCCGTTTTTTCCCACGTGAAGCCTATAGAATGTTTCTGAAACTAATTGCTCACGTGGGTCATTTTTCCACATTCACCATTATCGAATTTGGGTTCCAGGACGTTTTTCTCCATGCCTAGAACTTGTATTTTGTTGTGGGTGCATATTTTGTGTTGATTTGAACTGGTCTGGAGTGGAATTGGGTATAAATTAGCTTGATAAACCGATTATGGAAGGGAACCTCACAGACATATCAAGAGCATCTAGCTAGGCTTCTTTGCACACCTTGAAGAGAACTGGAAGGGAAGGCATAGCCCGAGGGGCTATGCAACAGAGAACGGGATGATTCCTTGTGTTGGGTGTGTAGGTATTTTAGAGGCCAAGACGGATCTAGTGCAGGTGTCCCTAGCTCTGTGGTTGAGCTTACTATCTTAGCAGTTCAACCTTTACAGCTCCTTAGCAACCTGATAAACCCAAATGTAGTTTTGGCTTGGCTGATTTTTGATGTGTATTGTGTCTATGTGTGAGCCTATTGTTGTTTGCATATTCCTTGTGGGAATCATGCCCAGCTTGGGGGTGGAAGTGATGTTGAGAGATTGATGATCACACTGGCCTATGGTTGGGTGGAACATTGTAGCGACATAGTTGGTTGTGGGACAAGATTCTTCTCAAGATAAGTATTTCTTATGTATTTACCTCTGCAACTATATTTGTTTTAATGAATTGTGATGAAAATGATTAATGTGTTGAATGAAATGTATTTGCTTTCATTGTAGATTGCATTATGCATCTTTAAATGTTTTATGTTCAATGTGTTTTTATTGCTTATGTTCGTGGGGCTTAGATCCCTGCTTAAATGATAGTAGTAGTGGCATAGTCGCGTCCTCTCGGATGGGATGGGACGCGGCATAGGTCACATCCCATAGGAAGTGGAGATGGACAGGAAAGTAGTAGTGGGAAGCATTGTGGCTCTCGAAAGAGGTAGTTTCAATATTAGTAATACTAAGTGAGCCTCTACCTGTGGATCCATGTGATCCAGGAGGATATTGGTGGCGACCCACCTATTCCTCTTGGACCCCCACCATTGTTTCTTTCAGTTTTCCAGTTTCCTTAATTGTAGCACAATTTACTATTTTTGGCAGTTTTCGGGTCCTAAACTTCCGGAGCCGTTTTGAGGCCCTAAACGACGTTTTTTGGCATCAAATGGTTGGGAAAATATGAGTCTGTTTCGGACTTGATATTTTTTGTTTATGGATGTATTCCTTAAGCATATATTTCTAACAATATATCATGCACATCAAACAGAGGTAGTATGCTAAAGTTACAATCCCGGGAAATTGATGTACCAAGTTACCCAACAGGGCCAACATTAAGATGTTTCACCTCCTAGGGTTAGGTTTTTGGATGTGTAGGGTTTCCATTGTTTCTCAATAATATATAGGCCTTCGAGCCTCATTGTAACACAGAGTTTAGAGGCATGTAGCCGCCACATCTCTTCTCAGAGATAAGCTACCAGCACTAGCTAGTTTATTTCCATTCTGTATGTAAACAAGTTTCAGTTATTGATTAATGAAATGAAGTGTTATTTCCACTGCATATTTGTTTCTATGGTTATTTGTGTATTCTGTTGCATTCCTACATAAATCCGGATCACCATGGTCTCAGATCAGGGGTGGTGTTGGAGGAGCTAGTTGGTAAGCCGACTAGAACGGTAAGCCGATTAGAATGATCAGCCAACTAATTAGAGATTAGGTCGGCCACATAAGTTCGTGTCATTTGACCGAACCGACAGGTAGTTATTTGTAACTGTTGTGTCAATCATATATATTAGGCTGTTGAGCCAGATAAGAACTCGGTCCAGTTCTCTGTATTGTATGGACTCTTTTATCATAATATAATCTGTTATTCTTACATTTGTGTTCTTATCTCTTGTCTCTGATATGTCTGTATGTTTTTAATGTGTATTATTGGTAACCCTATGTGATCTGTGATTACAACATTGGTTTCGTTGCCGACATGCTCAAAGGCATCTGCAAAAAATGTCAGGAGTCAGGAGGGATTATAAGGTTCCCATCCCTTATAATATGGATAGTCATGTATTACTTGTGTCCTATCAAGGACAAGCAGTTTCAAGAACCCATAAGATTCCATATGTGGAGATTCAAACCATTTGCCCAAACTGGAACAATGAAGGAACTAGTAAAAGGCAAAGTGTTGTTGGAAAACTGGTTCCAATAGCTTAAAATCCAAATGACCAGATGGAGGGTGCCCCAGAACATCCGACGAAGTCTACCTAGAACTGCCCACATATAGCTGGAACTCGACCATACCGCGGTGTGGTATATGCAGAGCACCAAGGCAAAAGCAAAGACTCTTGACTACTACCCAACAGTTGAAGAGATATTCCGGGAGCTAACTCGACAATCTGGCACAAAACTGTTGATACCAGCAAAGGAAAAGGAGACAAACCTAGCAATAGAGGAGCCACTAACAGACCAAGAACAAGAATAATATTATGAGATCTGATTATACATTGACACATTTGTGTCGAAGGAAACACCAGCAGAAGACACCAGTCGACTGCAAATTACAATCAAACCACCGACAGCCCAAAGGGAAGGGACACAGACAGAATAGCAGGTAACCAATCCAGCTGAAGAAATCGTCGTTCCAACTCAACAACAATGGGGAGAAATAGAAAATGAAGACCCTGAGTATGCTATAAACAAAGAAAACATCCGTAAATTGTCGAAGGAGATAGCAGCCTCGAGGAAAAGGAAAATAATTCAAGAGCAGGATCAGGGGAAAGGAAAGCACAAGATTATCATCATGAAATCATCAGAAGATGAAGATGAATTAGCAACCACAACGGTCGACATCATCGAAGATGAATTACCAGTGGGTGCAGCAGGCAATTCCAAGCTTAGACAAATTAGACATCATATGCTCGTAGATGAAAAGACTTTTTGAGACACCAGAAGAAAAGGACCAGTTTATGGGTCCCGAAATGGAAAGGATAGCATACCTCTCCATTCAAGAGAAGATGTCGACACTATCAAGTCTTACAACATTAACCATCGACATCCAAAAAGTACTGCAACGTTGGATGGAATTCCAACATCAGTTGGCAGAGACAGCTGAAGCAATTGTCGAAGTCTGTGCACAGAAAAGACCAACTATTAGACTTCATAGCCCATGAAGGTCAAAACATATCAATAACTACTTAAGACAGATAATGCATTTTTGGGTACCTCCCTGTTCTTCGAGACGAAGAACAATTTTGTTCATGGGGGAGATGTTGGAGGAGCTAGTCGGTAAGCCGACTAGAATGGTAAGCCGACTAGAACAGTAAGCCGACTAGAATGATCAGCCAACTAAGTCAATCAACTGACTAATTAGAGATTAGGTCGGCCACATAAGGTCGTGTCAGTTGACCAAACCGACAGTTAGTTATTTGTAACTGTTTTGTCAATCATATATATTAGGCTATTGAGCCAGATAAGAACTTGGTTCAGTTCTCTGTATTGTATGGACTCTTCTATCATAATATAATCTGTTATTCTTACATCTGTGTTCTTATATCTTGTCTCTGATATCTCTGTATGTTTGTAATGTGTATTATTGGTAACCCTATGTGATCTGTGAGATTACAATAGGTGGCATGTTCAAGCGAGGAAGGCTTGACGATGTCTACGGCTCGGAGAAAAGTTGTCCTTCTACAACCAGTTGCCCATATTTTGAGATACGTAATTCTCTTATGTTATGTTTACATTACATTATTTTATTTGGTATATGTGCAATGGAGGTTGATTGGTTGTTTGAGTGTTCATGTATTGAATGTCAGGATCTACATGGAGGAAGGATGAATCTCATAGAATATGGAATTAAATTTCCATTCTTGTTACCTTATTTCTAATCTTCTTCTTCTTAACCACAAATTGTAATTTTGGCTCTATTGTATTGAGATGGGCAAAAAAATATGATCTATTTTTCCCATCTCTTCTCATTTCTATGTTTTGAGACCTATTCCATTGCGTATGGAGCATTTTTTCTAGTGAAAAACACCTTTTTTTAATTGAAAAGGTTTTTTGGATGGCCAAGATATGTTAGGTTTGGTTTGAAAGTTTTATGGTGCCAAAATGAGCACACCTATCATTTGATTGTAAATGTTTTGTTTACATATTTGTTCTTAGTTTCAGATCTGAGGGTGCAATCCATACGATCTTATTTTTATTACTGAAAGATGATTGAAGGGGACAGTCATCGCGAGCTGATTTTTGTTAAGTTTTCTTAATTGCTTAGATGATATTCTAAAACAATTTTTAATAGTAGGATCAATGAAAGAACAACAAGCACAGTAACACAAAGAACACCAATATTTTCCTTGGGGAAACTACAAGGGAGAAAACCCCGCAAAAATTCCTTAGTATAGAACTCAAGCAGAGCAATGTAAAACCCAAGACAACAACTTCTCTCTTCTTCCTAACGCACTTCTTCTTCTTTCTCTTGCAAACTTACTTGAGTTAAGTGTCTACAAATGAAGGGGGTGTCTCCCTATTTATATTTGACTCTTGACTTGACCTAGAACCAAGAAGGGCTGACAACCAAGAAGGGCTGACTTGTTTAACCGACAGGGCCAACTTGTTTAGTAAAACACCAAAAATAATATTTATTATAATGACACTTCATGGGTACTATTAACCCGACTTACATCCAAAGGTTTACATTGATCCTTTCAATGAATATTACATGAAAAATCTCATCTCCTAAAGGAGGAGTGCAATCAATACATCTCGAATATCTTCTGAAGTTATAATACTTTAACACTCCCTCTTAACTAGGAAGGTATTCAACCAAGGTATAAACTACTTACACAACTGTACATTTGACTGGTGAGTCTCTATATGTCATAGGAAGCTTCAGAACACTATCATACATCTTCATCATCAATCTTAGTATGATAATACGGGATCATCTTTTGCAACCTCAGTATGTAAATACTTAATCATCTTCTATGAGCACTTGATCATCTTCTGCAACAACAGTATGTGGATATTGAATCATCTTATGCAACATTAGTATCTAGATACTAAATCATCTTCTATGTGTATTGGATCATCTTCTCTAATATTAGTATGTGGATACTGAATCATCTTCTTCCATATCAGTATGTGAATACTCAATCATCTTTTGTAACATCAGTATGTGAGTACTGAATCTTCTTCTGCCACATCAGTATGTGAATACTAGAACATCATCTGCAACATCAGTATGTAAATACTGAAACATCATTTCCAACATCAATATGTAAATAATGAAACAACAACAACATCATTAGCGTGTTAGTGCTAAAACAACATCATAAATCAATGCTAGATCATCATCTACATCATCAACATAGAGGTGTTGGAACATCATCATCAACAACATAAAAATGTTGAAACAACATCATCATTATCAGTATAGAAATACTGAAACAATATCATCAACATCACAACAACATTGGTATGAAAATATTGAACCTACTACATCAGTATAGGAATACTGAAACTGTCTCATCAACATCACAACAACATCAGTATGAAAATATTGAACCTGCTACATTAGCATAAGAATGTTGATACTACATCTTTCCCACTAACCATGTTGGAGTAGTATCTTGGTGAGTTCTTTGGTAGATCAATCCGGGCATTTTATCTAACTTACTAACCCTTTCGAGTAAACAAACCTAGTCAAAAATATGGATCTCCCTGGGGACCAACAATACTTGTCTAGATTACTAACCCTTTTGGGATAAATAGGCCTAGCCAGACATACTAATGCCCCTAGTATCAACATGCCTTGTCTGACTTACTAACGCTTTTGGGCCAGCAAGCCTAGCCAGACTTACCCGACTCTAGTATGAGCTACCACACCACTCCATCCTTCTACCATATTCTTCACTCCCTCTTTTGAGGTCACATCCCATAGGTAGTGGAGATGGACATGAAAGTAGTAGTGGGAAGCATTGTGGCTCTCGGAAGAGGTAATTTTGAGAGTAATGAGACTAATTGAGCCTCTACCCGTGAATCCATGGTCTCATCTCGAGGGTGGCCTATTCAAGCAATGAATTCTTGACAGTGTCTATGGCTGGGAGGAAAGTTGTCCTGGTGTAGCCAGTTGCCCATATTTTGAGATAAGTAATTCTCTTACGTTATGTTTTCATTACATTATTTTATTTCGCATATGTGCAATGGTGGTTGATTAGATGTTTGAGTGTTCGTGTATTGAATTTAAGGATGAATCTCATGTAATATGGAATTGAATTTCTATTCTTGTTTCCTTCTTTCTAATATTCTTTTTCTTAACCAGAAATTGGAATTTTGGATCTATTGTATTGAGAGGGGCGTAACCATATGATATGTTTCTCCCATCTCTTCTCATTTCTATGCTGTGATACATGTTCCATTGTGTCTGAAGCAGAGTTTCCAGTGAACAACAAATTTCATTTAATTGAAAAAGATTTGTGGATGACCAAGATATATTTGTTTTGGTCTGATAGTTTTTTGTTGCCAAGATGATCACACCTGTCATTTAATTGTAAATTTTTTTCTTGCGTATTTGTTCTTAGTTTCAGATATGAGGGTGGAAACCATATGATCTGATTTTTATTACTGAAAGATGATTGTATGGGACATCCATCGCGAGCTTATTTTTGTTAAGTTTTCTTAATTGCTTAGATTATATTCTAAAACAATTTACAATAGCAGGATCACTGAAAGAACAACAAGAAAAGTAACACAAAGAACAAAAATATTTTCCTCAGGGAAACCACAAGGGAGAAAATGCCACAAAAATTCCTTAGTATATAACTCAACCATAGCAATGTAAAACCCAAGCCAATTTCTTCTCTCTTCTTCCTGGTGCACTTCTTTTTCACTCTCTTGCAAACTTGCCTGATTAAAGTGTGTACAAATGAAGGGGGGTGTCTCCCTATTTATATTTGACTCTTGAATTGACCTAGAAACTAGAAGAGACGACTTGTCTAGTAAGACACCCAAAATAATATTTATTATAATGACACTTAGGTACTATTAACATGACTTACATCTAAAGGTTTATATTGATTATTTCAGTGACTCTTTCATGGCCAATATCATCTCCTGAAGGAGGAATACGATCAGTGCATCTGGAATATCTTCTGAAGTTACAACTTACAATACTTTAACACTCCCTCTTAACTAGGAAGGTATTCAACCAAGGTAGAAACTACTGCCATAACTGTACATCTGATTGGTGAGTCTCTATATGTCATAGGAATATTTGGAACACCATCATACATCTTCATCATCAATCTTAGTATGAGAATACTAGATCATCTTTTGCAACCTCAGTACGTAAATACTGAATCATCTTCAATGAGTATTGGATCATCTTCTGCAACATCAGTATGTGTATATTGAATCATCTTCTGCAACATTAGTATGCAGATACTGAATATCTTCTATGTGTATTGGATCATCTTCTGCAATATCAGTATGTGGATACTGAATCATATTCTGCCATATCAGTATGTGAATACTAAATCATATTTTGTAACATCAGTATGTGAGTATTGAATTTTCTTCTGCCACATTAGTATATGAATATTGGAACATCATTTGCAACATCAATATGTAAATACTGAAACATCATCTGCAACATCAGTATGTAAATACTGAAACAATAACAACATCATTAGCATGTTAGTGCTAAAACAACATCATCAATAAATGCTAGATAATCATTTCCATCATCAGCATAGATATGTTGGAACATCATCATCATAAACATAAAAATGTTGAAACATAAAAATGTTGAAACAACATCATCATTATCGGTATAGAAATATTGAAACAATGTCATCAACATCAGTATGAAAATACTGAACCTACTACATCAATATAGGAATATGAAAACTATCTCATCAACATCACAACAACATCTGTATGAAAATATTGAACCTACTACATCAGTATAAGAATAATGATACTAAATCTTTCCAATTAACCATCTTGGAGCAGTATCTTGGTGATTTCTCTGGTAGATCCATCTGGGCATTTGTCTAACTTACTAACCCTTTTGAGTCAACAAGCCTAGTCAAACATATGGATCTCCATGGGGACCAACAAGCCTTATCTAGCTTACTAACACTTTTGGGATAAACAGGACTAGCCAGACATACTAATCACCATAGGATCAACAATCCTTGTCTGACTTACTAAACCTTTCGGGCCAACAAGCCTAGCCATACTTACCCTACTCTAGGATGAGCTACCACACCATTGCATCCTTCTACCATATTCTTCACTCTCTCTTTCGAGGGAGGTCCTTTCGGACTACTCCAAGCTTGTCTCAAAGGTATTCAAACTTTACACAAGACAAAGGCTTAGTCAACACATCTGCCGCTTGTTCCTCTGTAGGAACATAATTAAGCTTTATAGCTCCCTTCTGTACCATTTCCCAAATGTAGTGATATCTAACTTTGATATGTTTCAACTTATCATGAAACATTGTGTTTTTTGTCATCTTAATACAACTATGATTATCACAAAGGATATCAGTCACATATATATCTACATCAAATAATCCTTCTAACATCTTGTGAAGCCATACTGCTTCGCTACAAGTTGAGCATGCTACAATGTATTCAGCTTCTGCCATGCTAAGTGCAATATTGGAATTCTTTCTATTGAACCATGAGATCACGCCTGATCCCAAACTATAACAACATCTGGAAGTGCTTTTTCTATATTTGGCACTGCCTTTCCAATCTGAATATGTAAATCCATGTAATCTGATCTCGCCATTTGATGCATATCTGAGACCATAGTCTAAAGTCCCCTTTAGGTACCTCATCATATGTTTTTCTCCTACTAGGTGAATATGTTTTGGATTAGCCATATATTGACTTAAATTGTTTACAAAAAAGCATATATCTTATCTTGTATTGGTTAAGTTCATTACAGAACCAATAATATGTTTTTATAAAGTGGCATCTATTGTTTCTAAAGTGTCATCATTCAATAGCTTCAAATTTGTTGTCATCGGAGTAGTCATAGCCTTGCAATCTATCATCCAAAATCTCTTTAGGGTTTCTACTGCATATTTTCCTTGGTTTGGGAAAATCTTGTCTGGATACTGACATACTTCAATACCTAGAAAATAGTGCATCATTCCAAGGCCTTTCATCTCAAATTAAATCGAGATTATTCTTACATCCGTTGATGGGCTTACCTTCACCTGTTAAGAATAGATCATCTACATACAGTAGTAATATCATAATTCCATCACCCTTAAATTTATAGTAGATATTGGAATCTACTTTACTCTTGGTAAATCCCAAACTCATCAGGAATCCATCAATTCTTCCATACCATGCTCTAGGTGCTTGCTTTAACCCATATAATGCCTTCTTAATTTTGCATACATGAGTTTTCTGATTATCTGTATCAAAACCTTGCAGTTGTTCGATATATACTTCTTCTTCTATGAATCCATTTAGGAAGGTTGTCTTTACATCCATCTGGTGTAACTTCCACTTCATATTGGATGCCAAGGAAAGAATGGTTCTAATTGAGGTATACCTAGACATTAGTGCAAAGGTCTCCTCATAGTTGATTCCTTCCTTCTGAGATAATTTGTGAACTATGAATCTTTCCTTGTACTTCTCTATACTACCGTCTACTGAATACTTTGTTTTGTAGATCCATTTCGAGGATACCACTGACTTGTCCTTTGGTCTTGCTAGTATTTACCATACATCGTTCTTTATAATGGATTGGTATTCCTCGACCATAGCATCAACCCATACTTCTACTTTGTTGCTTCTTCAAAAATTGTTGGTTCTTTATCAACAAGATCACACATCAAAGCCACATAACTAGGGTATGGCTTTGACTTCTTTCTTTTTCTAATGGTTCCTTCTGGGACACCATGTCTTTTTGCTTCTTCAATTACTTCATGAGCCCAGGCAGACCTTCTTTTACGTGAGATCATTTCATTGGAAATTATTCAAGTCTCTGAGGCTCTGTTATGTCATGATCCTCAGGCATCTATTATTCCTCTTTGTTTCTGATTGGTTTAGGACCTTCTACAGCTCTGGGAGTTTCATGCTCCTCTTCATATTCCTTCTATTTCTTTGATTTTCTGAAAGTTGTATCTTCGTCAAAAGTAACATCTCTGCTTAATTCAATTTGACGATATACTGGGATATATATTTGATAATATTTTTATTGCTTACTATATCCTACAAACAATCCCTTCTTTCCTGAAGGGTCTAGCTTTTATCTTTTCTCCTTGGGAATGTGTGTGTATACTGGACAACCAAATATATTTAGGTGACTGGCTTCATGCTTTTCTCCGGTAAACATCTCTTATGGAGTATTATTCCCAAGGGTACTGTAGGAGATTCTATTATGTACATATATTGTTGTTCTAGTTGCTTTTTCCCACAGGTACATAGGTAGATATTGATCATGGTGTTAGATTTTGTCATTTAAGCTAGCATTAACTTAGGATCTTAACTGAGAGAATAACAAGCATAGCAATCAAACACATAAGACAATGAACACAAATATTTTCCTCGGGGAAACCATAAAGGAGAAAACCCTGCAACTTCCTCAGAGATAGAATCAGCACCAAATAGCAAAGCCCCAAAATAGTAAGATGATATCCCAACAGCAGTAGCCTCTTTATTTCTAGCCCCGGCAACTTCTTCTTCCTCAGATATGCGCTACAACTGAGTGTGAGTGAATGTGTGTTAAATAGAGAGGCTCAATCTCTATTTATACTAATTCCTGACTTGACAGTGACTCACTAGGGCCGACTTCTCTAGGAGAGTCTAATAACCCTAGCGCCCCGGAACTGCGGGGACTTTAACCCTTGAACAATAGAAGGGTTACCCACAATGACTTGACATGACTTGTTTACATTATAGAACCTCCCGATAGGAACATCGGGGCATGACATGACTCAAATACATTACAAACACTTCCCAGAATAAACATTGGGGTACAATACATAAGATATACAAGTGAATACATTCCAAAGTTACAAATACATCAACACTCCCTCTTAACTAGGAAGGTATTCTTTCGACACAATTTTTAGCACTGGTCTTCTTCTCTGTATCAACTGGATCATCTCGTCATCTTCATATTCAAGTTGTATTCATATTCAAGTCTTCTTCATCTTCAAGTCTTCTTCGTCTTCAATTCTTCTTCGTCTTCAAGTCATCTTCATCTTCAAGTCATCATCATCTTCATCACGAGATCTGGATCATCACAACTACTAGATCATCACTATTGAATCATCATCACTGTATCATCGTCAAATCTGGATCATCATCAAGTCTGGATCATCATCACATCTAGATCATCATCACATCTGGATCATCACTTGATCTAGATCATCATTAAGTCTGGATCATCACTTGATCTAGATCATCATCAAGTCTGGATCATCATCATCGGTGCTATCTCTTAATTCTTCTCGTTACAGGAATTTCTACAGATCCAGCCCTTTTTCATGCTGGTTGTAGGCCTACCCTTCATGTAGGTCTTCAGCACTTATATCTGACCCTAAGTCAGAATGGCCCACCCATCTCTTACATCTGACCTCATCTTGTCAGAAAGGCACGCCCAGCACTCACATCTGACCTCATCCTGTCAGAAAGGCCCAGCACTCACATCTGACCTCATCTTGTCAGAAAGGCTCTGCACTTACATCTGACCTCATCTTATCAGAAAGGCTCTTCACTTACATTCAACCATGTTCAAAAACATCGCATTGAAAGGGCTCTCAGTCCCAGACTGAGGATTCCTAGTAACTAACCAACTGCTTCCATTCTCCCAGAGAATGGCATCAGCCCTTATATCTGATCAAGTGGGAACACATCCCTCAATCACATCAGAATGGCCATGCACTCACATCTGATCATTTAATACTACATCCCACAGTCATATCAGAATGGCCCTCAGTCCCAGACTGAGTATTCCTGGTAACTGACCAAGTGCCTCCATTCCAAGAATGGCATTCAACACTTATATCTGATCATGTAGGAACCAATCCTACAGTCACATTAGAATGGCTCAGCACTCACATCTGACATGGAAGGAACCAAATCCTCTCACCGTGACAGAATGCCTCAGCCCTTACATCTGACCATGGAAGGAACCTAATCCTCTCACCATGTCAGAATGGCTCTAGGTCTCATCATTTCCCCTTGGAGGGAACCTCGATCTGGAGAAAACCAAGTTTCTCGTTGAAGTACTCAAACTTCACTCTAGCCAATGGCTTCATCAACACATCAGCTGTATGTTCGTCCGTCGCAACATACTAGAGCTTCACTGCTCCTCTCTGCACCATATCCCTGATATAGTGATACTTGATCTCGATATGCTTTGACTTTTCATGGAACACTAGTTTCTCTGACAACTTCACACAACTCTGGTTTTCATAATATATACAAGTAGCATCTAACTGGAGATCAAATAAATCAGATAGTAGCTTTCTCAGCCACACTGCCTCGCAACTAGCTGAACAAGCTGTGACATATTCTGCTTCAGTTGTACTCAGTGCCACATAGAACTACTTCCTGATAAACCAAGAGATCACACCTAATCCCATACTAAAGCAGCATCCTGAAGTGATCTTCCTATCAATGGCACTGCCTGCCCAATCTTAATCAACATAACCCTCTAGGTTAATCTTCTGATTTTCCTCATACTTGAGCCCATAATCAACTGTACCCTTCAGGTACCTCGGAATATGCTTTGTAGCAATCAAGTGAACATGTCTCAGATCTGTCAGGAACTAGCTCAAGGTGTTCACATCAAAGAAAATATCTGGTCTCGTGTTCGTCAGGTACATCAAGGACCCAATCATCTGACGATACACTGTAGCATCAACTGCTTCTAATGAAGCATCACTCAATAGCTTCAGGTTCGATGCCATAGGTGTGGTTTATGGGCTTGCAGTACATCATCCTGAATCTCTTCATAATATCTACTGCCTACTTCCCTTATCCAAGGAAGATTCCATCTGCATTCTGCCACACCTCCATGCCTAAGAAATAGTGCATCATACCTAAGTCTTTCATTTCAAACTCGGCAGCAAGTTTCCTCTTCGTATCAGCAATCAACCCATCCATACCTGTTACAAACACATCATCCACATATGATAGGAGTATCACTGGATTTCCATCTTCAACCTTGTAGTAAAGATTGGAATTTGCTTTACTCTTGGTAAATCCCAAACTGGATAGAAAGCCATCAATTCTGTTGTACCATGTCTTGGG
>LPNX010340278.1:1910-72238 GCA_001517045.1 Pseudotsuga menziesii | reverse complement strand
ACTTGACTAACTTCTTTCTGGCACAGATCCCTTGAATGAAAGAGTCCCATGTCCTAGGGAGACCATTCAAGGTGGTCATTACAATCTCTGCATTCTCCACTTCTTGATCTACTACTTCAAGTTGTTCTTTGATCTGGGAGACCCTAGTGAAGTATGACTGTATGGTCTCCACATTCTGGATCTTCACTTTCTTCAATTAGTTCCTCAAGGTCATCTTCTGATTTATGTTCTTTCCTTCAAATAGTTTGGTTAGGGCATCAAACATAGCTTTAGATGTCTTTAGGGAGGACACCTATGGTATGAGGTGATCCTTGATTGAATCAACAATAATCCTTTTAGCCATAACCAACTTCTTCTTATGTAATGCCTTAGCCTCATCTCCCTCTGGAACTGGAATCTCCTCATTGATGTAGGAGTCCAACTCATTTTCTTCCAGGACCAGGCAGATCCTACACTTCCAGGCTCGAAAGTTATCAACTCCCTCAATATTTTCCTCAAGCTTGGTATGATGAGACATCTTAACTGAGAACCTCAAATGGAAATACAAAATATTCATATCTTACCAGGTTAAGATATCGGATCTGGAGCTGGAGCTGAATTTCTGCACTGCTGGTTTAGGAGCAGATTAGGGTTTGAATTTCTTGGAGTTCTGTACAACCAAATGCTTTGATCTTGATCTCTAAACTTTAATTTTGATGAGGAGATAAACCCAGGACTGGGCTCACTCAAAAATTCCACTTCTGTGGAAAGACCTAATTTCCAGCACCAATGTCGGGTCAAAAACTGAAAATGCTCAGAATCAGATTCTGCTTCGACAGAAAGATGCGCCCTAGGGAGGAGAGTTAGTCCAACCTTCTTTTTCTGAAAATCTGTGGAGAGAGGTCCAAAAAATAGGAAGCCTTAGTTTCCACAGCTGCATAGTGTCTTCTTCTCAGGTTAGCTCTGATACCATGTTATATTTTTATCATTTAAGCTAGAATTAACTTAGGATCTTAACTGAGAGAATAACAAGCACAACAATCAAACACATAAGACAATGAACATAGATATTTTCCTCGGGGAAACCATAAAGGAGAAAACCCTGCAACTTCCTCAGAGATAGAATCAGCACCAAATAGCAAAGCCCCAAAATAGTAAGATGATATCCCGACAGCAGTAGCCTCTTTCTTTCTAGCCCCAGCAACTTCTTCTTCCTCAGCTATGCACTACAACTGAGTGTGAGTGAGTGTGTGTTAAATAGAGAGGCTCACTCTCTATTTATACTAATTCCTGACTTGACAATGACTCACTAGGGCCGACTTCTCTAGGAGA
Source organism: Pseudotsuga menziesii (assembly GCA_001517045.1). Classification (NCBI taxonomy): domain Eukaryota; kingdom Viridiplantae; phylum Streptophyta; class Pinopsida; order Pinales; family Pinaceae; genus Pseudotsuga; species Pseudotsuga menziesii. The sequence goes on along the minus strand of LPNX010340278.1, from coordinate 70,927 downwards.
TTCTAATAACCCTAGTACCCTGGAACTACGGGGACTTTAACCCTTGAACAATAGGAGGGTTACCCACAATGACTTGACATGAATTGTTTACATTATAGAACCTCCCGATAGGAACATCGAGGCATGACATGACTCAAATACATTACAAACACTTCCTGAAATAAACATCGGGGTACAAGACATATGATATACAAGTGAATACATTCCGAAGTTACAAATACATCAACACATGGATCATGTCTTGTACAGCTTCCATGATATATCTATTCTTTTTATCTGTGACACCATTTTGTTGTGGATTATAGGGAATGGTGAGATCCCTCTTAATCCCAACTTCTTTGCAGTACTTGTTGAATTCATATGATGTGCATTATCCTCCATTATCTCATCTCAATATCTTGATCCTCCTTTTAGAGAGGTTTTATACCAGGGCCTTAAACTCTCTGAACCTTTCAAACACGTCATCCTTCTTCTTTGAGAAATAGATCCAATTTTTGCGGGAGTAGTCATCAATAAAGGAAGCATAGTAAACATACCCTCTTAATGAAGTAGTTTGCATTGGCCCAAATATATATGAATGAATAATGTCTAAGATCCATTTTTATTTGTTGTCACTATTTGGATAAGGGTTCTTAGTATTCTTTCCTTGTGCACATCCTTTTCATACTCCTTCATGATTTATTTGAATCTCGGATAAACCTGTCACAACCTTGATCGCAATTGAAAATGCTTTGTAATGTATATGAGCAATTCTTCTCTTCCATAGCTCACATGGTCTTATGGTACTAGTCATCAATGTTGAATCTACATGTCCATTTAGTATGTAGATTTCTCCTTCTCAACTCCAATCACTACTACATCATATATATTTTTTCCTTTTGTCCACATGAGGACTTATCCGTCCACAAAAGAAACTCTGAACCCTTTCTTATCTAAGGTTGAGATAGAAATAAGGTTTGTCTTTAATCCTAGGACATACAGGACATCCATCATCTTCATGGACTTTCTAGAATCCAAATTATAGGAGGATTCTCCCATTCCTTTGATGGGATACTGGTAATCATATCCAAGCATTACTTTTTGTGGGGACTCCTTTTGTACAAGACATGAGAGTGAGTCCTTGTAACCTATTATTTGCTTAGAGGCACCACTATTTACTAGCTAGGTGTCATTCCCTGGTGAGACTGAACCTGTGGGTGCAAAGATCAAGACATATTCTTCACGCGAATCTTCATTTTCCTTAGCTATTTCCTCATCTTCTTAACTAGTGTCTTCAGCAGCATGGGCCTGGAATCTATTGTTATTCTTCTTGATTCATTCTGCCTTCATGGGACAATTTATAGCAATTTGTCCCATCTTATGACAAGAGAAGCATTCATAATTTGAGAATTCTTTCTTGGACTTCTTAAACCCTTGAAATTTTTTGGGAGGATGGCCATAACTCTTTCTCTTGTTCTTTCCTTTGGTATGGAATAGCAAAGCTTGATCCTCATTTTCATTTAGCTTCTCTTCTCTGGTTGTTATTATTTATTCTTCTTGAACACATTCTTCCCATAACTATCGTAACTTGGTCGATCTTCTTCTTGAGAAGATTCCTCAAATAAAGGATTCCCAATATCTTGGAAGACCATTCCAGGTGGTCATTGCAATTTCTACTTCTTTAACCATTTCACTAATAGCTTCCAACTACTCCTTGATTTGAGCTACTCTTGTGAAGAATGATTGCATGGTTTCTGAATTTTGAGCCTTTACACTTTTCAGGTGATTTTGTAAGGTCATCTTTCTATTAATATTTCTTCCTTCAAATAAGTTGTATAGAGCATCAAACATTTCCTTTGGTGTCCTCATTGAGGATACTTGAGGAATCAAGTTATATTTGATGGAGTCATATATGATCCTCTTATCCTTGATCATATCCTTCTTGTATTTATCCTTAGCTTCATCTTCTTTTGGTTTTGCAACTTCCTCCTTTATAAATCCCTCAAGATCATTTTCTTCTAAGATGCACATGATCTAGTACTTCCATGCTCTAAAGTTCAATACCCTCAAGATTCTCATCTATCTTGGTGCTCTTTGTCATATTTTAACATAATGAGAACTTCAAATGGAATTAGAGGAAGTAATACTTACTTGATGAATATAGCTTCTCACTGAACTTCTTTGGGATAACCTAGGGTTTGATGAAGAAACCTTGATTTTCCAATTGAGATCACCGGTAGGGATGAGTGGTGTAAAATATGTGCCTTCCCAGGGTGAGATAGATTGTACCTTTCTTTTTCTGATATTGATGATGGAGTCTCAAGAAAACTGAAGCCCTAGTTATTCCTAGCAGTAGTGTTTGGTCCAAAATTGAAACTTCTTGGAATTAAGTTTTGTTTTCATAGAAAAATGTGCCCTTCTGGGGCGAGTTGAGTGAGCCTTCTTTTTTGTTTGATCTATCGATGGATTTTTTCGGAATAACAAACCCTAGTTTTGCAGTGTATCCTTTCAAGGTGGCTCTTATACCATGTTAAGTTTTCTTAATTTCTTAGATGATATTCTAAAACAATTTACAATAGTAAGATCACTAAAAGAACAACAAGCACAGTAATACAAAGAACACAAAGATTTTCCTCGAGGAAACCATAAGCGAGAAAACCCCACAAAACTTCCTTAGTATAGAAGCCAACTAGAGCAGTGTAAAACCCAAGAATAATGCTTCCCTCTTCTTCTTGGCACGCTTTTTCTTCTCTCTCTTGCAAACTTGCTTCAGTGAAGTGTGTATAAATGAAGGGGGGTGCCTCCCTATTTATATTTGACTCTTGACTTGACCTAGAACCTAGCAAGGTCAGCTTTTCTAACTGACATGGACAACTTATCTAGTAAGAAAACAAAATTAATATTTATTATAATGAAACTTGGGTACTATTGATCCGACTTACATCTGGAGGTTTACATTGATTCTTTCAATGACTCTTACATGACCAATCTCATCTCCTGGTGGAGGAATACAATCAGTACATAGGGAATATCTTTCGAAGTTACAATACTTTAACATGAGCGCACATTTCATTTGATTTTAAGTGTTTTGTTTACATATTTGTTCTTAGTTGTAGATCTAAGGGTGGTAGCCATACGATCTGATTTTTATTATTGAAAGATGATTGTAGGGGACAGTCATCCCGAGCTGATTTTGAGGGTTGCAGTTGCAACTGATGTTCTTTGTTTGCTATGGTTTTGGTGTGGTTGTAGATTTTAGCCTATGGATGTTCCATGATATGTGGTTTTCATTACTTTTTATCCTCACTAACAACACACACATAACAACACTGAGAAAAATAGATTAATTTGCAAATAATCAATTACATCAATACTTGATTATTTATAAACTATGCTATCAAACAAACCAAAAGTACATAAATTAGTTATTCACCCGAATATGATGTTTATCATGTATTATTCATGTTCTTGTTTCAATTACGACCCTTAACTCGCACTTTGGAAATTATTAATTAAGTGACACAATTAATTATTTAATTAAGTGGCGTAATTAAATAATTAATTGTCACAACTTTAGTTATAATTCAATATCTAGAGTTAAAAGTTGTAATTATTTGGTTGGATGGTTAGTCAACTTAATAGTAATTTATCTATATCCATTGTGCTTAAACCTAATTTAGTAATAATTTTAGCACCTTTGGCCTTATTTCAAGGGTCGGGGACATTAAAAGCTTTTAGAATTCCATGCAGTCTAGAAACATCTTTCATATGGATGTATGCAATGTTAGTTGTATTATGAGTTGTTGTCACTAGAGTAAAGTGTGCAACTTTAGTCAACTTATCCACTACCATCACGATGGAATCATTATGTAGTATTGTCTTAGTAAAATTTGCTATGAAATCTACTGTCACTACATCCCACTTATATGCAGGTATTGGTAATGGTTTCAACAAGCCAGCTAGATATCGATGCTCCAATTTAACCTTCTAACATTCCATGCATCTAGCTATGTATTCTGCAACATCATTCTTCATTCCTTGTCAATAGTACTACTTCCTCACAACTTCTATTGTATTATCATAACCTAAATTCCCAACATAAGGTACATTATGCATCTCCTTTGGAACCATCTTCCTTATATGTCCAAATTTTGGCACATAAAATTTGTCCTTATGCATGGGGATTCCACTCTCTTTCAGTCTATACTTATCAAAATTTTGTGGTACTTTCTTCTACTCCAATCCTTCTCTTACCTATTGGTGGTAATGCTCATATGTAACATTAGCTTCAATGATCTTATCTTCCAATTTTGATGTACTAGTACTTATATCTACTACATGCATCACATGTATCTTCCTACTAAGTGAATCATCTACCTTACTCTACTTGCCTTTGATGTGCTTGATATCAAATTCATATTCACATAGAAATTCCATCCACCTTTTATGTCTTGCAATCGAGGTAGGTTTCTCAAACAAATATTGTGAACCATCATGATCAGTCCTTAATTCAAACTTCTTACCCATCAAGTAGTGCCTCCACATCTTCAAGGCATGAATGATGGCTACAAGCTCCAGATCACGAGTGGCATATTTGTGTTCATGTTATTTCATATTTTTGGATTTGTAACTGATTACATGGCCATTTTGAGTCAACACTCCACCAATTCCTTTCTTACAGGAATTGGTGCATACTACAAAGTTTTCATCAGGATCTCCAATATTTAGAACTAGTGCACTCGTAAGAATTTCCTTGAGTCTCTAAAAATTGTCTTCACACTTAGAATTCCATTTTAACTTCACACACTTCCTTTGCAAAATGTAATGGGATGAGATAACTTTGAGAAACCTTCAATGAACCTTTGGTAATACCCTGCTAACCCCATAAAATTTCTTACTTCTAATACATTCTTTGGTGTCAGCCATTTCATAATAGCTCTTATATTTTTAGGATCCACTGAGATGCCTTATTTTGATATGATGTGACCCAAGTAGTGGATTCTACTCTAATAGGATGAACACTTATTTATATTGGAATACATTTTAAGTTCCTTGAGTACTTGCATCACCAATCTTAGATTCTCTTCATGTTATTCTTTTGACTTGGAATAGATAAGGATGTCATCCAAGAATATAATTACAAACTTATCCAAATACTTTCTGAAAACTGCATTCATCAAACACATGAATGTTTCTGGTGCATTTGTCAATCCAAAAGGTACATCTGTAAACTCATAATGACCATACCTAGTCCTTAATGTTGTCATATTGATGTCTTCATTCTTGATTATAATTTGGTGATATCCAAATCTTAGATCTATCTTCGAGAATAATTTGGCTCCTCTCAACTGATCAAACAAGTCATAAATCCTTGGCAAGGGACACTTGTTTCTCATTGTTTCTTTGTTCAGTTTTCTGTAATCTATATAGTGTCTTAAAGTTCCATATGTATTATTTACAAACAACATAAGAGATCCACAAGGTGACACACTGGATCTTATGTAAACTTTCTTCAAAATATCTTCTAACTGCATCTACGACTCTTTTAATCCTGTACTACTCATTCTATAAGGTGTTTTATATGAAGAAACTGCACCTAGAACCAAATAAATAGTGAAATCAATATATCTCTTAGGTGTTGTTAGATTTTTATCATTTAGTCAATATGATCTTAGGATCTTATTTGAGAGAATAACATGCACATCAATAATCACAAGAGACAAGAGACACAAATAATTTTCCTCGAGGAAACCATAAAGGAGAAAACCCCACAACTTCCTTAGAGATAGAATGAGCACCAATGGAAAAAGTAAAACCCAAGGATGGAAATATTATCTCTGACAACTGTTCTCTCTCTCACTTTTGTGAGCTCCTCTTCTCTCACTCATGTGCTACAGTTGAGTAAGTGTGTGTTTCAAATAGAGAGTCTCACTCTCTATTTACACTATTTTTCCACTTGACAATTACTTACCAGGGCCGACCTCACTAGGAGAGTCTAATGACCCTAGTACCCCTCAATTGTGGGGACTTTTTCCCTGACTTACAAAGGAGGGTTAACCTCTATGACTTTACATGACTTTATTACATTAATGATTCTCCCGATAGGAATGTCGAGGTACAAAGAAATACAATATATATAATATACAAGTGAATACATTCTGAAGTTACAAATACATCAACACTCCCTCTTAACTATGAAGGTATTCTCTTGACACAATTCATCAGCACAAGTATTCGTCACTAGATCATTAATCAAAGCTAGATCATCATCAAAGTTGAATCATCACTGGATCATCATCATCATCATCACTGCTCCTGCTATCTCGAGCAAATGGTGCTATCTCTCAATTCTTCTCGTCATAGGAATTTCTACAGAGCCATCCCTTTTTCATGTTGGTTGTAGGCCTAGCCTCCATGTAGGTCTTCATCAAAAGGGCCAACCCTTTTTCATGTTGGATGTATTGCCTTGCCCTTGCAAGGAATTCCCCTACAGAGCCATCCCTTTTTCATGTTGGATGCAGTACCTTGCCTCTACAATGATTTCCCCTACAGAGTCAGCCCTTTTTCATGTTGGATGCAGCACCTTGCCTCTGCAAGGATTTACCCTACAGAGCCAACCCTTTTTCATGTTGGATGCAGCACCTTGCCTCTACAATGATTTCCACTATAGAGACAGACCTTTTTCATGCTAGATGCAGTACGTTGCCTATGCAAGGATTTCCACTACAGAGCTAGCCCTTTTTCATGCTAGATGCAGTACCTTGCCTCTGTAAGGATTTCCACTGCAGATCCATCCTGTTTTCATGCTGGATGCAGTACTCAACACTTACATCTGACCATGGGAGGAACCAATCCTATCACCATGTCAGAAAGGCTCATTGACTCATCATTTCTCCTTGGAAGGAATCTTGATCTAGAGAACACCAAGCTTCTCCTTGAAGTACTCTAACTTCACTCTGGCTAATGGCGTGGTCAACACATCATATATTTGTTTGTCCGTCACAACATACTGGAGTTTCAATGCTCCTCTCTGCACCATATCCCTGATATAGTGATATTTGATCCTCATATGCTTAAACTTCTCATGGAACATCGGGTTCTCTAAAAACTTCACACAATTCGAGTTGTCGCAATGTATACAAGTAGCATCCAACTGGAGATCAAACAAATCAGAAAGTAGCTTCCTTAGCCACACTGCCTCACAACTAGCCGAGCAAGCTGCAACATACTTTGCTTCGGTTGTACTTAGTGCCACACAGGACTGCTTCCTTCTAAATCGAGAGATCACACCTGATCCCATACTGAAGCAGCACCCTGAAGTGTTATTCCTATCAATGGCACTTCCTACCCAATCTGAATCCACATAACCTTCCAGGTTAATCTTCTAATTCACCTCATACTTGAGCCCATAGTCAACTGTACCCTTCAAGTACCTCAAAATATGCTTTGCAGCAATCAGGTGAACATGTCTTGGATCCATTAGGAACTGGGTCAATGTGTTCACAACAAAGCAAATATCTGGTCTCATATTCGTCAGGTACATCAAGGACCCAATCATCTGACGATACATCGTAGCATCAACTGAATCTGATGAAGCATCACTCAATAGCTTCAAGTTTGATGCCATAGGTGTGGTCATGGCCTTGCAGTCCATCATCCCAAACCTCTTCAGGATCTCTACTGCATACTTCCCTTGTCCCAGGGAGATTCCATCTGCAATATGCCACACCTCCATGCCTAGAAAGTAGTGCATCATACCCAATTCTTTCATCTTGACCTTAGCAACAAGCTTCCTCTTTGTGTCAACAATCAACCCATCCTCACCTATTACAAACTGCTCATCTACATACAGTAGAATTATCACATGGTTCCCTTCCTCAAGCTTATAGTAAAGGTTGGAATCTACTTTACTCTTGGTAAAGCCTAAGCCAGTCAAGAAGCTGTCAATTTTTCCGTACCATGTCATGGGTGCCTATTTCAAACTGTACAGGGGCTTCTTCAATTTTCACACATGAGTCTCCCTGTCATGTGTCTCAAAACCAAGTGGTTTCTCCACATATACTTCCTCTTCTACTACACCATTCAAGAAAGCAGTCTTGACATCCATCTGGTGTATCTTCCATTTCATTACTGCAGCTAGATCAAGTACTGATTTGATGGAAGTGTATCTAGCTACATGTGCAAAATTCTCCTCATAATCTATCCCTTCTTTCTGGGAGAAGCCACGTGCCACAAATCTTGCTTTATATTTCTCTATGCTACCATGTACAGCATGCTTGATCTTGTAGATCCACTTGGAAGTCACAACATACTTCCCCTCTGGTCTTGGGACAATATCCCAGACATCATTCTTCATGATCGACTGGTACTCCTCGATCATAGCATCCTTCCATTCTTTCTTTTCTGTCGCTTCTTCATTGTTGGAAGGTTATTTATCAATGATGTCACATAATAGGGCTACATAACCGGAGTAGGACCTAGTTCTCTTCCTTTCTCTGTGCATTTCTTCTGCAGTCCCATATCTTTCGACACCTTAGATAGCCTCTCGTACCCATGCAAGTTTTCTTTTGTAAGGATTCTTCTCCTGGGGTGGATCTACATGTTCCTGGGGTTCTTCCATTTCAAGATCTTCTTTTGGAGTTGCTCTGTTCATAATTGTATCTCAGATCCTGGGTACTTATGTTTCTTCAAGTTTTGCATTAGGTCTTTTTTCTGGATTTGTTGTAAGCTGAGTCTTCATAAAATTGCACATCCCTACTAATGTCGATCTTCTTGAATCCTGGAAAGTATATTCTGTAAGCCTTCGAGATTTCACTATATCCCACAAATATACCCTTCTTTCCTGAAGGATCTAACTTTGTCATCTTTTCTTTCAGAATGTGTATGTACACTGGATAGCCAAATATTCTAAAATTATTGACTTCTGGTTTATTTCCAGAGAAGACTTCTTCATGTGTCTTCTTCTCAAGTACTCTATGCGGAGTACGGTTCTATACATACACAGTTGTCCTAAAAGCTTCTTCCCATATATGCATAGGAAGATCTTGATCACAAAGCATAGCCCTTGTTGCTTCCATAATCGTTCTATTCTTCCTTTCTGCAACCCCATTCTGTTGTGGATTATATGGAGTGGTCAACTCCCTCTTAATCCCTCAATTTCTACATAATTATTTGAATTCATCTGATGTGAATTCTCTGCCATTGTCTGAACGAAAGGTCTTGATTTTCTTCTTTGTGTGGTTCTTGATCAAGGCTTTGAATTCTTTGAACTTACTGAATAATTCATCCTTGCTTTTCAAGAAATATATCCATGTATTTCTAGAAAAGTCATCAATGAAAGAAACATTGTACACATACCCACTCAATGAACTAGATGACATCGAAACGCATACATCGAAGTGGATGATTTCCAAGATTCCTTTTTCCTTGCTCTCACTACTTGGAAATGTCTTCTTTGTGTTTTTTCCTTTCGCACATCCTTTGCAAACACCTTCATATTTTGCCTGTATTTCTAGACTACCTTCAACAACTTTGCTTGCAAGTGGTAGTGCCCTATAGTGCACATGTGCAAGCCTTCTATGCCAAAGTTCATTTGGCTCTACTGAGTCATGGACCAAAGCTTATTTTGTTTGACCCTTTAATTTGTATAATCCTCCCTCTTGCTCTTCAATCACAACTGCATCATCTATAGTCTTTCCCTTTTGGCCACATAAGGACTTATCCATATACAAATGTAACCCTCATGCCTTTTGCATCTAATGCAGAGATGGAGAGAAGGTTCTTATTTAGTCCTGGTACAAACAAGACATCCTTCATCTTCATAGACTTTCCAGAGTCTAGCTTATAGGAGGATTCACCACTACCTTTTATGGGATATTGGTAGTCATCCCCAAGTTTCACTTTGTGAGGTGACTCATGTTAGGATAGTTTCACAAAGGATTCTTTGAATCCCTTCATATGCTTAGAAGCCCCACTATCTATGATCCAATCGTTTCTTCCATGTGTGACAGTTCCCGTGAGGGCAGAAATCAAAACATATTCTTCATCACTAGAAGAATATTCTTATTTGACTCTCTTTCTTTGGGGTTCATCATCCTCTGCAGTGTGAGCATGATGTCTTCTTTTGTAGTTCTTCTTCTTTTGAGAGCCACCTTTGTTTTTGGGATAGTTTCTGGAGATGTGTCCTTTCTCATCACATGTAAAGCATCTAATACTAGATAGATATCTTCTAGGGTTATTCTGGTGTGAATGCTTACCTTTGGGATGATGATAGTCCCTCATGTTTTTCTTGGTGTGTACTATGAGAGCTTGATCTTCATTTCCCATATTCTCTTCTCAAGTTACTATTCAAGCTTCTTCTTGTGAGAATTCCTCCCACAGTCTGCTGAAGGTTATGAACTTTCTTCTAGCACAAATCCCTTGAATGAAGGAGTCCTGTGACCTAGGGATACCATTCAAGGTGGTCATCACAATTTATGCATTCTCTACTTCTTCATCCACTGCTTCAAGTTGTTCTTTGATCTGGGAGACCCTTGTAAAGTATGACTGTATGGTCTCTGCATTCTAGATCTTTACATTCTTCAACTGATTTCTCAAAGTCATCTTCTGATTCATGTTCTTCCCTTCAAATAGCTTGTTCAAGGAATCAAACATCTCTTTAGGTGTCTTGAGGGAGGAAACATGTGGTATAAGGTGATCCTTGATTGAATCAGCAATAATCCTCTTGGCCTTGACCAAGTTCTTCTTGTGTAAGGCCTTAGCATCATCTCCCTCTGGAACTGAAACTTCTCCACTTATGTAGGAGTGCAATTCATTTTCTTCAAGAACCAGTGAGATCCCATACTTCCATGCTCGAAAGTTTTCAGTTCCTTCAATCTTTTCATCAAGCTTGGTGTGATGAGACATCTTAACAGAGAACCTCAAATGGAAATACACAAGATTTATATCTTACCAATTTGAGATGATGAAACTGGATCTGGAGCTGATCTTCTGCAGTGCTAGTTTTTTGGTTCAGGGGCAAATTAGGGTTTAACTTTCCCAAAGTTCTACCCAGCTAAAAACTTTAATCTTGGTCTCTAAACCTCAATTTTGAGGAGGAGACCAATCCTATGTTGGAATCACTCAAAAATTCCACTTCTATGGAAAGCCCTAATTTCCCGCTGTAGTGGTAGGTCAAAAACTAAAAATGCTTAGAATCAAATTCTACTTTGATAGAAATATGCGCCCTTCAATGGATAGTTAACCTAGCCTCGTTTTGTTGATGATCTGTGGAGAGAGACCCAAAAAGTAAGAAGCCATAGCTTCTACAGTTGCACAGTGTCTTCTTCGCAGGTTAGCTCTAATACCATGTTAGATTTTTATCATTTAGTCAATATGATCTTAGGATCTTATCTGAGAGAATAACATGCACAAGAATAATCACAAGAGACAAGAGACACAAAGAGTTTTCCTTGGGGAAACCATAAAGGAGAAAACCCCACAACTTCCTCAGAGATAGAATGAGAACCAATGGCAAAAGTAAAACCCAAAGACAGAAAGATGATCTCTGATAGTTGTTCTCTCTCTCACTTGTGTGAGCTCCTCTTCTCTCACTCATGCGCTATAATTGAGTGAGTGTGTGTTTCAAATAGAGAGTCTCACTCTCTATTTATACTAGTTTTCTACTTAACAATTACTTACCAGGGCCAACCTCACTAGGAGAGTCTAATAACCCTAGTACCCCTCAATTGTGGGGACTTTTTCCCCAACTTACAAAGGAGGGTTAACATGTATGAATTTACATGATTTGATTACCTTAATGATTCTCCCGATAGGAACATCAAGGTACAAAGAAATACAATATATAAAATATACAAGTGAATACATTCCGAAGTTACAAATACATCAACATGTGTCATTCCTGGTAATTTGTTGTATTCACTGAGAATACATGCACTCAAGTAGAAGAATATTTCACACACAATAACCACAATAAGAACAAGGATTGAATCAGACATTAAATTGCCTTCATTGATCTTGGAATAGTTATTTATAAAACAAGATATGGTTGGAGCAATTATACACCAGCTCCAACTGTTATTAGTTAATTACTAAGTTAATGATGACAATTAGGGACCAGAGGGTCCATCCAACATCTCCCCCACCCCAAAACTCTTCTTCATCTTGAAAAGAACAAGTATTGAAAAAACCATCATGACTCATGATTCTTTAGCTTTTTTCTTCAATCTAGTAGTATTCGGTCAAAGCCTCACCCTTTAATCATTTAGCCGGCATTCATCTTCAACGGCTCAAAAATGAGGTATGTTTGGCTCTTCATTCGGTACCATTTATCTTCCTTCAACTTTTGAAATCACAATCCAAGAGATGCTTCTGCATTTTTGTACTAGGGGAATCAATCTATTTAGGTGTTCTCATGTAATCATATTTCATTAAGCTCTGTTATGTGTGATGTAAATTGTCTTCTGCTTGAATGATGCCTTTGTCGTCATCATTTTTCATGAGGATTTAGAATTCCTGCAAGTTTCCATTTATTTCCTGCTCATGTGTGTGTCATAGTCAACTACTTTGGAATCGGCTGGCTACTCGAATTACAAAGTCAGATAGAGACCAAATTAGATTACAAAATTGAAGGAGATCACTTAAAGACTCACATTTCATTTTCTATAAACTTCAGAATTTTAAAGCAGAGTCATTTATGGCTATATATGACTCAATCAACTCAATCAAAACTCGACAACTCTGATCATAACAACCATATACATTTTCTCGATTTACAAATAGAATGACTCATCAACTAAAGTCTATATATCGACCAATTTTTGCTTCGACCATACTTTTATAACTACTCTTCGACCACCAACCCATTTTACATACTAGCCAAAAATAATATTGAGATACTTATTCGACCAAAATTAAGCTCGACAATGACAACCATGTTAAACATTAACCAATCAACAAAATTTAAGGACCCGACTACATCAACCAACTGAAGCATCAACTAGATTAAAGATTCAACCAAAATAAAATATTGACTTAAGAAGGACATCGACCAAATAGAACATTTACAAAGAATATACATCAACTAAATTAGTCAATGTGAATGGTCAATAGGTAGGAGAGCTATAGTCGATCGCCTCTCGATGAACAATGCATATAATACACAATATGCAGTGGTCGATGATGCAATTTCAAGAGTGTGTTGGCAGTTTCAATGGTGAATCTTACAACAATGAACTTTGAGGTCTTCACTAACACAAATTCTACAATCTTTAATAGTAACAAACATATATGTTCAATGGGCATGTATTGGTTGTTGGAGCAGTCTGCTTAACATATCTCTACGCAGCGATAGCCTCTATACTCACACCGTGGGTCACATCATACATTAGAAATGTAATCTAATTGTTTGATTGTCGATGTTTACAGCATTATCCCAAGTGATAATCTTCGTTGGTAACACACAAAAACACAATGCATATAAATATAAATATTCTACGGGAAACATCTCATCATAGGTATTCGGTGTAGGTGTTGGTCGGGGGCTACAAAGTATGCTAACTAATAATTATTTGACACAATTTTCCATCGAAGCTCAGTTTGATTTTTGGGTAGACAAATGCTTTGGTCGTCACGTAAGTCACTAGGTCAGCTGCTAGTCGAATTGAGTATTTAACTGGTCGAGTGTCATTTAAACTCTACAATGATCACACGTAAAACTAACTAAAACTTAATTCGACCACATCAACGAAGGTTAAGAGTTGACCAAAATATATATATATTCCAAGTCTCTAATTAATGATTGAGGAAGGGAAAATAGCTATCTTTCTTTTATGTAGTGTGGCCATCCAACAAAATTCTTATGGACGGTGGGTTGATAGAGGTCCTGTGAGGTGTATTCGATCAACGCCCTTCTTTGTTGTTCTCTCTCTCTTTCTACGTACCCATCTAACATGCTATCACTACATCCATATTCTTGCACAAGAACCTCAAGTGCATCAAGACACAGTTTGAAACAAAACGATCAAAGGAGAAGGAGAGACAACAACGTTGCCCCATGACCTCACTATTAACAAGTTTACATTCTCTTAATCCATGAGCAGATCTTTCATATGGTAGTTTTATTTCATGTTCGAGCCACCCTCACTCACTGTTGTTGTCACCTAGACAGAGTGAGGACAGAAACAATGCCACTATTGTATTCACCAAGAATACATGCACTCAAGTAGAAGAATATATCACATACAATAACCATAAGAAGAACAAGGACCGAGTTGAATGTTCAACTACATTCATTGATCTTGGAATAGTTATTTATACAACAAATACATGGTCGGAGCATTTATACACCATCTCCAAGTGATATTAGTTAACTAAGTTAATGATGACAATTAGGGCCCGAAGGGTCCCTCCAACAAAGTTCTTGAAATACATCTGCAAATTCTTGTAGCACTAGGTAGTCTTGTAACTCTAGTTCTTTTCATTCTTTTGGCTCCTCCACATGAGTTGCATACAACTGGAGACCTCTTGTGAAACACTTTCTCAACTGCAGAGCTGTGATATGTCTCAGATATATGGGTCTAGGTATACCTCTTACTGTCACTTGATTTCCTTATTCATCTAGACAAGTATAAGTTTTTTCTATGACATTCAAGCATGGGATGATGTGCATCCAACCAATCTGTGCCAATCGATACATCACATGAACCTAAAGGTATGTTGTTCAAGTCTACTAAGGTCTTTAGACCATTCATTTTCAAAGGACACTTCCTTAATGTTTCTATGACCTTCCTCTTGGTACTTGTATCCAACTACACTAGACCTATTGTCTCAAGATTTCTTTTATTCAAGTAACATGTCTCAACTATGTTAAGTGTAATGTAAATATGGCTAGATCCATAATTAATCAGAATAGCTATAAGTACATTAAGCTTGCTTTTCTTCAAGTAACATCTCTCAACTATGTTAGGTGTAAATTAACTATGGCTAGATCCATAACCAATCAAAATAGATATAGGTACATTAGAAATCTTACCTGCTACCTCAATCATCCAAGATTGATGATCAACTTGTATACCATCCAAGGATGCACATATTCTTGGAATACTTCTTCCAACGTCACCAACAGTTGAGGCTTCTTGAATGTTGTTAATGGTGCTTCCCTTATGTGGACACTGTCTGGCATAGTGATTCTCCATACATATCCAACTTTCAATAGGTGGTCTTGGATTTCTGTCTAAATTTTATTCCCCTTTATTTTTTATTTTCCCTTGTTGATAAGAGTTATTATTGTTTCTAAATGATGGAGGCTTGAATCCTTTCTTTGTTTGTTCTTGCTTATATGTTTTCGTATCTATATAGTCCTTCTGATATGGAACTTTGTTATTATTATGATCATTATATATATGCTTTTCCTTTGGAATGGAATCCTTAAGGGTCTTTGGTCTATCATATTGGACCTTGTCTTTATAATAATATGGTAGACCACTGAGGAACCTCTGAATATTCACTTTCTCATCCTTTATGAACTCTACATACTTCAAGAGTTATAGGAACCTTTTATCATAAGCTTCCATGGTCATGCTTCCCAACTTGAGTTCAAATAACTCCTCCATCTTATTGTCATAGTAGTGCTCTGAGATATATTCTTTCTGGAAGTATTTCTTAAGCTTTCTCCAGGAGATTCTATCTTCATCAATATCTTTCAGTTTGACTAGTTGATCCCACCAAGTGGATGCTTTACCTTGCAAATGATATATGGCTATCCTTGCTTCCATGTTTGGTGTGTACTAATTCAACTAGAAAAACTTTCTTATTCCCAACAACCAAGCTTCAATATCTTCACCTTGCTTTGTTTCTCCATCAAAGATTGAGGGTTTGATTATTCTTAGTTCTCCCACTAGTTCATTTTGTGTAAAACTTATCTTCTTATATCTTACCGGGAATCTTTCAAGGCTACTTTCTAAATTGCTTGATAAATACATTTTATCCTTCACTGTAGAGGGCATATGATGAGGTCTTCTTGAGGATGATATATATCTTTCATAATATCTTCTTGGTACATGTATCCTAGCATCCTGATTGTTTCTTGGAGCTATTCTTTGGGTTCTTTGCAATTGTTTTAGATCATGCATGGTTTTTTATTGAATGTGAATGAACAACTCATTATCTTCTTTTCACTTTCTTACTGAATCTTCCAGACTTAAGGATTCATTGTTTCTGTTATGTCCATGTGTCCTAGTTTCTCTTCTTCCAAACTCTTCTTCATGGTTGTATGGTATATGTATTTCTTCGAAATCCATCTCTGATCTTTGTAGATGACCTCTAATATCGAATATATGTTGTTGTTTCCTCTTCATTGTACTTACTGAGTATTTGGTATTCATTGCTTCGATTGGGGTTTAAAAATTATTCATTATCAAGCACTATTAGCAAAATAAACTCTTCCATTTACATAAGGGAGGTTAAACTTGTTTTTAAATACATTCCAAATGCATATACATAGAGTTATAGATCTATAGAATGCCCAATAGTCGCAAAGTTGAAACCTAAGATCTGATACCAATCTATGATGTCCCCAACCCTGAATACAAGGCCAAGGACACCTGGAAACCCAAGGGTAAGGTTGAATCAAGGTAATGCATAGAGGAATATCAATACCTAAGGCTAGGAAAACATGCCAACAAGCCAATAAAATGAAACAATCAACCCTTTTTTTAAAGAAATGCAAACTTCCGATGCATATTATTTTTCAAATGCAAATGCAATTCAAGGTAAATGAAAGCATGAATATAATCAAAAATAAATTATCAGATCTACTAAAAGCATATAATTCATCAATAAAACTAGTTTTGTAAGTTACCATAAACAATATAATTGAACAGTTTTACAAGATGCAACAATCAACCATATTACCAATATTAGAAATTAGCTCTACTGAATGCCACCTACATCCATAATAACATAAACAAAACCATATATGAGGGCTTCCATCTACAACCATATAAACAATAATAACATCAAATCTCATGGATTCCATCTACAACCATGCAAATGACAATAAAATCATTTTCATAAGCTATCGTCTACAACTACATAAACAACATCAAAAGTTGATCTATAATAGAGATAAAATTAGATCCACCGACTGCCATATAAAATCATATCTACAACAATAAAATCAAATCTATTGGATACCATATAAAAAACATATCTACCAGAATAAAATCATATATGGGTGCCACCTACATCCATACAACAAAGATAAAAATCAGATGCATGAGCACATATACCTCATAAAATACAATAAGTAATCTCATAAAAAAAAACTCATATCTTAAGGAAAATAGCTTCAACAAGACAACGTTCCACCCAGCCATAGACATGCCATGCTCATCCATATTTCAACATGATAGTTGCCCTTGATCTGAGGCCATATATCCACAAGAGATATACTCTCAAGCCAAAAGGTATGGTGTGGTCTTCTCAACACTGGGAACATTACCACACAAAAACAATTGTATCTCAGTCGAATGGAAACCATTTTCATTGAAACAAAAATTTTTCCTTACTGGAAACAATTTTTCAAACACAATAGAATAGGTCTCAAAACCCATAAATACTTAGAAATAGGTGAAAATGAACATATTATTTTTCCCTTCTCAACACAGTGAGAATACCACAACTACACCTTTCTCCATCTAAAATTTCCCTTCCATCTACTCTACCTGGTGAGTTGTGAATCCCTCACTCCATAGGCCCTCGGGATATCACCACCCTCACCCAAGATATACGAGCTAGATCTAGATAGAGACAAGCTATGGGAAAAGGACTCATGTTGTGTAAGCATAGATTGATCTTCAATCCCCATTACACGATGTCCAAAGCTCATTACAAGGCCTTTAATATTCAGCAATACCATGCATATACTACTTGAGAGCATGTATTTCCAAGAAAAGAAAGAATTCCACTACATTTTATAGTGCATAGAGGAAGAAGAAGAAGAAAGTATGGCCAATTTGAATCCTTCTATAGCCATTCAAATTCCCAAAATAGGTAACTCAAATTCACTGGGGTTACTCAAACCACAAGAGGATAAATCAAATTCCTCCCAAGCCAACTTGAATTGGTAGAGAGTTACTCATTCATGAGGTTCAATTCCTATAAAAGAAAAAGGGTGCATCAAAATTTGGGAGTTAAACTTCAAAGAGTGCTGGCTAAAAATAGACAATGAGGGCACACTAGCACATGAGGAGTTACAAATGACACCAAACGAAGTCCAAGAAAGATGCACTAGTCAAAAGGGTCCCACCAAACATCCAACATGGTGTAATATTACCTCCATAAATCAAAATAACAAAAAATAGGTCCCAACAAGTAATGTTAGGGAGAGCAACAACTAATATTCACCAACCCACTCACATGTGGAATCCATGGCCCCCCATTCTCATTAGTTGTCCATGTTGAGCTATTTATTTATTAAACAACAACAACAACAATAATAATAATAATGCTCAATTCCATAATCTTGTCACCTTATGCCACAATAAAAAACAAATAGTAACATGTGTTTGGGGCCTAACATCTAGGGTATTATATTGATCAAGGCTTACATAGCCTGAGAAGACTATTGATTTTTTGTTAGATCGCTTTATCGTAAAGAATATGAGGCTTGGGGGGCAATTGTTGCTTCAAGATTTTTGGGTCCCAAATATGGACTTTAAAATTTCATTTATTCTCCCCGACTAACTGGATCGATTGTAATGATGACACTCATTGCTCAAACTTATGAAAGAATTCAAATTTGTCATGAATGACTTGGACAACTAAACTTTCAAAGTTTGAAGATCATGGTAACTAACAATATGGTTACTAGTCTCCCAAAGAATGTTCCACCTGAAGGAGTTTGTAGAGGATGCATTCATGGAAAGCATCATCAGGAACCCTTTGATTCCAGGAAATCATGGTGAGCACAAATCAAGTGGAACTTATTCACAATGATCTTTGTTGCATGAATAAACCCTCATTAGCAAGTGTGAAGTATATTTTTATCTTTATTAATGATTTCGCTAGATTTACATGGGAGTATTTCTTGAAGAATAAGATTAATGTCTTTGAAAGATTCAAGGAAATTAGGGCATTGGTTGAAAATCAATGTGGTTTACCTATCAAATGTGTGAGATCAGATAAAGGTGGTGAATATGTGAATCAAATGTTTGAAGAAAATATCCTATAGAATGGTATTTCTTGCAGATATGTGTCCCTCACACCACTTATTAGTATGGAATCACGAAGAGGAAGAATCAGACTTTGGTAGAAATGGCTTGGTGCGTATTGCAAACCCAAGACTAAATTTTTCCCATAATTTTTTCACTGTTCAAACTATCTCCTGAACTTCGTACCGACTAGAGTAGTCACCGAAATAACTCCAATCAATAAGTGGAATGGTAGAAAACCCTCTATCAGACACATGAGAACCTTCAGATGTGTTCTCCTTGGCACATATCAGTGATAGCTACATAAATTAATTGGATCCAAAAATCCATGCTTGCATCAATATGGGATGTTCTAATGAATTGAAATCCTATCAATTGTTTGACCCTGTCAAAAAACACATCATTCCGAGTAGAAATGTGATATTTTATGAGAATATTTCAAGTACTAAGTTGTTGAATTCCTCCTCTGGTCTATTGCATGGTGATCCATTTGATATTCTTCAAGAATCCATATCAATTGTACCCCTCTTTGGAGTTTCGGCTGGACCAATGAATTCCACTCCCGAGTCGACTAGTAATCAGTCTACCATGACTAAAGACATTGATTATTATGGTAAAATGGGAAAATGTTATGGCTACTAAAATTGATTCTTTGAAGAAGAATCAGACTTGGGGAACTTGTTCCTCGACCGTAAAGAAATAATTTTGTGAAATGTCAATGGGTATATAAGGCCAATTTTACTTATGATAGTGTTGTTGAACATCACAAGGATCGTTTGGTTTCCAAGGTATTCTCTCAACAAGCCTCAGTCACTTATGAGGAACATAGAAAAATCTAGTAAGTTTGTCAATTCACAACTGGTAACCAAGGAGAACAACCATGGTCCAAGCTTCTGCGTTGAGTGGGTTCATATAATACCTCCTCCTATGGTTGAAACTCCAACAAGAAGACATCATTTAGAGTAATATGCCAATTTTACTAAATTCCCCTAGTATACATCCCTTAATTGACTAAGTACAAGGGGATAATATCAACCCTTAACCAACTTGACCTAGTACTTGATGCTTGTGCTAGAGGAACTTCCCTAAGAATTATTTCTCATTACTACTAGAATTTGAGACTCTTTAATCAAATCCTATTTCCATTTTGGTGGTATTGAAGAATTTACTATCCAATCCTACACCAAGGCCCTAAAACCTAAACTATTGTTGATTTTTTCTAGAAATAAAAATGAGTCTAGTTATAATTAGAAGATTGCATTTAGGCGATGGAGGTGAGATACATTATGGTGATCTAAAGTTGTAGGGGTGGGCAGTCTTCGGAGGCCCTGATAGTGGAAGGAGCATGTACCTCCATCTTGGGGGAAGGGATTAGGCATGAGTGAGTATGCGGATGGTGGGGAGTCGCCCCCTATCCTAAGCTCAGAAATGGAGATCAAGAAAGGAAAAGAGAAGATGCAAGTACCAGATGTATGTTTGGGGAAGGGACAAGAAGGAACCAGTGGGATTATCAAAGAAGGAATCTTGAAGGGAGAACACAGAAAACCTGGGCACTGTGTCCCAAAATTAAAAACAGTACCGAAGCAACAGATCTATTTGGAACGAGTAAGGGAGGATATTCAATATATGAAAGAGCATGCCCTCATTAGAAAATTCTTCGGGATCTGGCCAGTTGAGAAGACACTAGTGTGGTGGATAAACACAACTTGGAAGCCCCAAGGTCATTATGACCTGCAACTAGGGGAAAAAGTTTTATTCACAATCATTTTATTTAACGAAGAGGACAGAACTAGAATTTTGATAACGAGCCTTATTTCTTTAACTCAGTAGGCCTCTTCCTCAAACCATGGAAAGAACGGTTCAATACAGATAAAGAAAACTTAACGATATCCCCGGTGTGGATCTTAATGTATTCCTTACCAACGAAATACTGCAAAGAAGAAATCCTCACAGATATTGGGAACACGCTGGGGAACTTTGTTAAAGTATTTGAACAGACCAAACATATGCGTTACACCTCCTATGACAGGATATATATCTATCTAGATATATCAAAGGATCTCCCAGGTTGAATAGATTTGTCTTGGGATGACGAAGAATGGTTCCAAGTGATAGACTATGAACAAATCCCTTTAAGGTGCAGAAGGTATCATGAGCATGGACATATGTTCCGCGACTGTCTGCAAAACAAAAAACTTGGAGGCAGTAAAGATCATAAAAATCATGATGCAGAAGGTTTCACCAAAGTGCCTAACAAGAAAAGGTCCGCAAAGAAGGAAACTGGTCCTAATATCCACAAGAAATTTCAAACTCACAACTGGTTTGACGCCCTCCAAGCCGAAAAGGGAGGGGACACCCGTAAGGAAGGGCAGATTGAAGAACATCAAGATCTAGAGTTAACATAAAATCTAAAATCTCAAACCCATGAAGACACTAAGGAGACAAGCAAGGAAGAGAACCCGCCGCTTGAAACTGAAGGGGAGGAGATGGAGATAGGGGATCTAAACTTAGAAGGATTGGAAGTAGCGCACTCTGTAAAATTACCCAAACATATTCCTCCTCAATAGGTGTCCCTTCTGGAAAAGGCCATCATAAAGACAAAAACTATGAATTTCCTCGGAATAATGTCGAAATCTCTCAAAGACCCGGATGGGAAAAAGAAAGGAAAAAAGGAAAAGTGAGGAAGACACAGTAATGTGCATCGAATCCAACTTATTGGGGAAAAGTTAATATCCTCGGGGAAGTATCCAACCATAGATGCATCCCTCTCCTCTGCACTTAAATAGTTCAAAAATGTGGATTACATCCTGGAATATCAAAGGCTGTAATAGTTCCTTTAAGATATGTCTTCTTAAAAGAAGAATAGAAAGTGAAAAATTGGGTATTGTCTTTCTCCGAGAAACTAAATGCTCGGAAGAAGAACTCAAAATTGTAGATGAAAAAGTCTAGAATTGCACTGAAGCAATCATAGTAGATGCAAAAGGAGATGCTAGGGGGATAGGAATATTATAGAACCCGAGAGAGGTGTCCCTCTCGAACTTCATGGCCTCGTAGTTTTCCCTATTGGTAGCCTTCCATATTTTAGGCACATGTATGTGGGGCTTCATCACCAATATTTACAGGCTACCATAGGAAAAGCAGAAGTTTGATTTTCTGGATTCCCTATGTAATCTCAGGACAGAGGCAGGGGGAAGACTGTGGATCCTAGGAGGCGAATTCAACTTGGTCAGAATCCTAGACGAAAAAAAGGAGGAATACAGAAGTTAAATCCCATCATCGATTATTTTAACGAATTTATTGCAAACCTCTATCTGGCCCATGTTAGAACATCTAACAATATTTACACTTGGAATAACAAGAGAGCATGGGACAGAGGAATAGCCTGTCACTTAGACTTTTTTCTAGTCTTGGAGTATATAATAATGGAAGGGGGGGAACTGACTCGCGTGGTACTTCCATCAACCGGATTGGACCATTGTCCTATAAGTATGGAGTGGGAAAGAATAGGGGTGAACCTCCAAAGACCTTTTCATTTTGAAAAATTATGGATCCTCTAGCCCGAATTCCTAGAGAAAATCAACGAATGGTGGACGGACCTCCCTCCCATTAAATGAACTCGTATGTACCAATTTCAACAAAAACTCAAACTCCTAAAAGAAAAAATCAAAAAATGGAATAATGAATCCTTCGGAAACATTTTCCAAGTGAAAAAGGAGTTGGACAGGAAGATTCAAGAGGTACAACAAAGGGGAATGCAACATGGCTTCTCTGATGAGTTGCATACTCAGGAGAAACTCCTATTCCAAGAATTCAGTCTAAGAGAGAAACATGAGGAAGTATTCTAGAAATAAAAAAACTAGAGTTAAGTGGCTCCAAGAGGGAGAACGTAACACGAGGTTCTTCCACAAAGCTTCCATCCAACATCGGCATGACAACCGCATGGCAAGAATTAAAAAAGATGATGGGACCATAGTTGAGACTCAGGAGGAACTGGAACATGCCCTAAATACCTTCTTTTCCAACCTCCTGGAAGAGTTGGATGGTGATCAGGATGAAGCTCAAGAAGAGGTTCTTCGGTATATTCGAAGGGTCATCACTGAAGAACACAACTTTATGCTCATGAAACCAATTGAGATGAGGAAGTACAAGCAACTATCAAATAAATGGCTGATGACAAAGCTTCGGGACCTGATGGGTTCACCATTAACTTCTTTCACACCTACTAGGATTGGATGAAAGAGGAAGTGTGGGAATTGGTCGAAGACTCTAGGAAGACAAGAAGCATTCTAAAATTGCTCAATGTTTCCTTCCTAAAGCTCATCCCCAAAGAAAATGGTACAAAAGATCCTGGTAAGCTAAGACCGATCTCCTTGTTTAATGTAATTTACAAGATCATCTCAAAGGTCATAGCCAATAGACTTAGACCCATGCTCCCTATCCTCATCTCGTCGAAATAGGTTGGCTTTGTCGAGGGGAGGAAAATACTATATGACATCATTATGGTGCATGAAACCATCCATTTTTTAAATATAGAGAAAATACCAGGTATGCTACTAAAACTTGACCTATTGAAAGCTTATGATAAACTAAATTGCCAATTCTTGGTGTCCTTCGGACATTTGGATTCTCAGATCAATGGAAAGATTGGGTTATGAAGCTTGTCTCCTCAACATTTTTCTCTATATAGGTAAATGGGACTCCCTCACATCCCTTCCCGATCTCAAGAGGGATTCACCAAGGAGACCCTATATCCCCCTTCTTGTTCATCATAGCTGTAGAAGGACTGGGAATAATGCTCAAGAATTTGCGCAATGAGAACCAGCTTTGTGGGCTTCACCTAAGTGAATAATTGGAACCACAAATCCACCAGCATTTTGTGGATGGTACTATGCTTAAGGGACCATTCATTGGCCTGGAGCCCTGAGGTTTGAAGGAGGGGATGGATACCTTTCTAAAGGCCAGTGGACCGGAAATTAACAAGGAAAAGTCTCAGGTGTATTTTTTCAATACCCCGAAAGTCACAAAAAGAAATATTCTTGGAATCCTGGAATTTTCAGAAGGTGTGTTACCCTGTAAGTATCTGAGTGCACCTTTAGCAGATTCCACCATAAGACAAATTTCTTGGAAGGAATTACTGGATTAAATCAAGTAGAATCTAATTCAATGGAACTTCAGGTCCCTCAATATCCCAAGTAGACTTGCCCTGGTTAAGTCAATACTCCAAGCCATGCCCCTTTACCTCTTCTCTGTACTGGAAACCCCCAAATCTATGATAAAACAAATAAGAAATATTCAAATAACCTTCCTTTGGGGGCGAATGGAAGGACATAGGAAGTGGGATCTGGTCGATTGGAAAACCATATGCAAACCAAAGGAAGCAAGGGGGCTTGGACTCAGATACCCATTAATCATAAACAAAGTCTTGGGAGCTAAAATATGGTGGATATGGGTTTCTCAATCGGAGGAACCGTGGGAAAATATGTGGCACAAGATATACGCTCCACAGTGGACGAAACAACAGCTAGTCATATTTGGAGAAGACGTCCCTTGCTCCAACATTTGAAAAGCGGCGCAAGAAAACAAAGGACTCATCAAAATCCATAGTTTCTGGGAGTTCAGAGAAGGGAAGACGACATTTTTTATTAGGGACGCTTGGAAACAAGAACCGTGTATAGCCAATCGAGAAGATATCCCTGAGCTAACACATTATCTCCAGAACAACCAGTTGGAAAGGGTGTATGAATTCTGGGACCCACTATCAACAGACAAACATGACAGGACTTGGAAGTTGAAGGAATGGTGGAAATATCTCGCACCCAATGATAACATTGAAGAATTCTACTATGAATTATGCAATAGAAATATTCCTAAGAATGCAATCGTCGAAAAATCTTAGATGGGAGTTTACCAATGTAGGAAACTTCAATATCAAAGAGGCGATAGGGTTGCTGATAGAAACTCGTAGAATAGAGAAGGAGGGGAAATGGCGGAAAATATGGGGAGGGAGGTGGTGGCCCAAGGTCACAACTTTTAGCTGGCTACTTATCAGAAGATGCATCCTCACATGGGACAATATTTAGATTCGCGGGTTAATAGGACCACCGAGGTGTTGCCTCTGTAAAGCAACTAATGAAACTATCAATCATCTTATCGATGAATTCCCGATAGCGGATACACTATGTGAAAAAGGAGCAGGAAAATTTAGGAAGAATCATCGACACAAAGGTCGTCCAAACCTAATAATAGTCAAATGGCCGCAAAAACCCTTCAAATATGAAATCTTGAATAGGGTGTGGGAGTTGTTCCCAGGCTTCGTTGTCTTGGATATTTGGAATACTAGGAACAAGAAAATCTTTCAAAATAAACACCGACACGCTGAGGAACTCTGGAATCTGATAGATATGCACATAAAGGAAACTCTAACTCTAAATCATTGGACTCAACAAGCCTTCAAAGCAGATACAGCATAAAGACAAATTCTTTATGACTAGGGGATTTATAAGATACCTGGGAATAATGCTCGCCAGTGAAATTCGATCGCTCCTTCCTGTAGCTCCAAAAAATGGCACGGTCCGTCGAAAGGATCCTTCAAAATGAACTTCAATGGGGATGCAAAAGGAAACCCAGGTCCTGTGGGATTTGGAGGTGTAATCAAGAACTCTGAAGGGAGAATTCTTAGCATTTTATGGGGAAGTATAGGTACCCGTACCAACAATATGGCAGAATTAGAAGGATTGGTCAGTGGGATAACATGGGATCTACAGCAACATAAAATACCCTAATTATGGAGGGGGACTCCTTAATCATAATATCCATATCAAGAATATTACAGCAAGGCGCAACCATAAACTAGGTCTCTCGGAATTAGAGATGGGAAGCTCGTATTAATGATCTCAAAAGACTGTTAATTAGAACCCCAACGATCCAGTTCTCTCACGTCAGGAGAGGTGGAAATAAGGTGGAAAACGCCATAGCGAATGAAGGGGTTGGTAGAAGCACCACCTTCCATGCAGAACAGAGGATGGATAAAGTTTATTACATGCTATCACGATGATGCAAGAAATTAGTGAAGATGGATTATGGAAAGACTACAAACAATCCTCCATGTCAAGGGAACGTCCCACCACAACAAAAGGATGGTAGGAATAATCAAGGAGAGGCATTAATTGCATATTTCGACACTTCCCTTCGCGTGTGCAGACACCACGTTGATCCTAGGGCATCGCATGAATGGCACGTGATTGGGATAGTCGGTATCCTTCCACCTAATCCAGAGGAATACGCGGAAGGAATAGAGGAGATGGCGAACCCACTCATCATTACCATGTGTGACAATTCTTATGATGGTACGACAAGTGGAATGGTTACAGAGATCGCTAGGGTAGAAGTTGACATGCCACATCAATCCAGGAGGGATGATCCAAGCTCTGACCTCCTTAAATAAATATGCCTCAATCCTACATAGGCTTGTACGGAGCAGGGGGGGGTACATACCCTTTCGAGCAAACCGTTGACCCCATATCGATAATTCACCATCATGTAGATAATATCAAGTAAGTTCATACGTTGGCGCTTAAAATGGGAAAATTTGTAAGTGACTATACACACAAGAATTAAGTCCAGGAGGATCTTGATGTGACCAAGAAGTACAATGATTTTAAGGCCAAAGGACCTAAGAATGTGAAAGGGGAAACTTCTCCAAGATTCATGAATGCAGGGTGCCTCACTCAAAGGATAGGAATTTCCATAAATACCTCTAATGGGGATGGTTTGCTGATGATGTATGGGAGTAATATTGTGAACAATAATTTGTAGGTTGTGTGTGCTAACAGTAAACAATATTTTGCAGGTTGTGTGTCCAGAGAGCTAATGGCACCCCAGTGGAAAGTGAGGATACGTCATGGGGACTATGTGAGAATCAAGGGAGAGGGTTGGCCCTCTACTAGCTCCTCCTCACAAGACTTGAATGCCCATGATGTGTCGGTTCCATTAGCGTTCAACTGGGGCGCTCAGTATATGGCGAAAACTTCAGCGCTACTTGAAGCTAAGATAGAGGCTAAATATAATGCTCTGCTAAGGTAGTATGAAACCCATCAAGGAAGGCCCCTTGAGTCCAATCCCTTCTAGGCAGTTCATATCCTTCTAGCTTGTGATATGCAAGAGAAGGCGCAGTTGGCACATGGAATCAAAGAAGCTTTGGACCTGATCCATCGAGGGTAGGAGGACAACGCAGTGGGATTTCTCCTACTGGATATGATCATAGAGGAATTTCTTGACCATCCCAGGGAGTTGGTCAGGGAGAATCAAGCCTCACCTCCAAGCGAGCCCCCTGCACAGTAAGGAATGCAGTGTTTATCTACTCTGTTTTTTTCCAAAGGAGGCGGCCACGCTCTAATGGCCTTCGGTGCATTCCTAATGTTTGATACGAACATGTTAATTATTTTATTGTTGGATTATTCTTTTTAGTTATAAGTCTTATAGAGGTTCAAAAGGTTGTAATTCATAGTCATATACAGTCTTTGCACAGACTTGGGACCAGGGGCCGAAAGGCCAGTCTTCCGGGGATTTTATTTTTGTGGGTAGGATTTTTAGGCCAGTCTTATGGTAAACTTCCTTTTGTGGGTAGGAGTCAGGTTGCAAAGGTGAATACTCATGATACCAATCCGGCTAAGCTTAGACTCTCCAACTTGCCGCAAAAGTTTGTAACAACATTTTTGTACCATAAAGTAATATAAGGAATTTCGGCTTATTAACAAAAAAATGAGTCTAGCTATTTTTAGATTAGCATTACTTTTAGGGTTTGTTAATTAGAGAATAAGGTAGAAGTGAAACTAAAATGGTGTTTTGGACTCAAGATCACTAAAACGATAAAGAAATTGCAAGAGGCATGCACATACATCCCACACTTTTTCTTTTGGTGAAACACCATGAAACTTGTAACTACTTTAAAATTGAGAATACCTAATATCTATTATACCTTTTGAATGCAATGAAAATATCCCAAATTCCTAAAAAGTATGCAGTTTAAGAAACATAGTAAACTAAGAAATGTGATTTCAACAATTAATTCAAAAAGAAGCCTAAAACAAAAACAAAAAAATTGTATTTTAAATTAAATTTGAAAATTTTCAATAACAAAATTAAAATTGCAAAAACTAATTAGACTATACTATTTTTTAATACATATGACAGTAATTTAAAATTCCAAATCAATCCCTAGAATCTAGATCTATAGTTTGTTAGGGTTGACAAAATTCAGTGCCTACAAGCATGTGCTTTGGTTGCTAAATGGAAACCTATTGCATACTATGTGTGGGCTATAGAATGACAATATACATGTTTGTGAGATGTTAAAGAGAAAATCACATATGCCACGCAACTATCAACAAAGAAATTTGTGCACATGAACATAGTAGGGTAGAAAAATCAAAATTCAAGCCTAAAACAACAACTAACTTTATGCTCCTAGTATTGTAAAAAAATAGGCTAGAAGAGTCAAAAGTATCTACAACCTGAGCCTATAAAAATATAAAAAACTAATTCAAAAGGAATAATTCAAATAAATCTCCCCTCCCCAAAGGAGTCACCAATCCTATTAGAAGGATTTTCACTACACTAAGAATAAGTCCTTGGTGAAAGGAATAGAATCTCATTGACATAGTATATTATAAATCCATCATCATCATTTCCCAAAGTAAATGATTTATAATAGGAATGCAATGAGACAAAGAAGGAAGAATACCTTGTAGAACAATTTTCCCTTGATCCTGGTGAGAAAATTGGTGAATGGAAACTCCAGCATAAGACAACCTTTAATCCTTTCATACATTCAAACAAGAAATACCTTTCTCATTCCCAAGCATAAAATGATAACCAAATTCACATAAATCATTTCACCAACAATTATAATATTTTAATATCATAAACTTAAACAAGAATAATAAAATGAATTTGGGGTTGGGGAGGAGAAGTTTGATCTATATTAATAAAACAAGGTGTATACAACAAAGAATTTTACTTGATTATGTTGAGTCTTGGTTCCTCCATTCTCAATCACTTAGTCAAAATATCTCATTGCAAGACATGAATCTTACTACGGTATGGAAGCAAAGGGGTGTCTTAAAAAATCCTATATAAGGATCAATCAAACTTGGAGAACAAGGGTGGTTTTTCATAAGGAGAGCATTAGGGAAAATGTACTCTAGCAAATCTTAGTGTATTTATCTAGTAGAAGGGTCATGACCCTCAACCATGGATCTCTTATTTATATGAGTAAAGAGTGGTTCCAATAGTTGGGGCTCAAGATTTCAGCTATATAGGTGTATGAATTTAGTGATCTCTAATTAAGGCCCAAAAAATTTTGCATTTTATTTATTTTTTGGGTCACTTTGAATGTGCATGTGGGTTTCTATCTAGAAAATGATGCAATACATATGAGTTGTAATTTTTCTATGCACACTCAAAGATAAGGATATTTAAAACTTGTCCAAAGGAACTGAACTTGTCAAATCATCATATATTAATGGCATAGCTCAACTCATTTGATCATGATGACCAAATATTGCTATAAAACACACATGTGCGCACACGTGCGTGCACAGACACACACAAACTAGAATACATTCTTATACAAAATTGGAGTAATATGCTTGTAATAAAATCATAACCATCAAATTGGGTCC
The DNA here is from genome assembly GCA_001517045.1 of Pseudotsuga menziesii. Lineage (NCBI taxonomy): Eukaryota > Viridiplantae > Streptophyta > Pinopsida > Pinales > Pinaceae > Pseudotsuga > Pseudotsuga menziesii. The sequence continues at coordinate 41,055 of LPNX010340278.1, read as the reverse complement.
TCGGGAGGGAGTTTGAATACTTCCTCCACACAAACACATACACACATGCATGCAAACTAGAATACATGCTTACAAAAATGGGGGTAATATGCATGTGAGTGGTGGGGGAAGAAGTGTTAATACTTTCTCTCCCTAGTTACATGTTTCCTCAATCACATCACTACCATAAGAAGCCCTTGTTCCATCCCTTGCACAATGTAACCAACTTTTATGACATATCTCATCACAAGCCTCTACTCCACCAAGATACTTATTTAGAAATTCATGAACTTGTACCCTATAAAAAATTAGTTTACCTTTGATATCCCTTCCGTCACAACCCTTAACCTTTGTCAAATTTTATCCATTATTGTTGTTTGATCAACACATTTCCCTGTTCATTGTGTTGTTAGTCCTATCCTAGGATTGTATCACTTCTAATTGACAATTAGTGATAATGGTCTCCTAGGTCCTAGACCTACTATTCAAAAACTACATAGTTATCAATATTGGAAATATTGTCATAAATATAATAACATTCACTGTTATATTCATAATAATAATAAAACATTAAAATAATTTTATATATATCACAATAGTTTTATTACAAATCTACCCTCATGTGGCATCTAAGGTGGGGAAGGTCCAGGTCACCCTTGTAATCCATACCTTTGCAATCATCAATATTAAAAATATTTGCATAAACTTAAAACATTCACAATTATACTCACAAAAAACAAAAGCATTAAAATATTTTTGAAAACATAAAAACAAATTCTTTACAAATCAACACATGTGTGGCACCTAGGGGGAGGAAATTCCAAGTCACATTTGTAATCCACACCCTTGCATGGGTACTTGTATAGTGCCACTATTAATTGGTTCTAGGCATCGAAGAATTCATGGCCTATACTCACCCAAGATATCCTTATTTGAGGTGGACCATCATCTTGGAACGCCTCATTATTTATGGCTCTTATATTCCCTTTACCTATATTGCTACATGTGGGTGAATAAAATGAAGACATTAAAAAAATAAGTAGCATATGATGCTCCCAAATACAAACACTCCATGACCTCACCTTGAACGATCAATTAGCTAAGTTTATGGGATCGAGAGTAGCCCATTCAAACAAATACTCTTGCACACGTTACTCTACCATCCTCAACTACCTACTTGACACCCTATGCATCACAAATGATTTGTCTATGTGAAAAATCATGTATGCAATGCATCACAACCCAATCAAGGCTATCTTCTTTATAGTTTTCTACTCACCCTTTTTTTATATATAACTCATGTAGTTATGATAAATCAATGTGTCTATGGTGGTGATCCTATTGTGTTCCTTAACCTAAAAATTTGATCACAAATAAGATGAACCCTTAAGATTCAGAAATAAACATATATATATCCAATAGAGAATGAACACGAGAATATAGAAATAACCCTAAAGGTAATTTAACATCCTTATGGAAAGAATAACTCCACCAACTATATGCTTTCTATAACTATTACATCGAATATACTTCATAGACATCTCATTCCATTGCTTCTACTTATTTATATGGTTTATATCCATCCTTCTAGGTACTTTCAATAGAAGGAACTTTCTAGTAGGTGGAACCTTCTAGATACTTTCTAGAGAAGGAACTTTATATTAGGAATAACCTTCTATTAATCCTTATGACAATTGTTGTTTTTCACACTACATGGCCTTATTTAATAAATATGGCCTCAATACATATCTCTATCCCCTCGAGTACTTCCGTAAGTACCCCATATTATCCTTCCTAGGCACATTATCTTCCATCCATCTTCGCATGTTTGTCCTTGAAACAAGGGAGGAATCCATACAATATGATCTACTAATCAATTTATCTAGTTGGTACCAAGCACGAGGATCCATTTATCCTATTGAAATGTTGACATGGGGTCCAACTAATTCCTTGCCACATTGATCTTGATCATCATTTTCCCTTTAACTCCATGTTGTTGTCATGCTACTCCAATGTCTCCAAACATTGGTTTTAGTTCATGTGCCTCCATACTAGTTACTTTTCTAGTTCCATGTTTGTCCATAGTAAGTTTTTTTATGTTCATGATCTTACCTTAATGATTGTTGTTTTGTCAGGTGGCATGGGGGGCGATGCACATCAACTTTGATGATTGGTTCTTTGGTCATTGACTTTCCAATATGTGGTCCCTTTGAGTCAGGTAGTCTCTTAATTTATTCTTTATTTTTATACCATTCATGGGAATTTTATTCATGTGATTCTATAGCCCCTTCTCCTTATTAAACATTAGACTCTTCATTTGCTTTCTTTGTAGGTACATCCACTATTTTAACTGCAATATCTTCTTCAACATCCTCCTTGAACCCTTTAGTAAGAGAAATATCATGCAATGTAATTTTATTTTTTTTATACCAAGGCTTCAAAAACATCTTTTGCACATTAATATTATTTGTACCCACTCAATCCATCCAAGGATATCCTAAAACAATATCCACTTTATCCATATCTATACATGAAATATGAATGTAACACATATTTGTCCATGTTAATATTCAAATCTCTAAAAATTTGAACATTTTCACCCTCATTGTGTGTGCTTTGAATGTGTTTTGTGGGAACTTGTAACCTTTTCGACATATTAACATGTATGAAATTATGTTTTCTATTAGGGTTTATACAAACAATGGCATTCTCTTGTTGAATACATCCATGGACATGTAATAGGAATTTGTCACATGAAAACAAACCCTTAGTTCTTTCATTAGCATTCTTTTCTAGGTTAATCTTGACTTGGTTAAAGAGTCAAAGATGGGTTTACTGTTGATGCTTTATGGGCCCATGCTTTTGGGTAACCCATGGTATTTTCCCTTAGTATTGCATGTGATGAATCCTACTTAAATGCCTTGTAACTCTATTGTAGATTTCCTGAGAGTGGTCGGTGATGGTCGGAGTGGTCAATGGTAATAGTTCTATTGTTGTTGTTTTTCCTAGTTTTGGGTTTCCAAGATAAAAATATTCTTCTTCATTTTGCGTACTTTCTTATTATGTGTTTTAATTCCTAGCAACCGGTATTGGAGCTAAAGGTCTATTTGGATGATAAACTCACAAGGAAAGGACAGGTTCCTAGTTTGAGTGGGAAAAGCATGGAAAGAGGAGACACAAGTGGACCTGAGAAAGAAATAAAATTGTTGGATGTAATATCCATGTGTGGTTTATCGTAAATGAGTCTCTTGGTTGAATCGAAGATAAAGATGGAAACACATGACAAATTCATTTCAAAGATACAACTAGAGCATCGAAAGAAGCACACGAAAGTTGTAGATGAAGAAGTAATATGATCACTATACTTTAAGAAATTTTGTATGGAGTTTGGTTAACCACAATGTAAATGGGCATATGGTTGTAATACTTGTTTAGGCATGTGTACCCATAGTTTATTGAGTCACCTATGAAAAATATAGGCATAGATTTAGGTGTAATGGATAAGGGGGGCACATTGTATTCTCGGATACCCGGTTAAAATTTTAAGAAAGGTCCATCTTTACCCCAAGTCAAGTTTAAAGAGGGAAATGTTAGGTTAATATTGACTGAGTTAATGAGTCAAAGATGGGTTTATCGTTGATGGTTTACGAGCCCATGGTTATGGTATTGCATGCGAGGAAGCCTACTTAAAGGCTTGATTAACTCTATTGTAGATTACTTGAGAGTGGTCGGGATGGCTATATTGGGAGTGCCTTGGTTGGAGTGGTCAAAGGTAATAGATGTATTGTTGTTGATTTTCTCAATTTTGGGTTTTCAAGGTAAAAATATTCTTCTTCATTTTGTGTGCTTTCTTATTATTATTTTTAATTCCTAACATTCTTCACAGCATGAGACCACCTATCTAAAACTATATTTTCAAAAATTTCATCTGAAAGTTTTAATAACTCCTTAAAGCAAAGTATTTGGCCCAATAGAGTTGCTTCATTTGTTAAATTAGAGTATATGAATATTTTACGAAGGGATTTATTTTTTTATGATATTTAATGTATTCTTAAATACTATGACCATCAAATTTTCTTGTACAATACATTTTAGGCAATTTGCACGACTGCCACTAAAAAAACCCATTGATTTTAAATCAATTATAATATTACTTTCTAGACTCCGATTTGGATGGATTTTTTTTTAATTGGGTGTTTTTGCAAGAGCAACTTAGTTATATATCACATTGGATTATTCAATTTTTACAAAAAAAAAAGTTTTAGAAATTTGTCTAAATACCATCGCCTCTTTTACCCAAAACAAATTGTAAAAAGGAAAAGAAATATTCCCCACTTTTTTGCCCAAGAAAGGGATCTGATACCAAATGTTGTGTTCTTTAATAAATCTAAAGAAAGAATATATAAATTAACTTGCAAATAATACAATATAGTTACACAATAAATAACAAGATAATCAATACAATATGTATTGAAGACCCTTAAGGTAGGGTAATACAAGTAATTATTCCTTATGGAAGGAATCACTCCCCAAGCTATACGCTTGCAAGAACTTTTACATCCAATATAATTCACAAGAGATCTCATTACATTGCTTATTCCACTGCTTCTACTTATTTATATAGTTTCCATCCACCCTTTTAGGCACTTTCTAGAGAAGGAACTTTCTAGTAGACTAAACCTTCTAATAATCCTTATTACAATTGTTGACTTTCACACTACATGGGCCTTATTTAATAAAATGGCCTCCATACATAGCATTATCCCCTTGGGTTCCTCCCTAGATACCCCATATTATCCTTCCTAGATACATTACCAATCCCCTATATTATCTACTTGAATTTCACCCACTCTCCACAGTTCACCCACCTCAAAGTACCCATCTAGATTATACATTTAGACAATCTAGTTAGTAGCGTAAGGATCACTTACAATAGGCGACACTAAAATAACTTTGATAATCCATATCTTGATAGTGCTCTCATGACCACTATATAATATTGGATCAATTTTACAAGATCGGCATGCTCCATCTCATGACAATGAACAACCATCATTCCTACATAAACACACAAAGTACATTTTAAATCTTCTCAATTTTACTATTGTAATTAAACCATACATATGTTCCCTTGAAAGGAAAATGGTTCTATGGGATTAGTAATGAGGACTATTTAGTGGGAAAATGAAAAAAAAATTGAAAATGAAATCAACAAAAATAATGATAAGTGAAAAATCTAAAAACCATGGGTTTAATCTCCCACATTCAACAATAGAGGAATTATTGAAAACTCTCCTCAAATATTGCATTGTACATATGATTTTTCAATTTTCATTCTCATCCTATTTATAAATTTTCTCTAAGGTCCATTTTCCCCATTTGTGGGCATGTGAAGTTATATTCATGTTTTTTGTATCACCATATTCATTTTTTCAAGCTCTTTCAATTTGTGGGTTCAATTTTATCTGTGCAGGATATGGTTCATGGAATCATTTCTCCTTTCCCCACATTTTTAGTGGCCCTTTTAGGTATATTTTTCACTAGCATATAGGTATATCCTTTTCTCATTCTAACTACTTTTCCATCCTCAAGTCTCTCTTTAGGTTCCAATACCCCATCTATACAATTTTCCTCACCATTTATGAGTTATCCTTATTCCACTCGTGTGTTGATAAAACTCTTCAGAAACTAGATCACCCTAATTTAGCACATTTTTCATTATGAAACCCTTTCCACTCCTCCCCATTTGGATTGGGATCGCTCATAGTCTATTATTATCAAGATCTTCATACTTTTCTCTTATCATTTATAGATATCTACCATAAGGTTATCAAACAATTAATGTAAGTTTGCTACTACACTTCTCACCATGCAACTAAATCCATTGTTTCACTTTATTCATGTGTTGAAGCCCAATCTACATGAAAACCTCTACCATCCAATGTGACTCCATGTCATTACAGTTTCTAAGAAAACACACCCTCGATGCCCACTTTGGTGTTACATATATTCTATTATGCTTGGCATGATGATTGTGTTCCTTACTTGTGTTTTAGAACCACTTGATCACATTTTGCACCTAGATCCTTAGTGTAATGTTATGTATTCTTTTTTTCTCTACATAAAGAAAGACATAAAAAAAAACATAAAACCAACAAAATACAAAAATATCCAAAAATGTCAAAAAGGAAAAAAGGAGGAAAGAAACCAAGATCTTCTTGTGATAACCAATATATGAACATCTCAGTTACCTCTTCATAAGTTTGGGTAGTAGTCAGTACAACTGTTTTTTGGAGCATCTACACCAAGTTAGACACTTTTGGTCCATGATTCCATTTCTAACTTAGTCTACATGGCACTTAAGTCCCACTCTCACCATATGTCTAGCCTAGTATTTATGGTACTTGATTCCTACTCATGCCATCATTCCAACTCAGTCTCTATGGTCTCACAAACATCCTCAACCTTAATCTTCATCATGCCTTGAATCTGATTCTTATGGATTTATTATGTTAGGGTTTATGATCATTGTGTCGGTCAGTTGCCAACTATTCTTTATTCAAGTGATGTCCTGTATCCATTACCCACATTTGTATCTTCTCATTTTTTCAAGTTCAAGTCCTCAACATTTATTAGTATTTTCCTTATGTCATGTTGGTTTTTTGGACTCCACATTGACCTTTCTCCAATGTATTTTCCCTATTAACTATAGCACATTTTTCTTTAGGGTTTGATTTAAGGGCTCAATATCTTGGTTACTGTTTTCATAATTGTTCATTTACCTGATAGGCAATAGTGGAGTCTTAATATTGATCCCTAACGACATGTTAAGTTACCAATGTTCGACTTCAAAATGAGCTCCATTCACACAACATAGATTTGTACTAGTACCTTGGTATCTATTTTCATCATTGGTGGGATACAATGCATCTAGAATTGATTTCCATCATTTACTAAATACTAAATAATGTCTCCCATGATTGAATCCTACTCATTATTGCATCATGGAGATTCATACTTGGTGATTATATTATTCCAAAGTCCATTGAAGACAATGGACATGTATGGCTCATTTCCAACAGTATTATGAGATGGTACCATAGGAATACCTCCATGAGTTTTTTGCATGTCCCAATCCTTCCACCACTATGGGCATCCTCTACTATGATTATATGCCCCTACTTAGTGGCATTATTCCACCACGTATATCAGACATAACAAACATTAGTTTTTGGATGTATCATGTCATGGATTTATTCACATCATCTTACAAATGGTTCCATATTATACTTGACATGACTATGATACAAGAATGGGTATGCCCACCTAATTTGAGAGATTGTAAAACAATTCCAAGGAAAATATCTCGAGGGATACCTAGGCACTTTCATGCATTTCGGATATGGTACCTAGTGTATTGGCTTCAATTATGATGCATGACTTGGTATTGACATCGATTGAGGCATTCAACAAAGGTATCTATCCTAGTGGATCGACCTTGAGACCTCTTGCATGAAGCTCAAAGTATATAATATGCACTCAAACTAGCCCTCCAAGATAAGATAGATTGCATATATACTCACCTCTCATATATTCTACAAGTGGTCTTGTTTCTCTCTCAAGCACGGTTTGTCTTCATTTTCTATGTATATCAATACTTTTTATAGAAACATGTGATGTAGTTCACCTATACATTACTCTCCTAGCCATACATGTCAAGAAGCATATGTTATCACGCCACTTTGACACTCTTGTAACACTTAGTGCAGTTTTCCAAATACATTGTGAATCACTACAAATATGGCTTATGACCTCAAAACATAGGAGTAAAGGTCAATTATGCAAGGAAAAATAAAAATTCAATTATATTTTGACTAGTGACATGTTGCATGACTATCTCTTTATTATGAGCACAACTATGTGCTTAATCCTATGAAAAGTATGCAATCCATGTTCAAGTATAAAATTAATAAATTATGGCCCATTATGAGGAAGTCGCCTTATGACAATTCTTCATCGTTGATATGACACTTGTTTCACTTGATCTATCTCATTGAATTGAAGAGCCCCCTGTGATCCCTATAGTTATTTCATTCACATGGGAAGAGGTTCTCCAATCAATCTCTATTTGTGCACCAATTTTTTATATAAATAGAGACCTCCATAATCTATTTCAATAAGCTCATTTTTGTTAGTGCTATGCTGCAAACTTTCTCTAAGGATTGAATTGGCCACTTCTCTTGAGAGCTATTATTTTTACGCTAGTTAAATTTTCTTCTCAATATGGCCATTTCATAGGAGGAAATGTTGCAAATTACTCTTGAATTAGAGAGAAAGTTCCATTTAAGGAAAGAACCTCCAAAGAGAGAGAATTGGAATCTATATCCAATAGTCCTCAAGGTGAAATTATAATTTTGTTCCTAGTTTTTATTATTGGTGATAATATAAATATTCTGTTTTCTTTCTCCTCGAAGATTGTGTTGCAAATTTGAATGCACTTTCGATGGAGTTTTGAGATAATTGTTTGGAAAAATTACATTTGGAAAGAAATAGTAGAATTGTGTCACTTGTTGTCTTGTGTGTAGTACCACTAAAAGGTAAAATATCCACTTATATCCTCCTCTTGCTACTCAACATCAATATTTCCAATTCAACAAGGAGGTCCCCAAATTTTGCTTCACTTTTCCTCTTAGAGTTTTCATTAGTTTAGGTTGTTTACTTGCTTGGGCATGGAAACAATTAGAGTACTTAAATTGTTCCTTTCTATTTTTGTCTGGCTCAATGATATAACTTTCTAAATGTGCTAGTTTGGTCATCTTGTTCAAAAATTGTCCACCAACAATATTCTTACCCTATGTTGGTTGAAGGGATTCATCAATGTTATTTTTATAATATGTCCTCCCTTATCAACCATAACACATGTTTCTATGGGGATTTTGTATATAGGATTATCACCTTAGTTTCTAGTTTCTTCATTAGTGGATTTCCTAGCGTTTAGTAGTGGATTATCATCATTGGTGTTTAAATTATTCATTTATTTGTTGTTTGACTTCATCTTATTTATTCAAATAATGAAGGATCACACTAGAATCCTTTTGTCCATTTTCATCAATGGCGGGTTACCTCACATATAGCATAAGTTTTCATCATTTATCATTGACTAGATGGTTTCTCATGTGCTTGACTTCAACTCATTAACACATTGTGGAGGATCATACTTAGTGATGCTAGTGAGTCTAGATTTATGTGAAGACTGTGGATGTTTGTGGTTCCTTTCCACTAGTAATGGAGCCCATATTTGGGATCTCTTTTCAAAAAGCATTATACTTCCTTGTATGTTATAGTTGTTTCCATCTTCAAGCCTCTATCTGCTTCAATTTTATGCCATCCACCTTGGGGACATTATATCATAGATTTAGATGTTGTATTAATGATGTATTTATTAAGAATACTTGTTTTTATTTTCCCTTGAATTTAGTGTGGACATGCCTAAGAAAGTTCATGTCCATGTAGTTTATTTCAACCATGATGATAAGTTCTCTATTGTCAATACATCAACTTGGTCATAAGTGGCACTTCCAAAGCATATATTTATTTGGATCTATAATCCATTGGACAAATTATTCATGTAAAAATCCGAAGAGAAAACCTAATCCTTAAAAGGTATTCCTTTGCATGTTGTTAAGGATCTTGTATCTTAAGCATGACAAACTTATGACAATGGGATTGTTGATTCTTCTCATTTGAAGGGTTGATCACTTTCAACCTTTGTTTCTACATTCCTACTTTGCTTATGGAAGGGTGATCAAAATATATTGAATACCAATGAAATATTTTAGTCTAACAAGCCCTTAATAGGAGCTAACCCAAGGAGAAGGGATTTGGAGCCACCTCATCGCACAATATATGAATATGTTTGAGATCAATATTTTGTTGTTGTAGTGGAATCTCTTTTGTCCCACATATTATTTTCTTATATTCATTTGATGTGGTTTACAAGAATTTTACTAGATTGAATCATTAAGTATATTAGAAGGTTTATATATTGTTTAAGTGAGTTATCTATAGGGTTCTTTTGGAATGAAGGATATTGATTTCTCTCGTAAAATTTTGAAGTATTGTTATAACTTGTTGATTAAGAAGACTTGTGCTTATTTTCCCTTGAAATTAGTGTGGACATGCCTAAGAAAATTCATGTCCATGTAGCGTATTTTGATAAGGTCAACCGTGATGATAAGCTCTCTATTTTTGATACATCCAACTTGGTCATAAGTGGCACTTCAAAAGCATATATTTATTTGGATCTATAATCCATTGGACAAATTATTCATGTAAAAATCCTAAGAGGGAACCTAATCCTTAAAGTTATTCCTTTTCATTTTGTTAAGGATCTTGTATCTTAAGCACGACAAACTTATGACAATGGGATTGTTGATTCTTCTCATTTGAATGGTTTGTCACTTTCAACCTTTGTTTCTACTTTCCTACTTTGCTTATGGAAGGCTGATCAAAATATATTGAATACCAATGAAAGAGTTTAGTATAACAAGACCCTTAATAGGAGTTAACCCAAGGAGAATGGATTTGGAGCCACCTCCTCGCACAATATATGAATATGTTTGAGATCAATATTTTGTTGTTGTATTGGAATTTCCTTTCTCCCACATATTATTTTCTTATATTCATTTGATGTCGTTTACAAGAATTTTACTAGATTGAATCATTAAGTATATTAGAAGGTTTATATCTTGTTTAAGTGATTTATCTATACGGTTTCGTCACTCTATAGTTTTCAAAAACTCCCATTATTTACATTTCTTCTTAGTTTTTTGTCCCTTAGCAGGTACCTGGTTTACCGCTCTAGGCATAATCAATATAACTTTCAACCTAAATGGATTCAATTTCAACCAATCTAAAATTGACAGTCAAGATTGTGTAATTAGCACTTGGCTAGGGATAAGGTTTTTCCTTTCTCATATGCAAGTTTCGTTTGTATACTTGGAGATATTTTCATCCTTCTCATACTCCTCTAGTTCATCAATCAAGCTCAAAGGACTCTTCAACATGAGTGCATCACGTGTTCTTACATATCGATCTCTTTGAAAGCGTGGTTTAGGTTTTATTTGATTTCTTTTCTTGATAAAATAAAAGTATTTTTTATGTTTCCTATCACTAATATCTCAATGTACTAGTCATAAATGAGTGGTGTTCACTCTACTTGAATTCCCCTTAAAAACATTAATGGTTTTTTTTACATTTCAAATTGTTGTTGCAAATCAACTTGCCAAAGTTTTGCTATCATTAATAATGAAGTTGGTGGTGTGTAAATGGTTCCATTTAACTTATGAGGATAACATAGACATTTATCTTACCCAAATCATGGTTGGGACTTTGTAAACATCTTTAAATTATACTCTAGTATAAAGAGACAATAGGTGCTCGTTTACAACTACCTTTCCATCATGCAGATATCTTTGAAAATATGTGAAAGGGATTCCTTCTTATACATTTTATAATTATGTGATTATGAGGGTCCCCATTTAGATTTCATTGAGAGAATAAACACAGCCAAATTGAAGGTGCAGGAAATACGAGAGAGGAAATAAGAGTGTTGGAAGAAATGAGATGACAAATATTCATTTTCAAGTTATTTCATAATAAAAAAAATCTACCATTGCAACGATTTCATCATTAACACTATCATATATCATTTTGGTGTAACCATTTTTTTCTATTTTAAAACGTGTTTCACATGCATGAGAATAAAACATTAAATGAAAGTTGAATTCCAACTTTTGTTTTCAACAAGGAAAAAAACTTGCTTCTTGATATCCATTTAATGGATCAAAGAGAGAATTGTTCATTGCATCACAGAAAATCTTCAACTACACTTCTAAAAATTACAACCCACTATAGAAACATAATATCAGTTGTTAGCATATGCTGCACAACCCCATAACAGTCCCAAAAAACACAAGTCACACTTACTTACATTTGTTGCTTCAAAACATAAACATATTACAAATCCCAAATGATACACATGGCATATATTTTATAGTAAATGTGTCATTATTAAAACATAGGAAAATTCCCATTGGAGACAACCACATTCTCCTTATGTTTTTCATAGTGCAGCAGACCTTCCTCCAAGCCAATGGATTTTTCAGCAATGCATCTACTTTAGTAATGAATTCTCAGAAGATGTGTGGAAAAGTTAAATTATTAAAGGTTAAAAATAGGCCCTTGATTTTTTGACGCTAGTACTCAAGCAAAATCACATGTAATTATGTTCTCCTTGTATCCTAATTGATGATCACCTTCGAATCTCCTAGCACTTGTAGTGATGACATACCAACATTAGTGGCAAAACTCAATAAGGTCCATAAATCTAGAATTCCCACCCTCGTGTTTGTCCCAAGGCCACTTCCCATCCATGGGGAGAAAAAATGATCATCTTTAAGTTTTATGATGATACCACCTCCACAGAGACTAGACTAGGTTGCTCCATCAAAATAGCCCACAACATTTATACCAGATAGCACATGATCAATGATATATCTCTGGTTTTTCTTCTTTTCTTCTCTAAATTGTTCCAAAAAATAACCATTGATTTTAGAGAAAACCACAACAATATTTTGTTTCTTGTTATTGAGAATTGTGTCATTCCTAAATCTCCACACCGCCCAACAAATAAATCCTGGAAGTTCCTTGAATTTTCCCACCTTAGTCACCTAGTGTTCCAAATTATGTTGCAAGGAAAGTTTACCCCAATAATCATTGATATGGAAATCATTTGAAATCATTCTCAAAATATCCTTGGTAACTAAACAGTGGACGAACATATGTTCAACACATTCTCCATCTTTTTGGAACAAAATACAAAGATTTGGACCATGTTATCCTCTTTTTAATAAATTATCCCATGTTAATATTCATTTTCTAAACAAAGCCATACGAAACACTTCAGTTTAAGTGGAAGGTTCCATTTCCAAATTTTCCTAAACCACAATTTTTCTTAAAAAATTATAGAAGTAAATGAAATGGCTTCATAAAGATATTTTGCACTAACATGACCAATATATTTCTAATTCCAAACAGTAGTCTTCGACATTAGTCAATATAATGTATGCATGTCTAAGACCCTTTACATAATTATTCCAATCAACTGCCACTTCTACATGAAGTACCAATTCACTTGAAGACAACCACCATGAGGAACCAAGATCCAAAGACACAAGTATCTCAACATGTGCCTAACCATATTTAGATAGATGATTAAATTAAAGAAACAAAAATATTATAACATTAGTCCCCCCTATATAAGGATCAATTCCAATATGAACCAGGTTTCCATTTCCAAATTTCCAAGATAACCACCTCCCCAACCAAGGATAGTGCTATTATTATGAAACCTCTCCAAAACTTTGAACTATTACTAGCAAATTTCTTGTTATCTCAAACCCATTCCTCAATTGTGAATTTATTCAAATATTGTGTTTTTAATATCTCAATATAGATACCTTTCCCAAACAATCCTCTCCAGAAATTATTAAGACTAAAGATAACATTAAACCACACGAGATTATTGATGCCCCCCATCCACCTCGTGTTTTAGGGAGAGACATCATTTCCCAAGAATCCAAGTATATATTATCTTTCTTGATAAACTCATACCATAATAAGTACATGATCTTATTTCTCAATATATTGAGGATTAAAACTAGGATGTTTTCCAATGACAACCAATAAACACAAATAGTAACCTACACAAACTTAACCAATGTTAATCTACCACCCAAAGAAATCCATCTAAAACACTAGTGAGTAATCTTGTTCTCCACTTTTTTTACCAGTTAGTGCCAATCTCTTGTTAAATAACTATTAGGTTTTAAGTAATATCCAATATACTTGAAACCTATATATATAGTATGAATTTTAAAATAGAAAAAAATCTTGAATAAGTACAAATACCTCATCTCCAACACCACTTCTCAAAAAAACTAGATTTAATAGGATTGATTTCCATACATGTTGCATCACAAAAGACTTCAATAATCTCTGAAAATATTTTACAATCCTCAATGATACCATTTCCAAATAGTAATACATCATCAACAAATAGAATGTGTGTAATGAAATGTGTAGTAGTAATCTTAACTCCAACAATTATGCCCTCCCTCTTAGATGTTCCAATTAATTTGGTTAGTCTTTCTACCACAAGTAGAAAAATTAGAGGAGACAAGGGGAACCCTAGTCTTAACCCTCTAGTGCTCTTTAAAACACTAGTAGCAGTGTAGCACAACAAAAAAAGAATATGTGACACTGACCATGATCCAATCAGTTACTGCAAAAGGAAGTCCAGTTTGAAGAAGTGCCACTCTTAAGAAAACCCAATCCACCTTGTCATAAGCCTTCACCAAGTCCATCTTCAATATTAAAGCATCAAATTTCTTAGTTTTAACATAATGAATACATTCCTAAGTGATTCCAATAACATCCAGGATTTATCTATTGGATAGGAATCCAAACTCTTCTTTAGTCACCACCTCTGCTAATTTGGACTCGAATCTGTTGGAAATAATTTTAGCGATAATCTTATATATCATTATTACAAAGCAATTGGTCTAAAGTCTTGGAAAGTTTCATTTTTCCACTTTTTGGTATCAAAGCTATAAAAGTTGAATTTAGTGCACATGTAACATAACCTTTTGTTATGGATTCTTCGACCGTCTCTAATATTTATTATCCCATCAAATCAAATAACTTTAGGAAGAATTCAATAGTCCAGCCATTAGGACCAATACTTTTGGATCTAGCAAACTTATTTAAAACTTCTTCAATCTCCTTTAGTGTAATATCCCTACTAATCAATTGTCACTACTCTTTTGTAAAGAAAGTAGGGTACTATCTGATCACCTATTATTGTGCAGTAACATTAGTGGTACCAAGATCCTTGAAATGTGTTGCAAAGTTTGTTTTGGATACCTTTTCCAAATCTGCTTGAGAATTTACCCATTTTCCTTGTGAATCCTTGATGTCCCAATTAACATTATATTTTCTCCTATGATTGGCATATTTTTGAAAAAAATTGTATCATTATCCCCTTGAGAGAGCCATAAAGATCTACTTTTTAATATCCAAGTTTCCTCTTCTATCTTGGGAATGTCTTATTTTCTAAGCTCGAGGTTTCCTAGAAGGTCCTTTTCTTCTTTAGTAAATACCCCATCCAAATTTAAATTATAGATATTGTCAACCTTTTCTTTAACAGATATAAGTTCCTATGTTAGTATTTTTTTCTTATCCCTTTCCCAATGGATCACAAATATCTTCAGGCCAAATAATTTCTTCATTATATTTTGTATAGCAGATTCCCCCTCCATATTTTCAAAGTTAGCCCAGAAATTCCTAACCAAAGTCGTAAAGTCTTCATCTTTCAACCAGCAATGATTGAACTTGAAAGGAAAATTTCTCTTACCTAGATACACTTAAAATTGTAGACACATGGGACTATGATCGTAAATCTCATAATTTACTATCTAATATCTATATCTTCTTAATATTTCAACCAAAACCTTTGCCAACAAAAATTTATCAAGTCTCTTTCCCACACCAATTGCACTGGTTCTCCCATTCCTCTAAGTTGGAGCAAGTTTAGCAGGGAAAACATTGGACACATTTGAATTTATAAAGATATAGTTAAATAAACCTTCTTCCTCATCCAACCGAGATTGTCCTTCCCAAACCTCACTAACAAGGAGAGTTAAGTTTAAATCTCCATAAAATATTAAATTACGGTCTCTCAAACTACCACTAGAATCCACTTTCTCCCATGAATCTTGGTGACCAGTGTATGGAACATAACATTTATAATCCTTATAGGCACATCCATCCCTAGGAGTTCACCTTCAAGGAGGATCCATGCGCAATATATATAGGGTTTGACATCAACCAAGATAATTATTAGGGGCAAAATTTTGCCAATTGGCTATTTTTGGGGGTTTTTTCAAAACACAAATTCGCTATTTGGTCATTTTTAGTGTCTAATATTGCCTATATTTACATAAAATATGTTTTTTTATCATAATATTCGCCAAAATTTACACATTTCAGTGTCAATTTTATGTTTCATATTTAATATTCGTCTATCTATCTATAAACATGTTTTTTTCAATCCAAAACAATCACCTAGAATACTATACTTAAGTATAATATTAGAATCCTTAAAAAATACCATGTCAACCATAGTAGGGTTGCATGTAGCCAACAACCCCCCAGATAACCCCATAGAATCAACAACATTGACCTCCCACCCATGGAATATCTTTAAAAATAATTCACATGCCTTTGATCCCAAGATCATAGTCTCTTGGATTAATACAATGAATGGCCTGATCAATCCAAACAATCTTTTGAGGGATAGAAATTTTTTAGGACCCCCAACTCCTCTGATGTTATAAGATGTTAATATCGTGGAGAAACACTTGAGAAGGGTACATTTAATCAAGGTCCATATATTTAATAGTATTAACAACATGATGTAGGTTCAAAGATGCATTATTCATCCTAACAAATATAGGGATGTAATCACGACTAGAACCATATCCTTGAGCATGGATTAGAAGATTTGTCTTCTTTGAAACTATTTTTTTCTTCCATATGATAGTCATGTCCTGAAATCTAATAGAGTTGATAGGGGAAATTTGAGCTTTTTTGGATTTTTTATCTGAGTAAACTTGAAAGGGATCCATGGTTCCTACATCTCTATAGGAAGGGACCAAACCTGAAATAACCCTACTCCCTAATTTCGTTCCCACTTCACCATTCTCCTCCAAGAAACTCTTCTACATTTCGGTTTCTACAGGAACACAAATAGATCAGGAATCCAATTCATTTGAAACCCCAATATTGAGTTCCTCCACCCCACTCTAAAAAAGCAACGAACTCGTATCCACAATATTTAAAGCAACACCATCAAGTCCAGTAGGTTCAATAGTCTTAGAACTACACAGTCGAACAAAGTTATCAGTAGTTAAAGGAAATACATGAGGGTGAATATGATTGGTGAAGAAAAGCCCCCCAAATCTCGTCTACCCGACAAAAGTATGGAGGCTCCAGGGTCAATAATAAAATCAAGCATTTTAGTAAGTCACTTTGTTTCCTAGATCCCAAAACCTTAGAGATATATTTATTTTCAACCTATTGAATATAATTTAATTCATTTTCAAACAATTAACTAAACAAATCATATTTACTTTTTTTTGTCGATATGTGATGATGCAACTTATTCATGTGCTTGTTGTATCAAACTTTTTCTTTCTTATTCTTCGTGCTCCACACTTTGAACTCTAGATGTATTTTCTTCTTTTTGCAGCTACATGTCTTCATCCATTTCTTCTTATTTAGAATTACCAATACTTTCTTGAGTTCCTCATATTCTTTAAACCTGCTTTCATTAGCTTCAACATCAAAAATATGTACCAAATGTTGTTCATCATCTTCATACTGAATACTCTTCATACCTTGGGAGGCAATCTCATTCTTCAAATGTTGTAATGTGGGAATTCTTGAAACCCACTTGTTTTTCTCACCATGTGGCATACAATCACCATCATCACAACTCAACAATGATTGATAAAGCCAAATTTCTTCAAGAATCCATGTCATAAAGATATTTTCAGCAGGATCTTCAATATTACAATCTGTCTTAATGGCATCTTCCTCGATTGCAGCACTTCAACATGGCTACATTCTTCAGCTTCTATACCTAGAAAATCAAATAAAACATTAGTAAAATCAATTGTGCCCCAATACACTTCTTCTTTAACCTTCTCTTCTTCTTCATTTGGTCCTTCTGCTTCACATGCAATTGCTATGGATACTTTAACTAAAGATTTTTGAGCCTCTTCTTCATAATGTAGGTTGTCATTTATGCACTTTCAAGCCAATTTTCAAATTGTTCATCTTCCTCAACTACTGTTGTTGTAAATTCATCTTTATGTGCATCTTGTTCATGTCTTTTTCTTGCAATCAAGACATCATCCACTTGATCTTGTTCTCCAAGTAGGCTTCCTTCTCCAAACAACACATCAATGAGTTGTTTTTCCTGCTACATAATCAACCGACCTTCATTTGAAAGTTGTTCATCATCATATTTTGGTTTAAATGCTTTAACCCTTGCTACTAACCTTCATTTGAAAGTTGTTCGTCATCATATTTTGGTTTAAATGCTTTAACCCTTGCTACTGAGAGATCATTTTCATCATCATCTTCAAGATTCACTTCATCAAAGCATATATATGCTTCATGGGTAGTTTATTCTTCATCATCATCATCAATATTTGTTGTATTCACTAAATCACTAGATGCTATATTGGCAGTTTCAACATCATCACTATGACTGTCATCAGAGAAAGACTTCTTCCAATGTGGCAACATTCTGTAAATCATTGCTCCCCCTTTCACCATACTTTGTTTCCAAAATACAACAAGTTTTCTTGGCAGTTGTTGTTGCTTCAATTATGGGTAAGACTCTCGCATCCAATCCTGATTGAATGATAGATAAAGTTGTTGAATTAGTATTCTTATGATCTACCTCACAAGCGAGTTATTCAATCCCCTTTAACACAATATCCCATAGGTCTTATGCTCGTAATCTCGTCTTCATTTTAATGATCCACGTATAAAAGTTGTTACCAAAAAAAATCGGTGGTGAGAAATAAAAAATATTTGAAACATATACCATGAGTTGTTGCTTATTTTACTTTACAATTTATGCACCATGTGTGAGATCCTCAGCTACAGCTAGAACCTCTCCATATTTATTTGCAAAATATGTTGCCTTTTCTCTTACCTTCATATTCCGTCTCTTCACTGATTCGCCCTACCTTACCTATCACCCCTTAAAGAAATATAAGGATGCTTGGGTAGTGTCAAATTTGATAAAGACACTCCCTTAATGCAAGATATCGAGGGATCTCAGCTCTGTTCTTTCAAACCTGGGTTGTGGACATACCTTTTTTTATCTGTGACGGTTTTGTGGGATCTACCTTGTTTATTGGAATTATCTTCTTACTCAGCTTCACTAAGGGCTTCTATCTTTTTGCATTTAATATGGTTGCGTCCCAAAAATCCATGCTAACAATGACTCGTGAACAATTTCCAATGTTCGATGTATTATCAAACCTTCTATATGATGGTCCTTTCGAGAGGTCCTCTGATTCTCTTATCAAGATCCTCTTATGTTTCTCAATCGAGAGTCAAATCCATTGTTCTCCTTCAATGTCGCCTTGGAGTTTCTTTTATGGGTTGTTGATACTTCTTCCATTGAGGGTTGTTTATTGGTCTGTTTGTTAGCGAAAACCAAGCCAACTAAACTTGAGTTTAGGGCTCAGTCGATATTGAAATTTAATTTTCACTTTTCATGCCTACCTCTTTTTCTTTTTCACTTGTCGAGTGAAACTTGTCTATCTCCCGACTAGATAAGTTTATAAATTTTAGCTGGTCTTTATACCCGACTAAATTTACTTCGATTTACTTGTCAGTTCTACCGACCGGTTTTTACCTCGACCACTTGTCACTTCTAAGTCGGCTGACTTCTTCGACTTCCAAGTCGGCTCACCTCTTCGACCACTCAAGTAGGCTCACCTCTTCGACTTCTCAAGTCGGTTGACCTCAGCCGGCTGACTCAACCGACCTCTCAAGTCGGCTCACACAACCGACCTTGTCGATTCACTTTGGTCGAAATCTACAAAGTATTTTTCTTAGTCTAAGAGACTTAATAAATTGCAAATGCTTTTCACTCGTCGGTCCAAAATTGTTGGTCTAAACTTGTCGGTTCAGACTTGTCGGTCCAGAATTGTCCTTTTACAGAGCTTTGGCTCTTTGACTGAATCACTTACACAGAATCTTGAGCTTCAACTTCTCTTTTCTCACCTGGAGTTCTCTCTACTGTCTAATGTCTGTAATCTCTCTTGACTCTCTAACCTAATTTACAATTTGCTTCTTCTATTTATAGGCAACTTGAAGATTGCTTCTATATGGGTTGACTGACTCGCCATTAAAGACTGTAATAACTATCTACCTAACAACTTAGCTTCAGAAATAAATTCGACTAGTTTACATTGCCAAATCGTGGACTCTTCCCTCTTGTCAGACTGATCAACAAGATCTTGACTAGTACAGACTCTAACAAAGTCGGCTGAGAGTCAAGTACGGATCTACGAGTAATTACATGTTTCCAACACTCCCCCTTAATTATGAGCAGATGGGATTTTTTTTTTAAACAAAATTTACAAAATGTTTTAGAGCTTAGACATGCTCTGTTTATGACAGAGTTCATTGTGGAGAACTTGTGATTCCAAGATAACTATGCAGATACTGAAAAGTATCCTTTGCTAATGGCTTTGTGAAGATGTCGGCAAGTTGGTATTCAGACCTGCAAAATTCCAAACAAATTTCCTTGTCGTTCAACAACTCTCTTATAAAATGAAACCTTGTGTCGATGTGCTTGGTTCTCTTGTGAAACACATGATTCTTTTATAATGCTATGGCTGAATTGTTGTCGCAGAAGATGGTTGTCAGTTCTTGATGGTTCTGTGACAAGTCTTTTAAGACTCTTCTCATCCAGACAGCTTGACATACAGCACTTGTCGCTGCAACATACTCTGCTTCAGCTGAAGATAGAGTTACTATGGGCTGTTTCTTTGAAGCCCGTGAAACAACACTTGTACCAAAATGAAATGTGTACCTAGATGTGCTTTTCCTGTCATCTATGCTTCCTCCATTGTCACTGTCAGTGTAACCATTGAGTTTAAAATTTTCTGAGGTTGAATATGTAATACCAAGGTCTTTTGTGCCACTTACATACCTCAGAATTCTTTTACCTGCTTACCAATGTGAGTCTTTTGGTGACTCCATGAACCTTGAGATCAGACTTACTCCATACATGATGTCTGGTCTTGTTGCTGTCAAATACATAAGCCTGCCAACAAGCCTTTTGAACAGCGTAGGATCTACAGTGGATCATTCATCATCCTTGCTCAATTTTAAACCTGTTATTACTGGTGTTGGCATTGTCTTGCAATTAGACATGTTAAATCTTTTTAAAACTTCACTTGCATACTTAGACTGTGATATAAAGATACCACTTTCAGACTACTGAACTTCAATGCCCAAAAAAAACTTCATAAGCCCCAGATCAGTCATTTCAAATTCACTTTCCATGACTGTTTTAAAATCTGCTATGCCATAATCACCAGTAAATATTAAATCATCCACATACAAGCAGACAATTATCATCTTACCTTGCTCATCAACTTTGGTGTACAAAGTCGGTTCACTTTCACTTCTGTGAAATCCATTATCAATGAGATAAGAATCAATCCGACTGTACCAAGCTCTAGGAGCTTGCTTCAAACCATATAATGCTTTTTTTAGCATGTACACTTTATGCTCTTTACCTGGAACTTCATACCCTTGTGGTTGTTCCACATATACTTCCTCTTATAGATAGCCATTTAAGAATGCCGACTTGACATCCATTTGATGAACATGCCATTTTTTTTGTGCAGTAATGGACAAAACTGTTCTGACTGTATCCATGCGTGCAACAGGTGCAAACGTTTCATTGAAGTCGATGTCGGGTTGCTGTGTGAACCCTCTTGCTACCATTCTTGCTTTGTGATTTTGCACATTCCCATTAGCATCTTGCTTTGTCTTATAAATCCATTTGACACTGATTACATCTTTGTCTTTTGGTACATCAACCAGTTCCCATGTCTGGTTTTTCTCAATGCATTCTATTTCTTCATCCATGGCTTGTGCCCATAATTCTTCTTCAACAGCTTCTTCAAATGTTAGTGGATCATATATAGGTGCAAATAATGCAAAGAGAGAGAATGAATTAGGTGTACCAGCTTCATATATCTCCCGCAAACTTCTTGTCTTCACCGGTTTTGTCGATGTCGACCTTGACTGAATGCTTGATGGAGTTTGTTGTCCTCTTGGTGTACTTGTCGGTGTAGCTTGAGCTACTACTTGTGTCGATGGTCCTTGTGCTAAACCATGTCTTGGTGTCATGGGAGCCGATGGTGCTACGACCGGTTGAATTACATGTGGTATTTGAACCACTTCCTCTTCCATATCATCATTGTCGAAGTTCGACACAATCTTGACATTTATGTCGACGGTTCCATCCCATGATTCATTCTCGACGAATTGAACATCCCGACTGATTATCACTTTCCTTGTGTTGGGATCATACAGCTTGTATGCTTTTGTGTCTTCTAAATAGCCGACAAAAATACATTTCTGTCCCTTCTTGTCTAGATTCCTTCTCAGCTCATTTGGAACATGAGCATATGCAACACAACCAAAAAGTTTTAAATGTGAAACACTATGATTCATACCTGTCCATGCTTCTTGGGGAACTTTGTTCTTCACACTCTTTGTCAGACACCGGTTCATAATGTATACGGCAGTTGCGACTGCTTCACCCCAATATTCATTTGGCAAATGCTTGGCTGCCAACATGCTGCGTGCAATCTCCATGATGGTTCTGTTCTTTCTTTCAGCAATACCATTCTGCTGAGGTGTATACTGTGCAGTGAATTGTTTCTGTATGCCATGGGTCTTGCAAAAATTCAGAAATTCATTTGAAACATATTCACCTCCTCTGTCGGTCCTTAAGATCTTAATGTGATGTCCACTCTAGTTTTCCACGAGTGCCTTGAACTGCTGAAAATAACCAAATGCATCAGATTTATGTTTCAAAAAATATACCCATGTTTTTCTTGAGTAATTATCTATAAAAGTTAGAAAATAGTTGTAGCCACCAATGGATGATGTTTGCATTGGACCACAAATATCAGAGTGCACAATTTCAAGTGGTGTGCATGCTCTATATGACTTTCCAACTGGAAAAGTCTCTTTGTGCTGCTTTCAAAAAATGCAGCATTCACAAACCCTCTCTGGTCTGTCGATCAATGGAAATCCTTTCACCATATTCTTTGTGTGCAGTAGCTTTAGCCCACCAAAATTCAGATGTCCAAATCTGAAATGCCACAGCCAGGATTCATCCTAAACTTCTGTCTGAAATGCAGCTTACAGATTAGCGCTGCAATTTTCTCTCTTGTCGAGGAGCTCGATTGTTTCTTCACTTTCTGCCTTGAATGCAGCTCCTAAGTTTGTCTCCCCTTTTATGTCGGGAACTATCCTCAATGGAAACAAGTGGTTGCTTGTCATTAGCACTTTTACTATCAGCTGGTCGCTTGGACACTTGTCTTTGATCACACAGTGTTCATCTTCCATGTATACTTTGTAGCCTTTTTGTAACAACTGTCCAATGCTGAACAAATTATGTTTTAGACCTTTGACATGATAGATATCAGGGATATACTTACTCTCCCCCTGTTTGGTTATAATATCAATGATGCCTTTTCCTAAGATAGTAACTTGGACATTGTTTCCAAGTGTAACATCAATTTTAACTGAATTGTCTAGACTAGAAAACAAATTTAAGTTACCAGTCATGTGGTTGTTGCAGCCAGAATCCAAATACCATATGCCATGTGGACTTTCTTGAACAGCGTTGCATTTGATTGGAGATGTCGATGCCATTAACATTGCACTTGTCGAAGTGTTGGTGTTGGTCGACTAATTTGGGCTTTTCCATCCTTGGTCATATTGTTTCTTCCTGCATTCATATGCATAATGACCAAACTTCTTACAGTAATGACATTGAATTTTTTATTTATCAAACCTTTGGCCACTTGGCTGACTTGGGTTCTGATTATCTCCTCTGCCACCGACATTTCCACGACTTTTGCCTCGTCCTCCTCTTGAAGAACTTCTTCCTCTACCTCTGAAGTTGTTTCTCCCCCTGCCTCTACCACGGATTATGGATGATTGTGCTACAAATGCACCTTCCAATGATGTCTGTGTTCTACTGAGTCTGTGTTCATGATTGATGAGTGAAGCTTGCAACTCATCAATGGTAAATGTCGTCATGTCTGTGTGTTCCTCTAAGGTCACAACCAAGTTTTCAAATCTTGGGGGAAGACTTCTGAGAATTTTTTCAACAACCCTTTGGTATGCTATGGCTTCTCCATGAGATTTCAGTTGGTTTATCAACCCAACAACTCTGGTGTAGAATGTGTCTACATTCTCTGAATCTTTCATGGACAGAGATTTAAAATCTCTTCTCAGGATCTGCAGCTTGGATGTCTTTACCTTATCCAAACCTTGATAGGCAGTCTCCAATCTATCCCATGCTTCCTTAGCATTAGTTTTTGCTGCTATTCTTGGGAGTATGCTTTCATGCATAGCTTGATGTATGAAAAACAGAGCTTTTCCATCTTTCTTCCTCTATTCTCTCAAGACATCTTTCTCATCCCGTGTGAGATTGTTATATGCTATCATGTCTGCTGGTTCTGCATAACCATGCTGGACTATCTCCCAGAC
Organism: Pseudotsuga menziesii; assembly: GCA_001517045.1. Classification (NCBI taxonomy): domain Eukaryota; kingdom Viridiplantae; phylum Streptophyta; class Pinopsida; order Pinales; family Pinaceae; genus Pseudotsuga; species Pseudotsuga menziesii. The sequence goes on along the minus strand of LPNX010340278.1, from coordinate 16,617 downwards.
ATCTTGACCTCTGAATAAAGCCTTCATTGTTAAAGACCAATATTCATAATTCTTTCCTGTAAAAATTGGAGTTTGCAATGAACCAGAAGTGGAAGCCAGTTTAATTTTTTTAATTAACTTTCCTTAGAAAATTAATTTCCACATTTTAAGACAAGATTTATTTCCTAAATCTTGGGCTAATATAAACCTTGCTCTGATACCAGTTAGCCAAAACCAAGCCGACTAAACTTGAGTTTAGGGCTCAGTCGATATTGAAATTTAATTTTCACTTTTCACGCCGACCTCTTTTTCTTTTTCATTTGTCGGGTGAAACTTGTCTGTCTCCCAACTAGACAAGTTTATAAATTTTAGTCGGTCTTTATACTCGACTAAATTTACTTCGACTTACTTGTTGGTTCTACTGACCGGTTTTTACCTCAACCACTTGTCACTTCTAAGTCGGCTGACTTCTTCGACTTCCAAGTCAGCTCACCTCTTTGACCACTCAAGTCGGCTGACCTCTTCGACTTCTCAAGTCGGTTGACCTCAGTCGACTGACTCAACCGACCTCTCAAGTTGGCTCACACAACCAACCTTGTCGATTCACTTTGGTCAAAATCTACAGAGTATTTTTCTTAGTCTAAGAGACTTAAGAAATTACAAATGATTTTCACTTGTCGGTCTAGACTTGTCGGTCTAAACTTGTCGGTTCAGACTTGTCGGTCCATACTTGTCCTTTTACAGAGCCTCGGCCCTTCGACTGAATCACTTACACAGAAGCTTGAGCTTCAACTTCTCTTTTCTCACCTGGAGTTCTCTCTACTGTCTAATGTCTGTAATCTCTCTTGACTCTCTAACCTAATTTACAATTTGCTTCTTCTATTTATAGGCAACCTGAAGATTGCTTCTACATGGGTCTAATGACTCACCATTAAAGACTGTAATAACTATCTACCTAACAACTTAGCTTCAGAAATAAATTCGACTGGTTTACATTGCCAAATCGTGGACTCTTCCCTCTTGTCAGACTGATCGACAAGATCTTGACTGGTACAGACTCTGACAGAGTCGACTGAAAGTCAGGTATGGATCTGCGAGTAATTACATTTTTCCAACACTGTTGTGACAAGGCTCAAAGGGTAGGCAACCCCTCGGATAGAAGCTCATTTCGGTGGGCTTCGAGACGTCTCGACCCTGCTTAATCACAAGTAAGTTATTGATATATTGACTTGCAAGCTATTGAATATACTCTTGATATATTGACTTGTAAACTATTGAATATACTCCTCAGAAATTACTATTCCCATAATTAAATAAAACACTTCCCCCATGATCAATCGGGAACTTTCACTAATGTGAGATCGTCTCTTTCACCAATGGGAAATCGATAGAACCATCAGAACCATCGATGTGAGATCATAACTTTCATCAACGATCTATCGTCGATGGGTGGTCGAGACTTCTACCAGTGATTTGTCGAAACTTTTGTCAATGATTTGTCACCAATGGGTGGTTAGGATATCTTCCAGTGATCTGTCAAAACTTTCGTCGATGATCTATTGCCGATGGGTGGTAGGGACTTCTTACATTGATCTATCGAAACTTTCGCCAATGGGTGTTCATTACTTCTTATAGTAATTTGTGAGAGCTTTCATCGATGGGTAATTGGGACTTCTTCTAGTGATCTGACGAATATTTCATGGATGATTTGTCATTGATGGGTCGTCGGGACTTTGATCTTTCAGAACTTTTTCCTATAATCTATCTAGCGTCAATGGGTCATCAAGACTTCTTTCAATGATCTGTTAGAACTTTTGCTCATGATTTCTCGCAGATGGCTGGTTGCGACTTCTTCTAGTGATCTATCGGATTTGTCAATGATCTTTCGTCGATGGGTTTTCCTGGGTGACTCTTTCCAACCATTGATCTTTATGAATGAATCGATCTCAACTATCGAATCGCTTAAGGGTTTGACATTTTTTTTAAATTGTTGATTTTGGTTTCGTTGTCTGACACATGAACTAATCCACTTACATAGGCAAATACTTCAGAAAGCACTCTCACCCTTTTCGATCTCTTTGGCTCAGTGCAAAATTAATTTGCTCACCATATTTTGAAGAGGCTTTCTCGATCTGATCCAATCGATCTGCCTTCTTATTTTGATCGGTCCGATGTCCACTCTGTGAGGAGGCTTAAATCCTTTACTTTTCTTCTCACATTTAATCAATCTACTGTCCACTCTGTGAACAGTCTTAATCATGTTTCTCTGATACCATGTTAGAGTACACAAGAGAGGAAACCAGTTAAATACATAGTAGAGATTTCTCTAGAATGATATAGCTAATAATTAGCAGTCTAGATTCAATGTACTGAGTTTGATTGTGTCAATCTAGAGATTAGCATAGAGGTAACAACTTCTTGACCTATCAACAACTAACTAGCGAGAGTAATTGCCATACTTTAATAGTTAATATCAAAGTGAAGGAGGATACAATAACATCACATTACTTCATAAACTCACTTCAAAATAACTTTTAAACTAGCAATTGCCCCAAAAAGGTGCAACAATACGCCGATAGGTTGTTTTTGGAGGGTGAATTGATTGAAAAAGGGAAAATAAAATTGATTTAATTCTTGCTAGAACTATCCATCCTTTATATCTCTAATCTCATTGTTTTTTAAAGAAAACGAGTCTATCTATCTATCAATTTTATCATTGTAATAAACTTTAGGTAAGTGATCTACCCACTAATCCATTGATGCTTTCTTATAATTAGATATTTTGATTGAAGGTTTCCATCAAACTTAGGGGCATTGCTATTGTCCTTCAGGGAGAAATGAGATTCTTTTTACTTGTACTTTATCATTGTATTATGTTTATATATATATTAACATAATCATCATTTTTTCCTAATAAAAAAATATATATTATGTTGTAAGAGGGGCATATGAGTCTTGTGGATTAATATCATAAAGAACATAATGCACTATAATAAAGGTATAAATGTCACGATCTTAGTTGTTGCTATAAATTTTTAGGACTACATTTAAAACTTAGCAAATGTTAGTTAATCCTCAATTTCAATATATAATTTTTAGAAGATACTTGAATTTGTCATTGAAAAGAGTGAAGTAGACTATGTATCATAGTTCTTAATACATAGTTGAGATTTTTTGCATATTGAAGTAAAATATCTTACAATGTACAAGAGCATCCATGCCTAGATGGTAAAAAAAATTCCTTATTGTAACAACATTGAACATATTCCCTTCCATATGTTTAATGAGGTGACCAACCTCACAAATATGTGGTGATATTACAATCCGAGAGGTTGAAGAAGGGAAATATACAAGTCTTTCTACTGATAAATTACCAATCCTAGACAGTCTTCAAAATTGCTAGAGCCATGGGCCATCATTGATTCAATTTTTAAAGAGCACCTTCACTTGGCATGTATTTGGATGATAATAATGATAAGTATACCATTCCTCATATGTAAAGTAGTAACAATAGAGGGTAAAAAAATAAATTCCACTATAATGCGATTAAAACCTTGTAATAGATCAAACCCTCTCATCCATGGATTGGGTAGTGTTGCACCATCAAACACTACCTTGAACTTGGTGTCATCCCTTTAAAATGTATGCAAGCAAAATTATGTAGGATCTTATTCATTTATGGAAGATTACCCGAATTAAGTTGTTTTAATCTCCACTTCCTATTTCACTGTGCAAAATGTATAGATGTATGGTACTTGAGCATGTAAGTGTATTAATAAAATAATGTTAAAGAAATTGATCATAAACCATCAAGAAATGGAATGGTTTATGTTTTTATGTTTAATGGGTTACTACTAAATAGATTTGTTTATTTTTACTCTTTTGTTGTACTTACAAGAAATGTCATTTTTTGTTTAAGCAAATATTACAAAATGGATGTGTATTCCTATTCTTTGGAAGTATTTTGTTGACTTATGTAAAGAAGCTCAAATTCTTCCTCATCCTTGTGTCTATGAGTTCTTTGTTACGTGTCTTCAATATTTCCATTGTTGGACGCTTATTTTCCATCCTATGTAGTAAATATTAAAACACATATCATTGTAGTGTCACTTAGCTTAAGACACTTAACGACATCTTCTTAATTAATTATTAAACCTCATAAGTAACCTTGAATGTCATTTTACAACAATCTCCATTGTACATTATGAAACATGAGAATAGATAGTGTTGGCATCATCTCATACTACATGACCCCTGAAACATCTCCTTCTATTGTATATGACAACCTATATTAAATAAAAAAATTATTTTTGATCTCAAGTTATAACAAATTAATAATAAAGTGTCTTAATCAATAAATTTATTAAATTGAAATAATAACATATAATTTAACCTTACCATGTTCTCTTTATCCATTCCATTAACATAAATTATTAAAAAATTCAACATATTTTGCTCTTTGTAAAAAAGACAATTTACAAAATTAATAATATTAAAGTATTCTAAAGTTTATTTATTATAACTTAATCTAGAATTTATATAATTACCCTAACATTGCCAACTTTTCAATAATCACTTAAATTAATCGATTTAATAAAATAGCAACCACATCTTTAAAGTTTATACAATAAAGCTAAAAAATTATTTTTTCATTTTTAAACAATAGTTTTAGATAAATATAAAGCTTTTATAAGAAATCTATACTTATAAAATTATATTTTTTTATTTGTTTAATATAAAATTAATTAAAATAAACAATCTAACTAAAGTAACCATTTAAAAAATATATAGTTAAAATATTTTAAATTTAGAATATTGTAAATAATTAATAATTAATGTGATTTTTCACTAACCATTCATTCATTTATCAATCTCGGTAAAAAGTTTAGATTACATACTTTTGCGCTAACAATTATTAAACCACTTGCCTTAAAAATTATTTGCTAACAATATATGCGCAAATAATTACATAATTGTCCATGAGTAGAAATTTTTTTTTGTTACTAACGGTAAATTGCCTTAAAGCTGATATATCTATAAAAGAAGAAGAAAAGAAATATAAACTGAGTTTGGTAATGTTAAAAAACAATTAAGTGAATTTTTAAATTGGGATTTCGTTGACTGATTTTGGAAAGATTGACTCACCGATGAAGCGCGGCAAGCGCTCCTGGTAATGGATGCCCACAACAACGATTAACACTTAAGGTCCATTTACCTATCTTATTAAATATTAAAATGCTTATTAGCCGTTTGAGTATAATTTGAATTCACAGACTTGGACTAAGCAAAACTTCAATAATCCCAAAGGTATGCTTCAACTTTTTATTATATCTATTATTTAAATTGAAAGGCTAAAAATATACGATTATAACATCATTTAGTTCCCTTGAGTATTAAAAAATCTTATAACTAAAAGAATTCTGCAAATAATTCTTATAATGATAAGCATTCTGAAAATAGTACCCGCAAGATTCTGACAGCCATATAAAGCATTCCGCAAATGAAAACCCAATCGAACAAAGTATGAAGGTTATGATCTCATATTTGAGAATTTATGCTATTGCCATCTTTTATTTAGCTGAAATATTTATATGGATGGGAGATATTATGGCCTTAATTTCTCATCCGTATGTATAAATACTAGAAGATATTTTAATAAAATTTTCAAACTGTGGTGCAGTTAATTAAGGTTCTAAAGAGAATGTTGTTCGAATTGCATGGCATTCAAAGCTCCCACTTGCCTTTCAGAAGTATTTTGCATCCACTAACATTTTAAGCAGTCCATGGGCAGAACGAATTCTGATATTTTTGAGAGTGAAGCAAATAAAGTTGCTCGCCAGCTTGTAGCTTCTACTCCTTCTGGATTTGAGTAGTTTCCTTAACATGTCTCATTAATGCAATGTAATATTAATCCCTATACTCTTGTTGGGAAAATTTAACTTAAGCATCTTGACTATGACGAGGAAACGATATTGAATTTCCCCTTGGTAAAAACTCTCATAGAGATGGATGTGGAACTTATCCATTTGAACTCCAAGACAAGTGATCATCAGAGATCAACACAGCCATAAGTTTTGTAAGACAAGCAATCATCAGAGATCAACACAGCCAAAAGTTCTATTTCTTCTTTAGTGCCACCTGAGACAAGTGATCATCAGAGATCAACACAGCCATAAGTTTTGTTTCTTCTTTAGTGCCACCTGAGGGGGAATAGGTTATATTTAACTATTTATATTTAAAACCTTTATTCTGGAAAGGGGACAAAATTCAAGAGCATGCTAATCCCAACAACCAATACAGTATGCTCAAAAATTCATGATTAGAAATAAATTTATGATTAGAAATAAATTTAAATATATGTCATAAATTTTCTCAAAAATTCATGATTGGAAAGAAATTTAAATATATGTCATAAATTTCATTAAAAAGCTATATTTTTGTAAGATCTTAATAGAGGAAAAATTATTGATTGACAACTGGAAAGGCTTTTAGCTGATAGCCTTCCCCTTATAAAATCTATAGCCACCAAATTCATACAAGCCGTTAAACTCCATAGCCACCGAATTCATACAAGCCGTTAGAGACGCTTCTAATTCATACAAGCGGTTAGAGACTGTTATTTTTATGCGCCTTCTAAAATTACTGAACATAAAAAGTTGTTAATAAATTATTACCGAATTCATACAAAGCTGTTAGGAGCCTTCTCTCACGCACATTCTGAAATTAATCAAATACTTCAAAATTCTTCATGCGATATTTCCTAACAAGCTATCATGAATTTCTGCTGTCAAAAAAAATATTGCAGAGTGATCTTACAAACTGTGCTTACTATTCTCCGAACGAACCTCCCCACAAATCGAATCTGAACTGATAATTGGGAAGAACCAAACGAATCAGCCCCAATTTAATAACTATGTTTAACATGAAAATAATTTATAAAAGTACTCATTTCACATTTCTACCAAACATGTAAATCTTGGGCCTACAATTGACACGACGTAATTGAAGCAGACAGTTCAATCTTAGCTTTTGCATGCTAACTAATTTACACATTTCAGTTACCATGCTGGTCAACCTTTCCATGCTAACTAGTTGCATGCTATAAAGAGGATGCAAATACCATATTGTAGTGTGATGTGTACGAGGTATGACGTGAAGAACATCATCAGTGAACAGGTCACTTGAATTCTAGAATGCATGCAGGTGTTTGAAGCCTCGAATGCATGCATCTATCAGCATGAATATGTATATATATATTGATATCTCTAAACCGTCGTGTTATTCTTTAGTCCATTCCAAACTTCTCTTCTTTTGGATTTTGAAGTGCGCTTTTCTACAGAGACGATCGATGAGGCTGGATGGAACCAATCTCCATAATTGGCATTAGGTGGAAAAAGACTGTGTGGAGTAGTAAAAGAAGACACTATCCCACCTCCTGGAGGACATTGCCATCATGAGTAGAGAGGGGAATCTGCGGATCAGAAAAACTAAGGTGGAGAAGTGGACGGAGAGGCATGCGTCAATATTGGCCACAAAATTAGTGTCAGGGACCTCTAGGTGGCAAGGCCAAGGACGCCCAAGGCGTAACTCTCACCAAGGTGACTTCCTCACTCGAAACATTTTACAAAATTATAGAGAAAACAATGATGTCTGAAAAGAATTTTAATAGAATTCTTTTCATTGAAATGTTGTTAGGATTACCTTGATTTTGAAGTGCTTTTGACGAAAGGTCTCCACTCTGTAAAAGTTGAATTTGATATCATCTAAGAATACACATATATGGTATATTTAGTCATTTCTACTGAGCACCCAACCCATTTGGACCTAGTGAGCAAAAGCTTCAAAATCAAGCTAGATTTCAAAGGAAAAAATCCTAGCACCAAACGCTTATAAAGTTCATCGCTTGCACATCCCTGCAGTTATTTTCTTCTCAACATTCAAATTTATTGAAGATATTTCTAAACCTCTAAATGTAATCATGCTCGTGCTTCTTGTACAGTTGTCCCCAGTTATTTTCTTCTCAACATTCAAATTTATTGCAGATATGTCTAAACCTCTAAATGTACTCATGCTCATGCTTCTTATACAGTTGTCCCCTTTCTAGATTAAAGGTTTTTCACCCTCCCTCTCAGTTCCTCTCCCTTAATCGAAGGCCCAAATCGAAGCCATTTGGCTATCGAGAATGCTTGGGGGATTGGATGAAGCACCACCTCTCCTCGTCTTTGTTTCGTTAGACAGCGAGACATTTTTTTGAAACCAGAGAATAACTGTGTAAAGGTCATGGAAGGAGGCATCCGATTATGAATTTAATAAGTATTGATGCTTCCCCCTCTTCCTCAACCCCCTGCCTTCCAATCAAATTCTCTAGGCCCGAATACTTGACTCAGTCGACTGTTTAGGCACGATAGAGGACAGTGGACACATCACTGGCAAAGGAAAGTATATAATCCACTCAATATTCTTGATATTTGCATATATTTTGTGTCCTTAGAGTACATCAAAGCATGGGATCTGACCCATTTATTATCTTTCATTTCTACGATGGATTCCAAAGAATCCCCTATCGTAGTGCTTTCACTAGTTTCTTGATCATAGTCCCTCACTAGTTTCTTCCATGGCTCTGTTAGCTTTCTTCTAATCGTTTCAGGAAGGACACATTAATGGATGCAGAACAAATACCCACTTAAAGATGTTTTCAACGTGCTTTGTGTCTCACTTTCACCAAAATTTCTCCCGATGCAGTTACCCAGGCTTAATTCACACTGCACAGGAAGAGTGGACGTTGCGTGAGGAAGGTGATATCCTCTAATTGAAGAGGGGTGACAACTGTGGTGGCATAGTTTACTGATGATAAGTGGTGTAGACATTTCCTAAAGTGGTGTAGGAATAATAAATTAAAGGAAGACTATATAGAAGATAACTACAGTTCATGCAACTACATGGAAAATCCACGGTGATTGCAGTCAATGCAATCTCAGCGGCAGGTAACTGCAGTAGATGCAACTTGTAGTCTGGCCAGTGAAGACGATGAGGAGAGTCCACCGAATAGCAAAAACCAAGTGACATTCCAAGGGCATATGAAGGACACACGTAAAAAAACTGCAGCCCGTGCAACTACACGGCAAATCCACCGTGACTGCAGTCGATGCAATCTCATAGCAGGTCACTGGATTCGATGCAATTTATAGTCTGGCGAGTGGCGATGACGAGGAGAGTACACCGGATGAGGCACACCACAGAGAAAAAACCAGCTGACATTCCAAGGGAATATGGAGGACATGCGTAAATTAAACTTTGGTTGGGCATATGGAGGATACACGTAAATTAAAACATTGTGACCTCCCTCCAACCCATTTTTTCCAAAATGAACCTCGAAGAAAAACGCCTATGGATTTGTCAATGAAGTGGATCCCACACGGTGGGGGAAGGTGGTTTTCACCCAGCCCACCAGGGAACAAATCCCATCGAGACATGGCCCGTTGTGATAAGGCTCAAAGGGTAGGCGCCCCCTGGATAGACTACCGCCCCTTGTCGGGATTGGAGTCGGGACGTCTCGACCCTTGCTGAGTCACAAGTTTCTGGTATATCCTGGCTTGCGGGCTGTCGGTTTATACCATAGGGGTTATAGTGGCAGCAGCGAATTTGATCCTGGGCCTGGCCCAGACAAGTTTGACAAGTTACCGATTCCCCTACCTAAAAAAAATTAATAGGTTTTTATACAAATAATATTTTTTTCAAAATAGACTAATTAATAGGTTTTTATACAAATAATATTTTTTTCAAAATGGACCTCGTATGGGCGCAATTAATAGGTTTTTATACAAATAATATCTTATAAATAATTAGTAAACTTTAAAATTTAGGTTTTTATACAAATAATATCTTATAGATAATTAGTAAACTTTAAATTTATAAATAATTTCTAAACTTTAAATTTAGAAAAAATCCACTAAACAAATAATTTCATGTTTACGACGAAGACGTTTTTCTCCCAGGTTCGGTTTTCACCACAGTGGCCAAAAACGGTCGTCCCTTCGACGAATTATTTGCTACCACGTGTCACTTTACCACGTATTTGGGAGAAGTTTCCTTTGCTATGGTTGTGTGTTCGTTGCCTCTGTCCCTGTACCTCCATCGAACATCGCGGAGCAGAAAATATCAGTGATGAAAGCAGAGACGGCCAAGCCAGATTCGAGGATCCTTTTGAATTCTCCATAATCTTTCACAATCGAGGTATTGTGGTAGGAGAGGGCCGCAAGGATTACCATGGCGTTTTCCTGACTGTGCGAAGAGGAGGAGCCGGAGGCGGAGGAGGAGCCGGAAGGGATGGTTCGCTTGATGAAGGCCATGAGCATCAGAATCAGCCCGCAACCTCAGTGATGGCCACGGCCCCTTCATGGTGCCCCCGCTAGAAGTACCAAGATGGCCAGAGATTCGTCCCTCGTGCCCTCCCTCTCATTGCTAATCATTCTGAAGAGCACCGCCACAAGGTTGGTCTTTACAGTGGCTGCCCTGTTCTCATGGAGGATGCAGAGATTAAAGAGCGCCGACACTGCATCTTTCTTGCCTCCCAACTTACCATCCTAGAACAGCTCCACCAACTCCGGAATCGCACCGGCGGCACACCAGTCTCGTCTCATGAAGGAAATTATTAACTTAAAGTTACAGAGATAGACTAAAACTCAGAGGATGGAGAAGCTTTTCTCCTTGTCGTCTCTCCAGTAATAGGCGTAGCCACTGCAAATTAAAATAGCATTATTCTCACGCAAAACCTCCTCCTCAATTTCCATCTCAAGAGGTCCCACGCTAACCAATTCAACGTATCCAAATTTTATGAGACTAGAGGTTGTTAGTCAGTGAAGCCAAATGGAGGCACCGTCCTCCTTTCCTTGACTTTTGCTGCTCCTGTTCCACCTGCCCTGTTGACAAATTGTAAATGTGAAGATTCCAGACAGCTGATGAATTAAATGCTTCTAGATGAAGCCACATGCTTATCCACTATCTAGAAGGCTCTAGATACCTCATGAATCTGTTGTATCATTTTCTATAAATATCAGATGTGTAAATGAAAAGTTTAGTTTAGCAAAATGCTATGCTCCCTTGTTATAAGTTTGTCCCCTGTTTTGTTAGATTGTCTCTGTTTTGATAAGTTTATCTCTGTGCAGATATAGCTCTGTTTTATATACTGTTGTTTGAATGCATCCTCTGTTTTACATAAACAGCCAGTCACTTATATTTATATGTTTGCAGAGATTGCAGGATTTAGGAACTGTTGTTTCTCTTTAACCATGTTTGCAGGTGAAAGAGAAAAAGAAGAAGCTACTTTAATGGTGGAGACATCATAAGAGGTTGATGTATAGTTTGCAGCAGGCAGCTACAGGAATTACATTGCCAACAACTGGTATCAGAGTAGGTTTTGGAAGTTGCAGCATGGAGGTCACTGCCACGAGTGACATGGAGAAGCTGAATGGGGCAAACTTTGCCCTATGGAAATCCCAAATGGAGGATATATTAATTTTGAAGGACCAGTTTTTACCAATTGAGGGATTGGCAAAGAAACCCTCAGGGATGACGGATGAGGATTGGAATAAGCTTGACAGGAAAGCTATTGCCACAATCCGTCAATATTTGGCTAAGAACGTTTACTTCAATGTGGCTGGGGAGAAGACAGCAGAGGCTCTATGGAAGAAGTTGCAAGATTTATATTAGAAAAATACAGCTTCCAACAAAGTCTTCTTGATGAAGAGGTTGTATAACCTCAAGATGAAGGAGGGTGCTTCAGTTGCAGAGCACTTAAATGAGTTCAATATAATTACCAGCCAGCTTGTCTCCGTCAAAATTAACTTGGATGATGAAATCAGAGCCATCCTCCTCATGTGGTCCATGCCAGATAGCTGGGATAATCTCATGGTAGCCATAAGCACTTCAGCACCTGCAGGGACCTTGAAGTTTGATGATGTTAGCAGCAGTCTAATGAACGAGGAGCTGCGACGGAAATCAATGACAGAAAACCATGGAGGAGAAGCACTAAGCATAGCTGATCGTGGTAGGAAAATGGATCGAGGAAGACAGTGGCATTCAAAATCCAGGGGCAGATCAAGATCGAGAAAAGGAAGACTCACTTGCTTTCATTGTGGAAAACAAGGACACATGAAGAAAGATTGTTGGTTTTGGAAGAGAGAGCAAAAGGAGCAAAAACCGACCAACACAAAACAAAGGTCAGCCAACATAAATGAAGGTGAGACCACTGCAGTTGTTTCAGATGGTGATGTCCTATTTACAATTTCAGTAGAAGATGCATGCTTATATACTTCTGGTAGTAGCATAGATTGGATCCTTGACTCTGGGGCATCTCATCATGTAACTCCATGTAAAGATAATTTTGTTTCATATGAAAGTGGTGATTATGGTAGAGTGCACTTGGGAAACAATCACCACTGCAATATTGTTGGAGTGGGAGATGTTCAAATCCAGTCAAAGGATGGACAAGACATCTTGCTGAAACAAGTCAGGCATGTCCCAGAAATGCGTATGAGCCTTATCTCAGTGGGACAATTGGATGATGAAGGTTGCTCCACAACTTTGGCAAAAGTGGCTGGAAACTTTGTAAAGGGGCGTTGGTCATGGTTAAAGGATCCAAGACAGGAACGTTGTACACATTAAGAGCAACAACAAGGAAATCAGATGTGGCTGCTATTGCAAAAGAAGGAAGCTCGCCAGATATATGGCACAAGCGCTTGGGTCACATGAGCTAGAAGGGCCTAAAAATTCTTCTTGACAAAAATCTGCTTCCAGGTTTGAAATCCTTTGAACTTGATCTTTGTGAGCATTGCATATATGGTAGGCAACACAGAGTGTCATTTATGAGAAGAGGCCATGAAAGGAAATCAGATCTCCTAGAATTAGTACACTCTGATGTGTTTGGTCCAATGAATGTGAAGTCCTTAGGAGGAGCCGCATATTTTTTCACATTCATAGATGATGCATCTAGGAGGGTTTGGGCTTACCCCATGAAAAGAAAAGATGAGGTATTTGGAACATTTCAGAAATTTCATGCTAGTGTTGAAAGAGAAACTAACAAGCTGCTCAAGTGTTTAAGGACAAACAATGGTGGAGAGTACTGCTCCAATGCATTCAAAGAACACTGTAACAGGTTTGGCATAAAGAATGAGAAGACTATCCCGGGTACTCCTCAACAGAATGGTATTGCAGAAAGGATGAATCGCACTATCATGGAGAAGATGAGGAGTATGTTGTCAAATTCAGGATTGGAAAAGCACTTTTTGGCAGAAGCAGTAAGAACAGCTTGCTACCTCATCAACCGATCGCCTACTACAGCCTTGGACAATGGCATTCCTGAAGAAGTTTGGACTAGAAAGAAGGTAAATTACTCTCATTTGAAAATCTTTGGATGTGAATCATTTGTGCGTATTCCAAAGGAGCATAGAAGTAAGTTAGATAATAAATCAATGAGATGTATTTTTCTGGGATATGCTGATAGTGAGTTTGGTTACCGTTTATGGGATCCAATCAACAACGATGTCATTAGAAGCAGGGATGTCATATTTAATGAGTTAGAAATGTATAAGAGGCATACATGTAATATGGAGGTCAAGAAAATTGCTGACATGTTTGTAGAACAGCAAGAAAATATCCCACCACTGCAAGAAGAAAACTATGAGCAGCATGCAGAAAGTGGTGGAGAGAAAGCAGGAAACAATGGACAACAAGCAGACAATGATGGACAGCAAGAAGAAGGAATTTTGCAGCAGCCATTGCAAGAGCTCCAGGTGGAAAATATACCACCAGAGTTGGTTTGGAGGTCTACTAGACCTCATAAGCCTTCACAAAGGTATCCACCGTCAAACTATGTTTTGCTAACTGATGATGGTGAACCAAGTTGTTTTCAGGAATCCTGTGATGATGAGCATAGCAAGGATTGGAAGAAAGCTATGCAAGAAGAAATGGACTCCCTGTTGGAAAATAAAACTTGGGATTAGTGAAGCTTCCTAAAGAAAGAAAAGCCCTACAAAACAAGTGGGTATACAGGATCAAGCAGGATGGTGAAGGCAAGAAAGAAAGGTACAAGGCAAGATTGGCGGTAAAGGGCTTTGCCCAAAAGGAAGGTATTGATTTCAATGAAATCTTTTCACCTGTTGTTAAGATGTCATCTATTAGAGTTGTTCTTGGTCTTGTTGCTGCTTTAAATCTGGAGTGTGAACAACTAGATGTGAAGACAGCCTTCCTCCATGGAGAACTTGAGGAGGAAATTTATATGGAGCAACCAGAAGGATTCCAAGTAAAAGGCAAAGAGAACTTGGTTTGCAGGTTGAAGAAGAGCCTCTATGGGCTCAAACAAGCACCTCGTCAATGGTATAAGAAATTTGATGCTTTTATGTTGAAGCATGGCTTCAGTAGACTAGAGATTGACCATTGTGTTTATATCAAGAGGTATGACCAAGAAAAGTATATTATGCTATTGTTATATGTGGATGACATGCTAATTGTAGGACATGATAAGAACATGATTAGCAAATTGAAGAAGGATTTGGGAAGCCAATTTGCAATGAAGGACTTGGGTCCAGCACAACAAATATTGGGCATGAGGATCATACGTGACAGGAAGAAGAAAAGGCTATGGCTGTCACAAGAAAAATATATTGAGAAGGTGTTAAACAGGTTCAGTATGAAGGATGCCAAGTCAGTGGGCACACCTCTTGTCACGTCT
>LPNX010340246.1:1103221-1145627 GCA_001517045.1 Pseudotsuga menziesii | reverse complement strand
TTTTATTGTTCTTGATCTAGAATTGAAAGATTCAAGAAATCACATCTAGATTACTTTTGCAGAAAATGAAATCCTGTTTACCAAACCATCTAATGATTCATCCAATTCTCTTGATCTAATTATTCCAGAAATCTAGAAAACATGAATTGAGTTCATCTATTCTAGAAATTCAAAGTACAGGATTGAAATTCTACAACTACAAAAGCAAAGGAACAAATTGCAAGAATATATAGAAACAACAATTGGAAGATCTAGGGATGAACAAGGCTGTTGCAGCTACCACACAGTTGCATAAGGAACAATTACCTATGCAGTCAACTATAACACCATACCACTATAGCTTTCCAAGAGATGCAATTAATAACACATTGTAAATCAACAACTACTGCAGCTTACTATGAGGAAATGAAATTATCGCAACAACACATGACATAATAATTATAATTTTCTAATTTAACTCAACAATCCCTATGGGAAGGCGGGCCCAGCCTTCACACAGAGATGCTGGAAGTAACGCATGTTAAAACACTGATATTTGAAGTAACTCCTTGTATTAAAAAGGTAAAATAAATCACGCAACCTCAGTCATAGCTAATACAATAAATTGGTTAAGGGTTCAACCCCTGGCTCAGAATAGCTCCCCATATTTATACAATTTCAATCGTAATGTCCCGTCCCTATTATTGGGAAGCCATGAAGATCTCTAATCTTCAGGCTACCTCAATTACAATAACTGTTACAGCCATGGTAGGATGAGAGTAGAAAATATAGGGAAGCTATTAATTGAACCAGAATTAATGATATTGATTGATTGAGCAGGTATCCCATAGATTACAACTACTTTTGAGCACCGACACACTGTCGCCCCCAAATCTAACGCAATCTGTTGTAGCTACCCTTGTACAGCTCGTATGGAATGATACACTGGGGCTGCATTCTTTGGGAAAAAGTGGGATGGAAGGCGATCAACTTTAGCAACAAATGTCCATCCTTCCCTTAGCATGTTCGACCCGCCACACCTGCATTCTCTATATCTTGAAATACCTTTATAAACCATCATATGTTAGCATATCTTAAGGTATAGAGCCTTGATTACCATAATCTTAAGCATTAATAAAATAATACAATGATTAACCATACATTTGTGACTTGAGGGGCAGAGTGAGGGAAAAACATCTGTTTAGCATGCACAATAGGGTAGGATAAGGAAAAAGGAGGTGGATAAGGATGGTCAAAAAGGGGCCATTTTTGGGCCCAACATCTCCCCCCAACTGTCCTGTTGCATGTCCTCGTGCAACAACCTCCATTATTCTGAATCTGAATCTTGCACTATGATTTGTTCATGGAGAGAAGAAAAGTTGTAGGGGAATTCAGATGTTCCTTCTTTTTCTATAAACCCCTTATGGACAACCCAATATCTCCAACATTTCTGCTCTTCTTCCATGGTTAATGAGATATCCTCCCTGTACAGTTTTGTTGGCCACCAGATGAGAGGAAATTTAAATTTTAGTCCCAGCCAATTAACCCAACATTCCCTTATGCATTCAACATAACCCTCAATCCTGGAAAGTGCTTATTCAAAATTTATATAAGAGTAGGGGTCCCTATTTCTAAGGGTTGGAGAGGCAACCTGCCATCTGTGCTTACTATCTTCCAAAGTTGTTTGTTGATGTATGGAAATCTGGCTGGTACAAGTAGAAATAACCCCTTCCTGTAGTTCCATTATATGTTGAGTTTGGATGGGGCATGAGAGTAGACTCTGATGTCGAGCAAGGAGAAGACGAGGATTTTGAGGTTCACTTCGGATCCACAGATTAGAGTGGGATTCATTGTGAGAAAATTTTTGGAAATACCTTTCCCACTGAACATGATTGGTCACAAAAGAGGCAAAATCCCTCAGCTAAACATCACCTGAAAAAGGAACAGGATTCAAATGAAGGTCCAAAGGACAAGCCATCTCATGCAAATACAGCTCACACATCAACTTTTGGTCCTCAAAATTACTTCTCAGAAATGTCTCCAAGAATTTCACTAAGGTTGCTATTTCATATGATCTCCCTTCTTTCACAGCCCTTAATTTAAACCAAATAATTTGTTCAAATAAAAAGAGAGGGTAAGAGGAGGAGAGTACCCTAGTGCCCAATAATTCCTGAGAAAGAGCATACATCTAGTCTTTTTTCGCCCGCATAGACTGGAACCTTTTCAGCTCCCTCAACTCCTTCTGTAGTTCCTCCTCACGGATTTTCTGGGTCATGAGTTCTTTTGCCCATTTTTCCTCGAGTCCCCTGATGGTCTTTTTATGTTCAACGAGGGAAACCATCCCTTCTTGGTATCTTTCCACCTGACTCCTCCACTTCCTTACTTCCATTATCAGGATTGAGAGTTCTTCTGTAAGCTTCAGGATTTCTTCTTCTTTAGGATGCTCCTCCCTATCATAATCTAGATTAATAAAATTTTGAGGGAGTTCGGCCCACACCTTATCACCTGATGTGCCACATTGGACATTTTGCACTTCTGAAGTTACTTTTGGGGGTGTTGGTTCTTGTGTAACAACATCCCTTCCTGAAATTTCTTTTGCAACAACTTCAACCACCGGTATTCCTGAAACAACTTCTGTAGATCCTGGTTCTTATGTAACAACATCCTTTTTCTCGGGTTCTCCTATGGAAACTTCGGTAGATAATTGTGAGGATGTTGGTTCTTGTGGGACAACTTCCTCCTGAATTCTAATCTTCTTATCTACCTAATTATTAGATGCAACTTCAACAGGGGAATGTAAGGCTGCTGGTTCTTGTGTGACAACGCCCTGTTCTTCTTTTTCCTCATGCTGCTAGGATTGTATGTCTTCTTCAATATGAATTTGTTTCTCAAGGATTTCAGTATCACCTGAGGATTGTGTTCAAGCTTGTTCATCCTCACCTAAATTCACATCAAGAATGATATCCAATTCAGGGTTGGCTTCTTGTTGCATCCCGAGACTCTCTATTGAAATTTCCAAGGATGTTGGTTCTTATGTAGCAACATCCTGGTTTACTTCGTCATCTCCCTGTTGTTGTGATTCCATGTCTAATATCTCAGTGTCATGAGACGATTCAGGAGTCATAGTGCAAATTTCTTCATTGAATTCCAAAATGTCTTCAATCCTTGGTTCTTCTTCCCTCATTTGGACGGCCACTTGAATAAGAACATTCAAGGATGTTGGTTCTTGTGTGTCAGCATCCTGTCCGACCTCATCATTATTCTGATGTTGTGGTTCCTCATCATTATTCTGCTGCTGTGGTTCCATTTCTATTTTTTATGTGTCATGAGAGGGTTCAGGGGTCACAGTGCAATATTCCTCAACAAAATCAGAAATAACCTCATCCTCTGGTTCCTCTATCCCAAATCTGGTGGTAATTTCAACAGGAATATTCAAAGATGCTGGTTCTTGTGTGACAGCATCCTGCTCATCTACAACTTCCTTTTCCTGGGGTTTCTCTTGGGGAGTCTCACCATCTTTCCAATCAGGTTGTCCCCGTTCTTCCACAGCTGTAGGTGTAGACTACTATGTTGCAAAGGCAAAAACTGGGACCTTGTAACCTAACTCATCAAATATTTATCCACACGCAGGATAGACCACTCTTTCTTCCTCATTGCCAGCCTCAGCAGGAATTGATCTTTCCAGTTGGTATGCAACCTCAACTAATGTGTGCAGTTTCCTTTCACTCTATTTTCTGCACACTTCCTTCCAATTTTCAAATTCCTTTCAGAGTGCTTGTACTTCCTCTTTTAATAGCCCATTTTCAAACAAAATTCCTTCAATTTGCGGTTCTTCTATGACTAGTTCCTGTGGGGTATCAATTCCTTTGGGTCTAAGAATGGGGAACTCAATTTTTGCTTCTAAGGTTGCCCATATTTCCCTTGCTGATTCTATTGCTATGACTGACCTGGTTCTTTTTCATTTTATTGGTGGTGATGCCTTTATTTCATCTTTTAATCTCCTCCTTTTTCCCCGTGGTGCTGGAGTTTCTAAATTTGTAGCTGAAGTGGAAGGGATATCCCCAGTTCCAACCTTTTCTTGTTCTTCAAGATATTCTTCCTCAATCAGGGTTACTCCCCATTCAGGGGAAGATTCAATGGTCACCACCTCAGTGTTTTCTTCTGTTATCATAGCTCTAACATCTTTGGTTTCAATTGTCACAGCATCTAATGTTGCCCCAGTTTCAACCTTTTCTATCAAAGCTGCCCCAATATTTAGTCTTTCCACAGGATTTTCTTGTACATCCTCTCCCAATTGTTCTACTTGTTCTCCTAACTGATCCTCCGATCCAGTCTCATCTCCCCCCTGAACTAAATTGGAGGGACTCCGAACCTCCTATTGCTCTACATTTTCCCACAACTGTGGATTGACCAGCTCTTCTTGATTTTGAACAGGCCCCATGAGTACCTGTACTTCCATTCCCTCTTCCTTTGCAACACCAAGAAAAAGAACGAGTTCTTGAACTTGAGCTATAGATTGCTCCCAGGTTTGGTTTTGTTGAGCAAGGGTCTGTAAGATTGTTAATTTAATGAGGCCATGGTGGGTGTTGCCGCCTTACACACACCTGGGTCACGTGGTAGAAATCTTCAAGCCACTCGGTGTGTCCGTGGGGGCAAGTCTCGAGTCAAGGCTGTCACCTTGTTCTTGACTCCTCCGTTTAGGCTCAACTCCTAACGAAGACAAGGGGGGTAGACCCTATTAAGTTACTAGGATAATTACTTAGTATAGTGATGTTAAACTGAATGAGTTACTTAGGAGTTTGAGATTTAACTATAGACAATCAAAGATGGCAAGATACAAAAATGAACACACGAAAGCACAATGCTGAGACACAATATATATATAAAGCAAGAAAATAACCAGTGCCTTAGGATGGGGTCAAAAAATAGAAACAATGTACTTGCATGTGCTTGGAGTGAATGTTTTGTGATTGCCTCTTGGTACATTTTAAGTTAAATTTGAGGTGTGAGTTGATTACAATTAGGCAAAGGGGGGACTCCAGATATACCCGAGAGTACTTGGAGTATGTCCAAAACTAAACCTTCACAGCTACCCGCAAGGAATATGTGGGATGAATGGAGTCTCTGGGGCTATTGTTCATAATGCACCCGTTAGGGTGTGACAGAGATTGGCACCCCGAGGTCACTTTTCAGAAGTTCCCGCTTCCTTTGGGTATTTTGCCACCGTGTTGGTTTGATCTAGGTGTTGGATTTTCACCTGTTGGTTTGTTAATTTGGGAGAGTGAGTCCTAATTATACTAGTCACCCAAGTGCTTTTGATACAGCTTGACTGATAAGACGAACCGCAGCCAAGTACAGAGCATACACACTGGAGTCTTGTCAATTTTAGTAAGTTTTAAACTGGGTGTTCTTGTTTAAAAGAAAACCCTCCAAGAACCTCTTTCGATCCAAGTGGATCTCAATTGGGGAATCGAGGAGGGGTTAATTTTATAATATCTGAAGAAAAAAAATGATCAAAATAAAATAGATACACAATTCTAGTTTTCTAATTAGTCCTACCACGAATCTCTTTCCCCTTTCGGGTCAATCGGGAAGTCGTGGGGTAAGTATTACGATTACTTTGAAATATAAAATATGGAATATGAAATTGATAATGAAATAAAGTATAATACCCTGCATATTATATCAATGCTAGTTTGAAAAGAAATGAGCAAAAAGCAACAAAAAGGACACTGACGCAAATCCCCCCAGGGGGGATGGGGAATGGGCTCGAAAGAGCCTATTCAAAAATTATTTTTATTAAAAGTGGCTACAATATCAGAGAACTGATATAATTTCTCTTGATCCTTATATGGATTGAAATCAAGAGCTTACAAAGTGCGAACATTAAAGGTTTTGGTCAAATGGGAGACCCCTGGGGGGGATTTGAACGCTCCTAAGGCCACTTCTGAACAGAAGCTTATTTTATTTTCTATCAAACCTGATAAAAACCATCAAGAATATCATACTGAAATATGCCCAAAACCACTCTGAAAGCATCTTTGGGTCAGCTCACTTTTAACCAAAAAAAAGGTAAGCTGAAAACTAGTTAAAAGGGGAAAACAGGAACCAAGGAAAGCAGGCTTTCCTTGGGATCTTGGATTTACTTTTGGGAAGCCAATAATATGTGCAATTTTATTGCATAATATGAAATTTTAATGTACAGCAAAGGAAACTACCTTAATAGCAAGCTACGAATTTTCATTAAAATGCTTGCGAAAATATGGTAATTTTAGCTAGATCTCTTAAAATGTAACGTTATATGCAAAACAAAACTAAGATATAGACTTAGGAAGGGATATTAATAACTAGATATATGTGTAATTTTCTTAATGAGACATATCTGAGTAATAAGAAACCTTAATAGTAACTAGTTTGAAGAAAATTTAAGATTTTTAAAGGAGAAAAGGGGGAAGAGAGGTGCTTGTTGTTGAAGCAGATATGCAGAGAAAACTTGGTAGTGAAGCACCGAGGGGCATGATATTATCAATATCTATTGGAAACCAATGTAATCAAACCTGAACCATATATCTTCCAGTCATGGCAAACCTTTAAGCTACACCACAAATCCTGCAAACAGAACCATTAAATGTGAAGATACATATGAGAAGTAGATGATACAGCATGCAAATAATATTATTTAGCATACATGTATTAGCTCATTCAAACATATGCTGAAAAATAGAAGTAAGTAAGCTTACTTACAATGATCTATCCCTATGATTTCAATAAACATTCAGGCAGACAACAGTTAAGTGCAAAAAATTGAAAAAATAGCAGTTTCACCTCGAATGCAACATGATAATGATAATCCACACATGAAAGGTGCTCCACAATTGAGCCTCCAAAGCCTCTCTTTATTTCAACAAATGATGATCAATACACAATTACAATGACAAGCCCTTTAATCCAACTCTGACTAGCTTGGAAGAGGGAGCTGTGCTTGGATATATACAAAAATTAGGAGATCTAGCCCAGGGGGGCACAAATCCCAAGGAGACACATCAAATCAGCTAAAGGAGAGTCCATTAATGCCTGATCTGTGTCTAGCTGAGCCAGATCTGAGTCTCACTGAGTGCAACTGTCAATCGGGGGGCTGATCTGACTGACACCTCAACCCGTTGACTGAAGCATCCACCAAAATTCATCCAGATGAGCCAAAATTGTGTGGAGGAGAGAGGGAGGGTGAAATTCCCCATAAATGATGCTGAAGATCAACTTTGGATCTGATTTGATCACCTCCTTCAGTCAAGGATTTGTCAGATCCAGTGAATCTGCTTCAGATCTGACTGATTTCAATCAAATCGGTTGAGAATCCACTGATCTATGATTTCGGATTTGCTCCATTAATCATCAATTTATTGATTAAAATAATCAATAAATGATTTTTTGGGACTTTTTGACCTGAGTGATGGAAAATCACTCAAAACTAGGAAATAGTGGGAAAATGGGTTTACATCGTGCTCTTAACTTGAAAATGAGCACCTACATGAATGAAACTGATTATTTGGCCCACTTTTATTACAAAATCAAATTTTCCAATTAAACTATTAAAAAATAGCCTATGTTTTGGAAAAATTAAATTTTAATAAAAAACAATGAAAAAACTAAAAAATTGAAAAATTGAAAAAACCTAGGGGGACTTAGACATGTTCATATGACTCGACCATGATGTATAGCATGCTTATACATTGACACATAGACTCTAATAACATCAATAGGCCTAAATGCCAAGCCAACCACCCCAACTTTGGAGGTATTGAGTGAAAAACTCAGAAATTATCAGTCGTTTATTCAACAACCAATAATAACCAAGGGAAAAAACACCCTGGGCTGATCGGATTGACAAATAAAGTCTAAGAGACCGAGTCTTTTACAGACACTATCATGCTAGAACATTTATTACAATTCCCCCATGGGGTATGAACATGTGATATAGTACAACAAGCACTTCCTAGAAGCAAGACTGAAGGTCTTCTGAAGTCCGAATAAGTTATCCATGTCGGGTTCACCAAGCTCACATGATAAAAAACCACTAAGTACAACTTAGGTGGTAACATTTTGGCTCCAACTGTGGGACGTGTGCTCAATCTGGTGATAGGGAAAGGAGAGGATATGAGAACACCAGAATCTCTGGTTTGTACACCCTGTAAAAACATCTCAACCTGACAAGAAAACCTCAGTAGCACAAGCTTTATATAAAAACCAAATGAATGGCATTACACTGATTTATTTAAAAAAAATAAATGTAAATAACTAAAAAAAGCAAAGTTTTATTATAGCTAAGTATAAATGCAGAAAGGAAATGCTCTCTTTCAAGGAGCTTATTTTCCTACTCTAAGCATGATATAAAAAGGGTTAAGTGTAATAAAAAATCCAATGTAACCACCTAAGCATTTTATTAACATAAAAACAATTTTCCTTGTCTTTGGTTACCAGGCAAAGTAAGGATACTTTATTCAGAAAATGCAAACCTCCATGATGATTCAAATTGGGCGGGATGGATGGGAGATCATATGCATGAACAATGTCATAAAAATTCTTCCCAAACTTGTATGTGCTCATCCAGGCTGCTTCTATCCATGACTGGATAGGACTGATATACCAATCAGAACAATGAGGTACACTGACTACATCATCATACTGATTATCGGGGCTTATTGAATGATAACTCGTTGCACAAGCCCCAAGTAGCTCCAAATCATAAGGAACCTCTGTATGTGAAAAAGATGGCTAAGACTGATTTTCCACTGACTGCATCACATCTGACTTTTCACAATATTGTTTCTCAATGTCTTCATTACTGATACCCTTGTGCGGCTCTACATGGTATGACTTTGAATGATAAAGTGAAAATTTTAAATGCTCCTCTTCCATACTAAGGTTTTCCCAGGCATCCATATCTGTGCTCCCCTCTATGGACGTATCGTAGATTGGACTTCCACAAATTTTTGAATAGACACTCCCATCGTTGGATGTATCATGGATGGGATTCTCCATAAGATTTTTGCAAGTTGGATTATCTATGAAATTCCAATAGTCATCACTCCCATCCATGTCATATGTGGGGGACTCTTCATCCATGGCATCATGCTCCTGCCTATCCATGTCTTCCTTGTATTCATAACAATCTTCTTCAGATAAAGTGTTACAAGGCAATAGAATTTCCAAACCTTTATCAACATGAGGAGAACAAGGTCTAGTGTCACTAGACACTATACTGATCTTATCATAGGTTTCTTTATAGGCTTCTGTTATGATATCATGAAGAGGATCTTCAATATTATCTTCAATCAAGGAAACCTTTTGGACATGTTCAATGGGATCACTTGATATGTGTTGCTCAGTGGATTTCTCTAAAGGGCTTTCTGGAAAGTTATCAGCATTGCACCATGCTTGAGAATACACCAAATATTCAATGTCTTCAGCTATGGTTACATGAGGAGAGTCTTCAACAATGTGTTCCATTATGGGCTCCTCCTGAAGCTCTTCAATATGATCATCTTGGATTTTCCCTTCCTCAGAATCTTGCCGTGCATTGGGAGATACCTCATATTCTTTAAGAAGATGCTTAATTGCTTCCTTTCTTAAATAACTACCACGATGCTTTTTTATGGGAGTATCATGAACCTCCTCTTCACTTAAATGTTCAAGAAGTGTTTCCAAGTCTTCAATACTTTGTATCATGGAAAAGGGTCCATCATATATTTCTGGGTGATACTCTGTCCCAGATAGGTAGAAGGTACAGATCTTTTCAAGGAAATTTTTTAAACCATTCATACTACACCTACCATCATGCCGCTGCTCTAAAAACATCCAAAGGAAGATTGGAAAAGAAGTTATACATTTATCAGGAAGGCATTTATAGAACCAACAACCGGCCTCACCCCAAAAAGCACTAGCAAACATTTCCATCTAATTGTCTTCATGAAGAATATTGAAGTTAGCAATCAACTGAAGGAAAGATTTGACATGCCAGATAGCCGAGTCACCATAATCTCCATGAAATGTCTAAATCCAATTATATGCATCCTCAAAACCATTACAACAGTTAGGAAAACCTGGGAAGTTTGAAAAATCGATAGGCTGAAACATTATGGTTAACCGGGCACCACATTTCTCATTTAATTCATCCATATCAAAAATTAATAATATGCATTTGATATAACGATTAAACCTTGTATTGAAAAGGTGGAGCTGTCAAGTGATGAGCTTTAAAGGTTTTAACATGTCGCATGGGCTCATCTACATGCAACAAATCTTCACAAGTTTATGAGATAACAGGGTTTCATCCCTTCAATGGAGTCGCCATGTGAAAAAGAAAAATAAGCATTTATAAATATTTTCACAAAATTTATTTTTTTCTTTTCTTTGTAAAAATAACAATTGGAAAAAAGTCAGGGGGGACTCCAGATATACCCGAGAGTACTTGGAGTATGTTCAAAACTAAAACTTCACGGCTACCCACAAGGAATATGTGGGCTGAATGGAGTCTCTGGGGCTATTGTTCATAATGCACCCATTAGGGTGTGATAGAGATCGGCACCTCGAGGTCACTTTTCAGAAGTTCCCGCTTCCTTTGGGTATTTTGCCACCGTGATGGTTTGATCTAGGTGTTGGATTTTCACCTGTTGGTTTGTTAATTTGGGAGAGTGAGTCCTAATTATACTAGTCACTCAAGTGCTTTTGATACAGCTTGACTGATTGGACGAACCGTAGCCAAGTGCAGAGCATACACACCGGAGTCTTGTCAATTTTAGTAAATTTTATAATGGGTGTTCTTGTTTAAAAGAAAACTCTCCAGGAACCTCTTTCGATCCAAGTGGATATCAATCGGGGAATCGAGGAGGGGTTAATTTTATAATAGCTAAAAAACAAATGATATAAAAGAAAATAGATACACAATTCTAGTTTCCTAATTTGTCCTACCACAAATCTCTTTCCCCTTTTGGGTCAATCGGGAAGTCGTGGGGTAAGTATTAGGATTACTTTGAAATATAAAATATGGAATATGAAATTGATAATGAAATAAATTACACTACCATGCAGATTATATCAATGCTAGTTTGAAAAGAAATGAGCAAAAAGCAACAAAAAGGACACCGATGCAAATCCCCCCACGGGGGATGGGGAATGGGCTCGAACGAGCCTATTCAAAAATTATTTTTATTAACAGAGGTTGTAATATTAGAGAAATGATATAATTCCTCTTGATCCTTATACGGAGTGAAATCACGAGCTTACAAAGTGCGAAAATTAAAGGTTTTGGTCAAATGGGAGACCCTTGGGGGGATTTGAATGCTCCTGAGGCCACTTCCGAACAGCAGCTTATTTTATTTTCTGTCAAACCTGATAAAAACCAGAAAGCATATCAGACTGAAATATGCCCAAAATCACTCTGAAATCACCTTTGGGTCAGCTCACTTTTAACCAAAAAAAAGGTAAGCTGAAAACTAGTTAAAAAGGGAAAACAGGAACCAAGGAAAGCAGGATTTTCTTGGGATCTTGGATTTCCTTTTGGGAAGCTAATAATATGTGCACTTTTATTGCAGAATATGAAATTTTAACGTACAGCAAAGGAAACTACCTTAACAGCAAGCTACGAATTTTCATTAAAATGCTTGCGAAAATATGGTAATTTTAGCTAGATCTCTTAAAATGTAACTTTATATGCAAAACAAAACTAAGATCTAGAATTAGGAAGGGATCTTACTAACTAGATCTATCTATAATTTTCTTAATGAGACAGATCTAAGTAATAAGAAACCTTAATAGTAACCAGTTTGAAGAAAATTTAAGATTTTTAAAGGAGAAAAAGGGGAAGAGATGTGCTTGTTGTTGAAGCAAATATGCAGAGGAAACTTGGTAGTGAAGCACCAAGGGGCACAATATTAGAAATCTATGTTGGAAACCAATGGAATCAAACCTGAACCATAGATCTTCCAGTCACGGCAAACCTGTAAGCTACACAACAAATCCCGCAAACAGAACCATTAAATCTAAAGATACATATGCGAAGTAGATGATACAACATGCAAATAATATTATTTAGCATACAGGAATTAGCTCATTCAAACATATGCAGCAAAGTAGAAGTAAGTAATCTCACTTACAATGATCTATCCCTATGATTTGAATAACCATTCAGGCAGACAACAGTTAAGTGCAAAAAATTGAAAAAATAGCAGTTTCACCTCGAAGGCAACATGATAATGATAATCCACACATGAAAGGTAATCCACAATTGAGCCTCCAAAGCTTCTCTTTATTTCAACAAATGATGATCAATACACAATTACAATGGTGCTCTTAGCTTGAAAATGAGCACCTACATGACTGAAACTGATTATTTGGCCCACTTTTATTACAAAATCACTTTTTCCAATTAAACTATTAAAAAATAGCCTAAGTTTTGGAAAAATTAAATTTTAATAAAAAACACTGAAAAAACTAAAAAATTGAAAAATTGAAAAAACCTAGGGGGACTTAGACATGTTCATATGACTCGAACATGATGTATAGCATGCTTATACATTGACACATAGACTCTAATAACCTCAATAGGCCTAAATGCCAAGCCGACCACCCCAAATTTGGAGGTATGGAGTGAAAAACTCAGAAATTATCAGTCGTTTATTCAATGACCAATAAAAACCAAGGGAAAAAACACCCTGGGCTGATCGCATTGACAAATAAAGTCTAAGAGACCGAGTCTTTTACAGACACTATCATGCTAGAACATTTATTACAATTCCCCCATGGGGTATGAACATGTGATATAGTACAACAAGCACTTCCCAGAAGCAAGACTGAAGGTCTTTTGAAGTCCGAACAAGTTATCCTTGTCCGGTTCACCAGGCTCACTTGATAAAAACCACTAAGTACAACTTAGGTGGTAACAGTGGGTAAGTGAAGAGAGGGGATGCTTGGCAGCTCAGACAAACCCCGACATATGATGTAAATCATTGAATAAATAAAATGGAATGTTTAGAAAAGCCCTGTGACGGAGATGAGATAATAAAGAAATTCAGAGTGATAGACTGTTTGATACCTTCCTTCACAAGTGATATACTTCTTGAGAAAAATTTCTACTTGATTCCATGGGCGTGGCAGTGACTGTAATGCTATCCCCCTCCGTGACGGTTGAATGTGCTCCCTTTCTCTCAAAAAATCCAGTACTGCTGCAAGATTGGGGGTTCTTTGTCCAAACCAAGCTCTGCCCACCTGGGGAAGACTAGTGACCTTAGCCACTATGGCTTCAAAGACTTCAATATGCAATCCCCAAACCTCTGAGTGGGTTTCTGTAAGATTCAAGGCATACTGTAAAGTTGTTTCACGGTGAAATCCATCCAGGAGTTGGAAGAATTTAGTCCAACCCGCAGCTTGAAAGATAGCAAAAACTTCGGCATTTCATCTAATTTATCGCATGTTTGGAGGTTCATACTGAGCTAGAATACCCATGTTTGCCTGCCTTCATATTTATGTTGCCACCCGACAAATTACAGATTCCTACAATGGAGGTTAAAGCACAGAGTATGCATGAACAACTGAGAGTGGAGTTGGGTAAATTCGGAAAGTTTCAGTGCATCGGATTATTTGGAATTTATTCCAAATTAAGAAAGGTGGTGGTTATCAGGTAACATAATTAGTCATTAAGTCACACGAGTGGAGAGCTAACGATGTAATAATGGGCACAGAAAGGAAGGTATGATTAATATTGTCAGATCTTGTTAATACTTAATCAAGTAATTAATCAAAGCCATACCTTCGAAAATGCGCGATGGATGATGTCCTTTGGAGAATAGTAGAACATGTGAGGTGCAGTCATTAACTGTAATCATTATTATAGGGATGCTGTAATGAGATTTTCTGCTGACAAACAAAAAACCATCGTGTCAAATTGGTCGAAAACATGATGAGTGCTGAAGTATAAATTGAATTGCCAACGTCAGGAATCAGAGCCATATCTGGAGAAGTTGCTAAGCACGGTTTCAAAGAGTTCTACCAATAACGAAGGAGTCACATCCATAGGTCATAAAGAAATTAGACAGTTTAGCACAGTCGCGGCCTTGGATTATAGAAAAATCAACCAAATGTAGCGTAGTCGCAGCCGCCGAAAAAGGTGTCGCAACTGCCAGAAAAGGTGTCGCAGCTACCGAAAAAAGGTGTCGCGGCTGCCAGAAAAAGGTGTCGCAGCTACCATAAAAGATGAAAAAGGTGTTAGGTTGACAAAATTTGATGATATTGCAGCTGCCAAAAAACATGAAAATTGACAAAATTAAAATGGTGTTGCAGCTGCCCAAAAAGATGAAAAAGGTGTTAGGTTGATTACATCTAGGTTTACCTCTATGGCTGTCTTCAAAGTCTTAATTTCAAATTCAATTGGGAATATGACACTTTTCCCATACATCAAGTCGTAAGGAGAGAAACCTGTAGTGTTGCGCCAAGTGGTACGATATTCTTGCAATGCTTCCGGAAGTCTGTTAGCCCAATCTCTACAATGGTTCTTGACCGTCTTGGTAAGAACAACTTCAATGAATTTGTTAGTGCTTTCCACCTGGCCATTGGCTTGGGGATGGTAGGGTGAAGCTATCCGGTGTTGAATATGGCACTTATGTAGTAGAGCTTCAAATTTATGTGACACAAACTGCGGTCCTCCATCAGTAACCACTTCCTTGGGTACCCTGAAATGGGTAAATATTTCACTCTACAGGAAATCAATCACAGCCTGGTCATTGGCTTTCACCAGAGCCACAACTTCTACCCATTTCATCATGTAGTCAGTACAGACCAAGATATAGGATTTCTACTTGGATGGAGGGATGATAGGACCAATAAAATCTAAATCCCACCTATCAAAGGGTTCAACCACTAATTGTGGTTAAAGAGGCATTTGATCTAATATATTGGGTTGGCCCATCCTCTAGTAGCTATCAAAAGACTAGACATATATTTTTGCATCCCTGAAAAGGGTCAGCCAATAGTAGCCCATTCTCAGTGCTTTGTGTCCCATCCTTTTGTTTGCAAAATGCCCCCCACAAGGCTCATCATGGCAGGCCTTCAAAATATGAAATATTTCATATTCTCTTACACACCTTCTAATCTCAAGATCAGGTCCTATGTAGAAGAGATGACCATTTACCCAAAAATACCTGGCACTTTGCTGAATAATTTTATTTTTTCTTTTGGACAAATGTGCAGGAAGCTTTCCTACAACCAAGTCATTAGCGACATCTGCATACCAAGGGGAGTGAGCTGAAACTGCAAATAAGTGTTCATCTAGAAAAGAGTCCTCAACAAGCAAATTATCATCACTGTTAGTGAAACGAGATAAGAAATCAGTGACAACATTTTCTCTTCCAGGTCTATCTATAATGGTAATATCAAACTCCTATAATAATAAAATCCATCTAGTCACCCTGGCATTAGTAACAGGTTTATTCATTAGGTATTTGATGGACGAGTGGTCAGTGTGCACAAATGTAGGATATCAAGTAATCTAATGTCGAAATTTGTTAATGGAGTAAACAATGGCTAAGAATTCCTTCTCGGTGATAGTATAATTAAGTTCAGCAGGGGATAAGTTTTTACTAATATAATTAACTGCATAAGGTACTTGTCCATCCTGCTGTCCTAAAACTACCCCAATGGAAGTATGAGAAGCATCTCAAGAAATGTTAAAGGGCAGGGTCCAATTGGGTCCTCTTAATATGGGAGCTGTGGACAGCTTCTCCTTAAGTTTAACAAATGCTGTCTAGCATGCCTCATTCCAAACAAACTGCATGTCCTTCATTAACAGTGAAAACAAAGGAGAGGCCAGTTTGGAAAAGTTTTCTATAAATCTTCGGTAATATCCAGCATGCCCTGGGAAACTTCACACTTCTTTTTGAGTTACAGGAGTAGGTATATTTTTTATTACCTTGATTTTTGAGGGATCCAACTGGATGGAATCGGTAGAGATGAAATTCCCTAATACTACTCCTTCACTCATCATCATATGGCACTTTTCAGTGCTTAAAGAGAGCTGGGTCTGTTCACAGTGAGTTAAAACGTTTTCCAAATTTTTCAATGCTTCTTCAAAATCTTTGCCATAAGGAGTAAAATCATCCATAAAAATTTCCATACTATCATTAACTAATTCTGAAAATATGCCGATCACAGCTCTTTGAAATGTTGCTGGCGCATTGCATAAACCAAAGGGGAGCACTCTGTAAGCAAAAGTTCCCCGGGGACATGTGAAGGTAGTTTTATCTTGGTCTTTAGGAGAAATCTGGATTTGATTGTACCTGCTAAACCCATCCAAGAAGGAGAAGAAATTATTCCCCGATAAGGTGTCAAGTACTTGATCGATAAAAGGCAAGGAAAAATGATATTTTTGTGTTTCCTTGTTCAGCTCTCTATAGTCCACACAGACTCTCCATTTATCATTTTTCTTGGGTACTATTACGAGTGGGGACACCCATTCGCTGTCTGAAATGGGATATATAATTCCTACTTCCAAGAGTTTCTAAATTTCTTTCTTCACTATGTCCCTAAGATTGGGGTTCATTCATCGTTGAGGCTGGCACACAGGACAGGAGTCACTTTTAATATAAATATGATGGGTGCACAAGTTAGAGGGAATACCCCTCATGTCTATGTACTCCCAGGAAAATTCCCCCTTGTGTTCTTTTAAGAGACTGATCAGGCACTTCTGTTCATCTAGGGAGAGGCTGGGGTTAATATTCAAGTTTTTTCCAGACTCTACTTTGAGAGGAATACTTTTCAAAATTTTCAATAATAGAACTATATGAGTGTCACTGACTAATTCCACTTCTATGAGATTTTCTTGTTCCTCCTCACCTAGATTAATATTCAGGATTTGATAAATTTCTTTATTGACAGAAGTGGGTTCACTGATGAAATTATTAATGGCATTGTCTTCAGTTTCATCCTTAAAATCCTTTCCTATTGTTAATAATGGTTGAATGCCCTCTTCTTTCTTTGGCTCCATCCATAAAGGAGTTTCAGCTTCTAGGCTTGGTCGAGCTGGAGGATAGAGAGTGAGGTTCTTTGTCTCGGTGCCATCTGATATGGTCATAGACCCAGATTGGCAACTGATGCAAGAATCAGATGTAGCTAACCAAGGTCTTCCCAGGATCAGTGGGTGTCCTCCTAGCTGCAACTTAGGTTGTAAAACCAAGAAGTCAACATGGTACTCCCAAGAATCAACTGAGATGATGAGATCATCCAAAATTCCTTCAGGTTTAATAGTGGACATATCTACCAGTTCTAAAATGATGGGGGTTGGCCTGATATTAGTGAGCCCAAGTTTTCTTACAGTTTCAATAGTCATAACATTAATCGCTGCTCCTAAACCTACCAGTGCGTTGGGTATTTGTGTATGCCCAATCTGTAGAGTGACAATGGGATTCTCAAGATCGTCATATTTGGCCAAAAGGTTTTTTCCCATTATTAATGCAGATAATTTCCCTATGACATGAACAGTGGGAGGATCCCTTGGTTTCCTTCCTGGTATCCTTGTGCAAAGATCTCAAACAGTTCTAGCATAGATAGGTACATCTTGAAGAGATTGAAGGAGGGGAATTTTAACATAAAGGTTTTTTAACTCTCCTAAGAGGTAAAACTGAGGTTGTCCCACTACCTTTGGTAGCATTAATCTTTCAGGGTACGGTGGTTTCCTAATCAGCTGAGTAGGCTATGTGTCGCTGGATGTATTATTCTGTGTTTCAGCTGACACATTAGTATGATGTTTAGCATCTTCAATGAAGGGGGTCACACTAGATAAATGATGTGGGTTCACCCCTTCTTCATGCACAGGGGATGGAACATCCTCAATTATCAAAGGCTCCACTACCTTTCCTAATCGTAAGCAAATATCATTGTAGGGCACAGGAGTAAGGGAGTAAGCAGGCATGTTGACAGTCTCAAATTGATGGACTGTTTTATTATTTGGGTTAGGATTAGGTTGAGCAGGCAGCTAAGGTCGTATAGGCATATTAGAGGTAGCATTGTTCTGTAATTGCAGATGCGACTACTAATAAGGCCGAGGATATTTAGGAGGGTATGGCTGTTGAGAAAATGCTTGATGTGAAGGCTATTGAGGAAACTGGTTCCTTGGATGGAAATTCCTCCATCCAGGATTCCAAGAAGTTGGTTGGTGTGGTGGCTGAACCTAGGGGTTCCAGGAGTTAAAAATTTTCATTGAAGGTTGAGAGAGGTACCATTGAGTATTAGAATAATATGAAGGGAATTGTGTATTCATGTGCTGCATATTATTCCAATTATTCATTTTATTTGAAAATGGAAACGATTCTGGAGTCATACCTTGATTTCGAGGCTGCTAGGGCTTCTTTTGTGCAATAAAGTAAGCTGGTTCCACCTCTAGAGTTGATGCCTGCAGAACAGCCTTCACTTGGGGTAGTGACGGGATTTATTTTGTGTCATGGTTCAGCTCGCACAGCTGACACACTTCTATCTTTTCTAGCGGGCACTCCTTCAGAGGGTGATTCTTTCTACATCGAGGATAGAACACACCTAGTGTGAGATCCTCTACTGCTTATTTCTGCTTTGCCCTTAGGACATCTATTTCCGAGGAGATAGAGCTCATCATTTATGTTTTGAAATTTTCGAGGAGGTTTCCTATCTCTGCATGGGTGGCTCCTCCATTAGATGACTTCTGAGTTCTATCGAAGACATCATGTTCTAATTTGTCCCGTTTGTCTCGCCTGTTATTCTTGGAAGATCCCCTGGAGTACCTTTTACACAGTTCCACAATTTTCTCGAAAGACTCCTTGGAGATATCCCCCTTTCCTAACAGGTTTAACATATCTAGGCAATCATCCCTAATCCTGTGAAGTAGGATTATTTTGAGCACATCTAACCCCATATTATTATGTCCAGCTCTCTGCACATTATATAAAAACCTCTTGACAAAATCTTCCATACTTTCATCATCCTTCTGTACCATTTTAAACAGTTCTTCTCTCTTGTCCTTGGTATTGCAATACTCCTGATATTTCTCCAGGAACACCTGTTTCATCCTGTCCCAATTAGTGACAGTTTCACCTCCTAGGCTAATAAACCAACGTAATGCATTGTCCTTCAGAGTGGCAGGGAAGAGTTTCAGCTTTTGTGCGTTGGTGGTGTAATCATAGCTGTGACAGAGGATATCCCTTCTGGTTGTTGAATTAGGAATTGAAGTGTAGCCACCGTCCCTTCAGGCAGGGAATCACCTTCATTATGATGATTTTCTCCCATTGCCTCTTCCTCTTCGAATTCATGTCTATTACTCATATCTTCTTCTATTTTCTCCTCTTCATTCTTCCATTGATCGATGAATTGTTGATGGAACTATGTCCACTCCTCTTCAGTTACAACCTTCTCATTAATGTGATAGATTACATCTCAATCAACAGATCCTGCAGTACTAAATATGTCCTCCTCTATAGGGGTATTCAAGGGTGTTGCAGCTGCTCTTGTGTTATCCACTGTAGAACCTGACACTGGCACTCCAGGATTGGCAGGGCTTCTTCTCATAGGTGTTTTCTGATAGTGAGCCTTGGTAGAAGAATTGGTTCTATCAACTATATCATTAATGAATGTTCTTCTCCCCAATTCTGGACCTCGCCGATGACCTCAACCACCTGCAATGTTAGTGTTTTGTGGGGTTCTAGGATTTATAATATGGTCACGATGTACCATTATTGTATTCATGCAACACAAATCATTCAAACAAACAAAACTAAAGAAGACTGGATAGAAACAATTACAGGATGTGACTATGATAGTATTTAATACTTATCCTCCCTGACAACAGCGCCGAAATGTTGGGCATCCAATATGTAAGTTAATTACAACTAACATACAGAATGTTCAATATTTATTGTCAACCCAGGGAAGTCTTTTATTTCAAGGATAACATGCACTATATATGCTTAAGCATTGAGTTGCTGTAAGTAAACAATCCTATTCTCTGCTCAGCTACGCTCATCCCAAGGATCCACTTAATCTAATTTACTTTTCTAAAAGATACAATCACAATTACCTTTTACTATTCTTGATCTAGAATTGAAAGATTCAAGAAATCACATCTAGATTACTTTTGCGGAAAATGAAATCCTATTTACCAAACCATCTAATGATTCACCCAACTCTCTTGATCTAATTACTCCAGAAATCCAGAAAACATGAATTGAGTTCAGCTATTCTAGAAATTCAAAGTACATGAATGAAATTCTGCAACTACAAAAGCAAAGTAACAAATTTCAATAATCTATAGAAACAATAATTGGAAGATATAGGGATGAACAAGGTTGTTATAGCTATCACGCATTTGCATAAGGAACAATTATCTATACAGTCGACTGTCACACCATACCACTACAGCTTTCCAAGAGATGCAATTAATAACACACTGTAAATCAATAACTATTGCAGCTTACTATGAGGAAATGAAATTATCACAACATCACATGACATAATAATTATAATTTCTCAATTTAAATCAGCAATCCCTATGGGAAGGCGGGCCCAGCCTTCACACAGAGATGTTGGAAGTAATGCACGTTAAAAAACTGAGATCTGAAGTAACTTCTTGTATTAAAAAGGACAAATAAATCACGCAACCTCAGTCATAGCTAATACAATAAATTGGTTAAGGGTTCAAACCATGGCTCATAATAGCTCCCCATATTTATACAATTTCAATCATAATGTCCTGTCCCTATTATTGGGCATCCATGAAG
Organism: Pseudotsuga menziesii; assembly: GCA_001517045.1. NCBI lineage: Eukaryota > Viridiplantae > Streptophyta > Pinopsida > Pinales > Pinaceae > Pseudotsuga > Pseudotsuga menziesii. Next base: position 1,124,862 of record LPNX010340246.1, on the reverse strand, counting down.
ATCTCTGATCTTCAGGCAACCTCAATTACAATAACTATTACAGTCATGGCAGGATGAGAGTAGAAAATATAGGGAAGCTTTTAATTGACTCAGAAATAATGATCCTAATTGATTGAGTAGGTATCCCATAGATCACAGCTACTTTTGAGTAGCGGCACACTATCGCCCCCAAAAATGACACAATCTGTTGTAGCTACCCTTGTACAGCTCGCATGGAATGATACACTGGGGCTGTTTTCTTTGAGCAACGATGGGATGGAAGGTGATCAGCTTTAGCAATGAATGCCCATCCTTCCCTTAGCATGTTCGACCCTCTACACCTGCATTCTCTATATCTCGAAATACCTTTATAAACCATCATATGTTAGCATATCTTCAGATATAGAGCCTTGATTACCATGATCCTAAGCATTAATAAAATAATACAATGATTAACCATACCTTTGTGACTTGAGGGGTAGAGTGAGGGAAAAACATCTGTTTAGCATGCACAATAGGGTAGGATAAGGCAAAAAGAGGTGGATAAGGATGGTAAAAAAGGGGCCATTTCTGGGCCCAATAGTAGGTTGTGGCACGAAAGGTTTGGCCATCTAAATTTCAAATATTTGTAGCAATTATAGAAAAATCCATGGTTGAAGGCCTCCTGGTCATCAAGGAAACCACTAGAATTTTCAAGGGCTATGTGGTTGGAAAACACCTTGAGCACAAGTTCGATCAGGGGAAGGCAAACCAAGCTACATGCATATTGGGGCTGATACATTCTGATATCAGCGGTCTGATGCCTATCACATCCATGAATGGATCAAGGTATATTCTGAATTTTATTGATGATTTTTCAAGGTACACATGGTTCTTCTTTCTCAAAAAGAAGTCTGAAGTATGCGAAAAGTTCTTTGGATTGAAGGCCTTGATCGAGAATGTCTCTGGGCTTAAGATAAAGATCTTGAGATCTAATAATGGTGGGGAGTATGTCAGTAATGAGTTGCTGCACATATTCTCCCAAAGTGGTATTTAGGTCCAACATTCAATTCCCTACACTCCCCAACAGAATGGTGTAGCAGAAAGGAAGAATCAGTCTCTCAAGGAGATGACCACCTGTATGTTGGAATCAAAGAAGTTGGCTGATAATTTGTGGGCTGAAGCCATGAATGCTACAGCATACATTCAGAATAGAGTGCTACACTCATTCATGAAATTGAAGACCCCTTTCGAAGCATACTTCGGACACAAGCCGGATGTGTTGAACTTACGGGTGTTTGGGTCCACTGCATGGGCCCAAAATCCACTTGGTAAAAGGAGGGATTTGCAACCGCAAAGCATAGAATGTCTATTTATTGGGTATCATGATGAATCAAAAGGTTTCAAGTTTCTGGATATCAAAACAAAACATATCATCATCGAGAGAAGTGTCAAGTTCGATGAGCCTCTTCAGGAGGTGGAATTAGTGAAGGAGAAAACTGTTGAATTTCCTTCCTATTCTACTGAATATTTTGATGATGAAATCGGGCGTGATGACCTTGATTTGTATCCTATGATTTCTGATATCAGTGTACAGAAAAAATCAGATGCTGAATCAGAACTTGAAGTGCAAAATCATCTTCCCACATGGGCCCGACAAACACTCTCCTCCATAGGAGATAACATTGGAAATCTGGATGATCCACGGAGAACCCAGTCTGATTTCCAAAGAGCAGGTATTGCGCTCTCTTGTCCTGATAATTTGCTATCCAAAACTTGTTTTTTGATGATTATTTCAGACCCAAAATCCTACTACCATGCTCGGAGGGATCCGAAATGGCAAGTTGCCATGGATGAAGAGATGAATTGTCTTCAGAAAAACACTACTTAGGAGCTAGTTTCTCTTCCTCCGGGAAGCAAATTGGTTCAATGCAAGTGAGTGTTTCAAAAAAAGGTTTCTTCTGATGTCATAACCTGAAAATATAAGGCAATTCTGGTGGCAAAAGGTTTCTCTCAGGTCCAAGGTGTGGACTACCATGAGACCTTTGCATAGGTTGCAAAACTGGACTCCATCCGCCTAGTTTTGGCAATTTCGGCATCTAAGCACTTGGAAGTGCATCATATGGATGTTAAGTCAGCCTTTTTGCATGGAGATATTCATGAGGAGATATACATGAAGCAGCCTAAGGGCTACATCACTTATCCATCTTTGGTTTTCAAGCTAAAGAAGTCACTATACGGGTTAAAACAGGCCCCAAGAGAGTGGTATTCCAAGATGGATGCCTTCCTTCTCTCGGAAAACTTCCAAAGGTGTAGATCAGATCCAAATGTGTATATAAATAAGTATGATGGTAATTTTTTTATTATTTTTTTATATTTTGATGACTTACTGATCACAGGTAGCACAGTTGCTTTCATTTCAGCCATCAAAACTGCTCTCCACAATGCCTTTGAAATGAGCGATTTGGGGCTCGAAATTGAGCAAAATTATGATGGGATAATGGTCACTCAGTCCAAATATATATCATACCTTTTATTCAAGTTTAACATGGCTGACTGTAGGCCTCCACCATTCCCTTTCCTTTCAGGGATCAGCCTTGAAGAAGGAAAAAGCACACGTCCCATGGACTGCACTATCTATCGACAACTGATTGGTAGCTTGTTGTACTTGACACATTCTCATCGTGATATATATTATGCTTTGAATGTTGTATCAAGATACATGCAGTAGCCTCATGATCATCATTGGAAGGCAACCAAGAGGATCGTCCAGTATATTCAGGGAACCAGGACCTATGGCATTCACTATGCTGCAGACTCCGAGCCAGAGTTGCTTGGATACATAGATTCTGATTGGGTGGGTGATTCTATTGATAAAAATTCTACTTTTGGATATGTATCCATGTTTGGTGGTGGTCCCATTTGCTGGTCTAGTGAAAATCAGGCTGCCATATCATTATCTTCAGTAGAGGCCGAGTATCGAGGAGCGGTGAATGCTTGCATCCAAGCAGTTTGGTTGCAAGGAATTATTTCAGAGTTTGATCTTGGTAGTACCTTGTCCACTATCCTCTTTTGTGACAATCAAACTTCTATTAAGATATTGTTGGCAGGCAACACCCTTTGGAGCATTTTTTTAAGACAAGTAATTTGAAGAGTGATAATTTTCAAGTAATATTGGTTCTTTTTGTCTGGATCAAAAAACTCATCATGGATATCTTAGGAGTGCCCTAAGAATCTTTGATTCTTAAGGCACTCCTAACAGAATCTTACTTGACTAATTGAGTCGGATTGGTTTAACATCAATTATAGCAAAACTCAACTCATATGATCTTAATTCTTCATTTTTGTCAATCATCAGGAGGATTATAATTACAGAAGATTAGTAGCTCCTATTTTTCCACTCATCACTCATGTTTGATTAAAATCAAATGAATTTATAAATTATTAATTCAATCTAATTACTGCATGGTGTGATAACTATTATTGTCTGATTCATATTGAAAATTTGGTGAAGCTTCATTATTTCTGAATTATTTATCTTATCTTAGTTGTCATAAGTTTTAAGGTGGATTTAATGTGATCTTCATGAACCCTACTATACTATATGCTCATCGCTTATTTTGAATTTGTATTTTTGAAATGGGTTAGTATCAGAGTTTGTGATGAAGGTCTAAAGTCACTTTAAAGGTTTGACATTGGTTTGTTCACATTATAAAATTATTCACTCATTAGTTTTGACCTTTACCCTAAGGTATCGATTATATACTAAAGTGATCACCTTATGATGATTGTATTCAATAAATGAAGGATTAAGGTTTTTTGGAAATTATTTAGTCATGTGTTAAAAAGCGATGAGTTAACCTCCATTATCAACATGTTCTGAAATCACAATTAATGCTGAAGTAATGGTGGAACTAGGGTTTTGGTAGTCGTGTCGCTTGACGGTTGTTATCTGTCAATCCTTAATCATGCAAACATCACTTGCAATAACTCGCCTATGTGACTCTCCTACGGCTCATTATGTTTTGATAAGTTATTTTTGAAACCTCTTGTCTCTGCCAATTCACGTTACGATGAAATTACAGGAAGGTTTTCAGGGTTTTTATAAAATAGGGTATTTCGGAATATTGCTGGTAATTCCTAGACTGTTGATAAATCAACTACATCTTTTAATCTGTGTTTCGAAAACCCTAGAGGTTTGTGTATGTGCTGCAATGGCTCCAGTGTCTAGGTTCAAACTTATTGGTGACGAATTTCTGTATGCTGCTCCCAAGTGTCGAGAGGTCATGTCGAGGTTTAGATGGTTGGAGTTCCTTTGGAAATTTTTTGGTTTTAATATGGCAGTATCTAAGGCATTCGCAAAGTCATTCGATGATGTTCATGCACATGTGGGAGATGTTGAAATTAAGCTGTCTGAGAAATTCATTTCCCAAGCTATTTGCTTGCCTCAAACTGGTGAGAAGTGGTATAAAGGAAAACGTATTAAGAATGACCAGTGGAAAGGGTTTCTTACCCCTGCTCATTGGAAAACCAAGTTCAAATCTGGCTTCCCCTCCCGGTTATTAATGAAGAAATGGAGGGATCTTCTGGAGCTAATCATCAAGTATGTAACTTGCGAAGGTCGGATGTCTCAGATGCAATTTTATCACCTTCGATAGTTGATGATATTTAAAGGGTACCGTGTCAATATGCCTTTTTTCTTTTTGAACAGTTTGCACAAAATGGCATTGACTTATCAGTATAATGTTGGGGATAAAAATAGAAGTTTATTTCACCATGGGTTAATTAAAATTCTTGTGTCCAGTCGGTCGAAAGAACTAGGTCAGACCTGGGATTTTTTCCTTGTGCGAAATGGTTTTGGGGTTAACGAGGAATGGCCCAAACAGAGGCCTAGGGTTCGACATTGGTGTGTAAACAATGAGGAATATAAGCTTGAAATCGAGGACTCTGGTTCTCAAGATCATTTGGGGGATGAAGGGTTTCATCCTGACCAAACCCTAAGTCTCGATGATGTAAAAATTGGGTTGGAAACTAGTGTTGAAACTCCTGCAAATAATTCTCGAGGTCGAGTAAGGAAACCCTCAATTCCCATAACCTGTCAAAACAAGAATTCTTCTCATGCAAAGGTTGATATGAAGAAAATAGAGGCTGAAGATCAAACTAGCCATGCTATGAGCAATCCGGCTATACGAAGAACCACACGCAGTATGACTATTGCTCTACTTGCCAGGAGGAATTTGAGTGTTGGGATATCTCAGTTATTGAGGTGAGTGAATCTTCAGACATTAGACCACATCCAGCTCCCATAGGCCCATCTATGCTAGATCTTAAATATGTTTCTATCTCTGCAAACAAAGTTGTTGACAGTCAGCAAGTGAATCGTGAGGGTGACCAAGAAATTGATAGAAAGCCTTACCTAACTGAAGAATCTCGAATAAACTTGAATAGAGATTCAAAGGATCAAACTGATCTAAATTCTCATGCCCAATTGATTGCTTCCCTGCAAACAGATTTAAAAGAAGCACAACTTATACAAACAATTGCCCTAGAATAAATTACAGCTTTAAAAGTTGAATTGATCACCTAGATTGAGAAATGGGATGTGTTAAGAGGAAAGAAGTTGAAATGTAAAGAACTGTTTAAAAGGATTTTGTTAAAGAATCAAAGGTTGAAAAGATAGAATAGGATTAACAGGACCAAGGCTGTCAGGTTCAGAGCTAAACTGAATGAAGCTAGGAGATGTGTACCTATTCGATTCTTAGTCAAGTCGGCCTTAAAAACCTGGTATTTTGTTTTTCCAGTGACTCCTAAATTTTATCTTTTGTATCGTACATTATGCCTATAGAGGATTTTGGTTAGATCCTTAAAGGTTAGTGATATTTTGGGTTCGTCAGTTGTGGTTTTCAATTCACGGTCTAAATGATTAAATTGAGATATCTACAGAATTAAATTCTACAGATATCTCGCTCATGCTTAACTGATCATCATTAAATCTTGCTAAACAACTTTTTGTTAATATTTACAGCTGTCAAAGAAATAGTTGGGATAAAACTGGATGCTGGTCTACATTCGTGTCTTTTTACTGTACGTGGCTACTCAATGAAGAATGTTTGGGATTTACAACTGATTTGATGCTCAGTGATTACTTCATTCCTATTTCTAAGCTTCTATTGGCATGGATTATCCAATATGGTGTTACTATGATTTGGAGAGTATAACGCTGGATTTTCTCCAGTAAGTTAACCTCTTGACGTATCTTGCTCTCCGGGTGATTTTGTAACTACATGCCTATGATTCTGGTTGTGGTTGAACCATATTTGGATGGGATTGGGATTTTTCCTGAGGAATAGGATTTCTAGTTAGTCAGTTGTAGTCTTTTAATTTCCTTTATAAGCAATTTCGAAACTGAAGCAAAGGGTTGGAATCCTAGAACTTGTATATTTTTGTTCCTTTAGAACTATTTCTGAGGATTACAATATTTTACAGAGATATTGAAGACATTAGCTAAGTCTATCAGTCATATCATGCTGTCTTAATGTTGTTTTTTCTATGTTGAATTTCCTTTTCATATGTATGTATCTTTATATTATATGTCAAAGCACTTTTGTTAATGGATTCTGAACAAAGTACTTAGTGTTGAAGTATGAATGATTAGTTGTCGTGTGGAAAAGTAAATGAGCTTCTTCATGTTTCTTTTCTTCAGTCGATAATGATATGGTTTTATACAAAGTACTGACTGTGTGAGTTGAACTTTATTCATTTCAGCGTTAGTACCTTAGTGTATTTTTCATACTTCAATACTGCGTTAAATTTATTTCAATTATGAGTTTTATTTCATTTTCAAATTAATTTATGATCAAATGTTATTTTATTGTAAGTTGGTTTAGATATGTTTCTGCTGATAGTAGGCTTTCCTAACATTGCAGGATTATAAATCAAATTTTCTAATAAAACTTGTTATTGGATTATTAATTCCAGCTCCCAGTTTTGGGATGGTTATATTGCATCTTAGGTCATTATAGAGCAGGATTAGGAGCTACTATTATTTTTCTGTTTTAGTTTAAAGGTATTTGTTAGCATTAGTTAGTCAATTTTAATTAGATATTTTTAAGTTAACATTTGATTAAGTAGAACTTACCATCTACATTCTAAGAGACTCTCTACCTTGAGAGCACATTTTACAGGCAGCAGGGCCTTTATCCTGTGAAAAACAGTTACACCAAACACATGCAAGATTACAGTAAGTCGAGTGTGTGGGATGTTTTTTAGTAGTTGGACACAAAACCCTATAGGTTGCATTTACCGGCCAACAAATGGTGCTAGAAGGAGGGCCTAAGCTGAAAGCTTAATGGCTGATCGATCGCATAGTTCTCCTACTAGTGATCAACCAACTTCCCCCCTCATAAGTTTTGGAACATTGTCTACCCAGATCTCTACATCACAACCTGAAACTACTAATACTTCGTTTTTAGATACAGTTAGGACTATCATTGAAAGGGACCCTAATGTCTCACCAATTTCCCTTGAATAGATAAGTCAAACTTTAGAGGAATCATGTAGAATCTTAACCAAAGCATATTCTTGCCAAACAGGGATTTCCCTGATTAACTTAGGATTACCAAGCAGAACTAATTTCCAAACATTGGCAGTGACTGAGTTAGCTGCTGATCTGATTGGAGAAGAACCTCTTGAATCATTAGTAGGGACTCCTGATTATCACCTTAGTAATCTATTAAGAGGAGTAGCTAGTCATAACACTTCTTGATGATTGTTATCTGTAGGTGGATCTGATCTACCTCCTTCACCTCCTGGATCACCACCAGATAGTCCTCGTGACGATAACAATGATTCTTCATCGGACTCGAAACTTGATCCAAACATGGGTGACTGTAATCAGGGTAACCCTAATGCTGATAGACCATGGTTACAATGCAGTGTTGTTGCTATGCCTGGACTACAGCATAACCTACCCAAACACCCTGATAAACTGCTACCTAAGTTTGACCCAGATGATAAGGGCTTAGCTGAAAATCACATTGAAAAGTTCATCTTGGCTGTTCAAACTATGAATGTCCAGCATGAGGATGTGGTATGTCAACTATTCCCTTTAAATTTTGAAGGAAAGGTTGTAGTTTGGTATTTTTCCCTGACACAATGATCCATAACAAGCTGGAGTGATTTTAGTCAAGCATTCCTGAATAAGTTTGGTGAAGATAAAACCCCTACTGTGTTAGCACTAGAATTGGCTAGGATTAAGATGGAGAGCAAAGAAAAGATAAAGGATTTCAATTAGTGTTTTCTTACTCTCCTGAATAAGATACTAGTGGCCTCCCAACCCCCAAAAGACATCATAATTGAGAATTATGCTTCAGCCTTACCTAAATACTTGGGTATGATTGTAAAACAAGCCGGTAAAATCACTTTAGTTGAAACCTTTGATGAAGCAATTAAGGTTGAGAATAATTCATTGACATTTGAACAAGAAAATAATGGAAAAGCTGATGGTTCCCTTCATAAACGCAATGAACCTACTTCTAGAACTAACACAGACAAAAAAGATGCCCCTGCTTTTGATGTAGAAAAATTACAACAAGCAATTAGGTCTCTTACAAATGAAGTGGTGATATTGAAAAGAAACAATGGGGAGGGTACTTCAAACAGAGGAAATTTCAAGATCCCATATCGGTCGTTTACATCCTCAAACACTAGGAAAAACACTCCCCCTGACATATCAACTAACGAGGAAGTTTTCAATACTATAAGGGTTGTTAATGCTTTCTTGATTCCTCAACCGATCAAGATTCAGATGATCATCATGAATCTGATCATCTTGAGACCGAAGAGGAAACTTCTGAAGATCCTCTTTCGCTTAATTTCCATTTCTGGGATAGTTCAGCCAAAGAAGGAGAGTCTAGTGACCATTATTTCTTTGTAAACCATCACACTCATAACACTAGAAGTAAAGGGCCTGTAGATCCGCAACCATCATTAGCACCTAAGAATAGTCTTCAACCTTCAAATCAGCAGCCCTCCACTTAAGGTATAGATCTACAATACGACATCATAGAATATCTTAAGAAACAGAGGGCTAATATTAGCATGTTTGATCTATTGAAAATTTATCCCATGCCCGGGGGTTCGATGGTCTCTAATTTATCAAACCCATCAACCACTAAGACAAAGAATCAACCCTCTGTACCTTCAATTAATAACCTTGATCCTACAACCAGTAAAACAACAATAGGTTTTAACAGTAATATCAAAGCAGCTGCTGATAAAGATTCATTAATAGGTAAGAACTCCAAATCTACAACTCCACCTTTTCTGCTAACTCATAACACTAGAAGTAAAGGGCATGTAGATCTGCAACCATCATTAGCACCTAAGAATATTCTTCAACCTTCAAATCAGCAGCCCGACACTTAAGGTATAGATCTACAATATGACATCATAGAAGATCTTAAGAAACAGAGGGCTAATATTAGCATGTTTGATCTATTGAAAAGTTATCCCATGCCCGGGGGTTCAATACTCTCTAATTTATCAAACCCATCAACCACTAAGACAAATAATCAACCGTCTATACCTTCAGTTAATAACCTTGATCCTACAACCAGTAAAACAACAGTAGGTTTTAACAGTAATATCAAAGCAGCTGCTGATAAAGATTCGTTAATAGGTAAGAACTCCAAATCTACAACTCCACCTTTTCTACTAACGTTTGAAATATTCAACCGGAATGTTCACAATTGCATGATAGATTCCAGAGCTTCATCAAACGTCATGCCTTACTCAGTTTGTAAGAAGTTGAATGCCAAGCCCACTCCTTGTGAAATCGAAATCAGCCAACTAGATTGATCCAAGGTAAAAATTATAGGAGAATCAAAAGGAGTACTGATTAGGATGGCTACCAATCCACAGATCTTCCAGGTTATTGATGTAGTGGTAGCAGACATGCCAGATGTCTATGGGTTGTTTTTAAGCTGTGACTGCTCTCAAGCCTTAAAATGGGCGTCCAAATCAGATCAGAATTGACAGAGAAAGGTACATGAAACACATGGTGACTGAAATAAATACTCCCAATGAACCAGTTCTATTTAGTGATTCTATTTTAGGAAACTACAGGTGTGATTCTGATTTAGGGAGTTTTCCTGCACTTAAATATGCATTTACCAATTCTTTAAATAAATTATAAATTCTGCATTGTGATTTTCAGGAAGCTGCCCCTAGTCAACTAAATAATGTGAATACTGTAAATGATGTAAATAGTCTTGTTGATAAGCCTTGGCATCTATATTTTGACAGATCTCGATCCAATGAAGGTGCAGGAGTAGGGTGCATGCTCCTAGACCCTGCAGGAAACAAATTCATGCTGTCTTGTAGACTAGAATTTATTTTCACAAATAACATAGCTGAATATGAAGCCCTCATACAAGGACTCAAGAAGGAATTGGACTTAAAAGTTAAAGTTTTGATTGCATTTGGCTATTCTGAAATTATTGTTAGACAGGTTCGTAATTCCATTCACTGTTTATCTAATCACCTGCAAAGTTACCAAAGGGAGGTATGGAATTTGATTTCAGCACTTGATGCTTTTAATATTGAATCCATTCCTTGTTTTTAGAATCAGGAAGCTCATTTTTTAGAAAACGTAGCTTCATGACTTATTCCTGCTGAAAATTCCCCCCCTAGAATTTTTTCTATCGAATTATTATTTAGACTATCCATTCCAGATAATATCACTAACTAGTGAGTCTTTAATGATGATTCACAGATTATTTATTTCTTAACAGGGGAGTATGCTTTTAAGGAATCAGCGATTGGTGAAATTACACATGATGAGGATCTACATAATTTTTCGGTAATTAACCCGCCTCGTCCCATTGATAAATCTTTTGAATAGGTAAATTCAATCCCTGTGTTAGTTCTTAGGCTCGAAAAGTTTTATGATCTGCATGATAAATTCAAGGGAGTGCCTAATTGCAAGACTAACAGGTCTAACATGCGTTATGAAACCATTAATTTGGGCACAAAATCGAATCTTCAAAATATCAACTTAGGATCAGACTGCAATTCAAATGAAAAATTGGCCTTCTTGAAGCTTTTTAGTGAATTCAAAAACATGTTTGCATGGTCTTATGACGATCTAAAAACTTTTAACACCCAGATCATACAAAATGTGATCCCCATGAAGCCTCAGTCAAAACCATTCCAGCAGAAATTAAGGAAAATGCACCCTGCCCTAGAACCAGCAGTAAAGAAAGAATTGAATAAACTACTTGCTGCCCAGATCATATTTGCTTTATGCCATACACAATGGGTGGCTAACCTTGTTCCAGTTAGAAAGAAGAATGGATATATTCGTCTATGTGTGGATTTCTGAAACTTAAACAGATCATCAGAAAAGGAAAACTACCATGTTCTGCCCATGGAGCAAATCCTTCAAAAGGTGTCAGGTGCTCAGATACTGTCTTTATTAGATGGTTTCTCTAGGTACAACCAAGTTCTTGTTTCCCCTGCAGATCAGTTGAAAACCACTTTTAGGACACCCTGGGGAACTTATGCCTACAGGAAGATGCCTTTCAGCTTGATAAATGCTGGAGCTACATTCCAAAGGGCGATGGATGCTACTTTCAGAGGTCCGATAAACCACTCTGTCATTGTCTATTTGGACGATGTTACTGTATTTTCAAAAAACAGGTCTAATCACATCTCACACTTACGAAAAGTGCTTGAATGCTACAAGAAATTTGGTATTTCCCTGAACCCCAAAAATTCAATATTTGCAGTAATAGAGGGGATTTTGCTAGGTTTTGTGGTGTCAAAATAAGGGATCATGATCGATCCAGAAAGAACAGAAGCCATCTCTAAGATTCATTTTCCTGCTACCAAGGAATCCATGCAATCCTTCTTGGGAAAGATAAACTTCGTACGGAGATTTGTTCCAAGTTTTTCTGAAATCGTGTGTCCACTACAGAATATGATTAAAAAAGACAGTAGTTTTTCATGGGGGGATAGAGAAAAGAAGTCATTTATCAGGATTAGAGAAGCCATAGCTGAAGCACCCGCACTTGTGAGTCCTAACTTTAGGAAAGACCTTATTCTCTATACTTTTGCATCTAACATATCTTATGCAGCTGTTCTTACTCAGAAGAATCAACAGGAGGATGAAGTACCTATATCCTTCATGAACTCAAATTTAAAGGGAGCTAAACTAAATTATCACGAAGTGGATAAATAGGATTTTGCTGTGTTCAAAGAAGTAAAACATTTCTGCCCTTATCTCCTTAAGTCAAAAACCAAGGTAATTGTTCCATTTAGTGCTGTAAGAAATTTGTTGATACAAAAGGACCTTGGAGAAAAAAGACCACATTGGATGGCTGCTCTTCAAGAATATGATCTAGATATTAAACCCTCTCAAGTCATTAGAGGTTTGGGGTTGTGTAAGTTGGCTGTTGAATCAGCACATCTCCCTGCTGACCAGAATGACATGCCTTTAGATGATGTTTTATTGCAAAAAGAAATCTGTTTTATCCGAGACCCTATTAGCTGATGGTATACTAACATTTGCATCTATCTTGAAACTAGTACTGCCCCAGATCATTTAGATCCAAAAAATAAAAAGCGATAAGATTAAAATCAGCACCCTATCAATTGGTAAATAATGTGCTTTTTAGGAAAAATACAGATGGAGTTTTGCTTTGTTGTCTAGAGAAGGAAGAATCTGATTTAGTTTTAACACAACTGCATGATGGGCCCGTTGGTAGCCACTTTGGTGGTGATACTACTGCTCATAAAATTCTGAGGGCAGGCTATTTTTGGCCAACTCTGTTCAAAGATACTCATGCTTTCGTTAGAAAGTGCTGGGATTGTCAGACTGCAACTGGTAGATTTAAAAAACTAGCTTTTCCTTTGCAACCTGTGATGGTGGATAGGCCTTTTCAATTGTGGGGAATTGACATTGTTGGAAAAATAAATCCATCCTCCTCCCTTCAGCATAAGTATATTATAACTGCTAACGATTATTTTACTCGATGGTATGAAGCTGAACCCTTGCGAGTGGTTAATACGAATCAGGTATTGCATTTCCAAGAAACTAACATAATCACTAGATTTGGAGTGCCTGAAACTCTTGTATTTGATAATGCATCCTATTTTTCTTCTAGAGAATTGACTGAATTTGCACTAGAAAAGGGAATTACGATTAGATATTCAACAAACTACTATCCACAAGGCAATGGCCTTGCTGAATCCACAAATAAGAATTTGCTGAAAATTTTGAAAAGATCCATAGCTGAAAATCATAGGAACTGGCATACTGTCCTACATCAAGCTCTGTGGGCTAATAGGGTCACTCCAAAATCATCTATTGGTAATTATCCCTTCTTTTTGGTATATGGAGTAGATTCTATCCTTCCTCCAAACCTGTTTTTACCTTCTTTATAGCTTGCACGAGCTGTACAAGAGACTGAATGTTCAGCCATCGAAGAAAGAATTAATCTGCTATTGAAGTTGGAAGAAGAAAGAGAAAATGCTAAGAAACACTTTGTGAAACAGCAGCAAATTATTAAGGCATGGTTCGATCATGGCTCATCCTTGAATCGATAATTGCAAGTAGATGATCTTGTTTTGAGATGGGACAAAGCACATGAGGATAAAGGGGAACATACCAAATTTCAACATCTATGGTTAGGCCCGTATGTTATAGTAGAAAAGCTTGGTTCAAATACCTTCCATTTAAATACTTTAGAAGGACAGCTTGATACCCTTCCGGTAAATGGGCATGCCCTTAAAAGGTACTTTCAATAATTGCACATCATCGAATCTTTCCATTGTATATTTCCATCTATGTAGATTTTTGTACATAAGATTGTAGTTTATGTTGATTTCTGGCTGGAATTTTTGATCTTACACTTACTAATTATTTTCGTTACAATCACCATCATAATGCTTATTCGCAATTCCAGCTGATAGATTATGAAAATAATTCAACTCTTTAGATCATTTACTGTACATAAGTTTGTGTTTTGCCTCTATGAATATTTGTTTTTTCTTAACGCATCTCCTTTATTCGATCACAAGATTCAACATGAAGCATTCTACATGGACCTAGAACCTAAAAATTTAAAAATTATTGAAATTCATACTAGACTATAGTCATTGATGAATACATGGAGTATCAGATCTCTAATAAGTGATTTGTTTCCATACTTGTGGCAATATAAACCTCCACAATTTTGCTGTCAACAGTCTTTGATTGTTGTCTTTGAGTGTCTTCTTACAGATCAAATAATTTAGGTCTACTAAGCTCAAAAACTTGTTGAAGATATCTGGTTATCTCTAAGCACTCTTGAGAAGTCTGTGGTTTGCCTCTCCCCATTTTTGTGAATACATATGGTCATTCGACTAGGACAATACTCTTGAACTTAGGTGAACATGAAAAGTATTATCAGAAAATAGGAGGTATCATCACGAGTCGATCTGCTTATGATCATAAATTCTATTGGAATGACGTTGTCAAAATTTGGTTACCAAACCAATGACAGTGACTCTTGGTCTAATAACTGAGAGACAGGAAGTCTCATCACGAGCTGGCCTGATCAGTTTCTGGTAGGGTTGGTGAATAAGGCTATCTATTCAGTCACCAAGCTAAGATAGTGTTTCTGATTAATTCTTTTCGTGTTTGTCTCTATGTATATAATTTGTATAAAAAGGAGTATTGTCTGATATGTTTCTTTAATGAGGGGGAAATCCAACTGATGTTCTTGAGAATCCATATCTATACGGGTATTGGTTAACCTGTTTTTGGCCTTGTGGATCTACATTGGAATTAAGTCATCTTGTTGTTTCCTGAGTCTGATTAGGATCAAGAACACTCAAATGACAATCATAGGGTTGTTATAAAAATATGTTGAGGTCCAATCACACGTTTAGACTGTTTTGAATTTGAATCACTTAGGTAGAGATTCGATATTTGATGGCATCATTTGTGATTATCTGAAGTTTGAATGGTGTTTTCTTACAGAGATAATTGGTTTGGTCCCAGCATGTCACCAATTCTTGGCAGGCAACACCCTTTGGAGCATTTTTTTAAGACAAGTAATTTGAAGAGTGATAATTTTCAAATAATATTGGTTCTTTTTGTCTGGATCAAAAAACGCATCATGGATATCTTAGGAGTGCCCCAAGAATCTTTGATTCTTAAGGCACTCCTGACAGAAACTTACTTGACTAATTGATTCATATTGGTTGAACATCAATTCTAGCAAAACTCAACTCATATGATCTTAATTCTTCATTTATGTCAATCATCAGGAGGATTATAATTATAGAAGATTAGTAGCTCCTATTTTTCCACTCATCACTCATGTTTGATTAAAATCAAATGAATTTATAAATTATTAATTCAAACTAATTACTGAATAGTGTGATAACTGTTATTGTCTGATTCATATTGAAAATTTGGTGAAGCCATCATTTCTGAATTATTTATCTTATCTTAGTTGTCATAAGCTTTAAGGTGGATTTAATGTGATATTCATGAACCCTACTATACTATATGCTCATAGCTTATTTCGAATTTTTATTTTTGAAATGGGTTAGTATCAGAGTTTGTGATGAAGGTCTAAAGTCACTTTAAAGGTTTGACATTGGTTTAGTCACATTATAAAATTATTCGCTCATTAGTTTTGACCTTTACCCTAAGGTATTGATTATATACTAAAGTGATCACCTTATGATGATTGTATTCAATAAATGAAGGATTAAATTTTTTTGGAAATTATTTAGTCATGTGTTAAAAAGGGATGAGTTAACCTCCATTATCAACACGTTATGAAATCACAATTAATGCTGAAGTAATGGCGGAACTAGGGTTTTGGTAGTCATGTTGCTTGACGTTTGTTATCTGTCAATCCTTAATCATGCAAACATCACTTGCAATAACTCGCCTGTGTGACTCTCCTACAGATCATTATGTTTTGATAAGTTATTTTAGAAAACTCTTGTCTCTGCCAATTCACGTTATGATGAACTTACAGGAAGGTTTTCAGGGTTTTTATAAAATAGGGTATTTCATAATATTGTTGGTAATGCCTAGACTGTTGATAAATCAACTGCATCTTTTAATCTGTGTTTCAAAAACCCTAGAGGTTTGTGTATCTGCAGCCATGGCTCTAGTGTCTAGGTTTGAACTTATTGGTGATGAATATCTGTATGCTGCTCTCGAGTGTCGAGAGGTCATGTCGAGGTTTGGATGGTTGGAGTTCCTTCAGAAATTTTCTGGTTTTAATATGGCAGTATCTAAGGCATTTGCAAAGTCATTTGATGAGGTTCGTGCACATGTGGGAGATGGTGAAATTAAGCCGTCTGAGAAATTCATTTCTCAAGATATTTTCTTGCCTCAAACTGGTGAGAAGTGGTATAAAGGAAAACATATTAAGAATGACCAGTGGAAAGGGTTTCTTACCCCTGCTCATCGGAAAACCAAGTTCAAATCTGGATTCCCCTCCCGGTTATTAATGAAGAAATGGAGGGCTCTTCTGGAGTTAATCATCAGGTATGTAACTTGCGAAGGTAGGCTGTCTCAGATGCAATTTTATCACCTTCGACTATTGATGATATTTAAAGGGTACCCTGTCAATATGCCCTTTTTCGTTTTGAACAGTTTGCACAAAATGGCATCCACTTACCAGTCTAATGTTGGGGATAAAAATAGAAGTTTATTTCACCATGGTTTAATTAAAATTCTTGTGTCCAGTCGGTTGGAAGAACTAGGTCAGACCTAGGATTCTTTCCTTGTGCGAAATGGTTTTGGTGTTAACGAGGAATGGCCCAAACAGAGGCCTAGGGTTTGACGTAGGTGTGTAAACAATGAGGAAGACGAGCTTGAGATCGAGGAATCTAGTTCTCAGGATGATTTGGGGGAGGAATGGTTTCAGCCTGACCAAACCCTAAGCCTTGATGATGTAAAAATTGAGTTGGAAACTAGTGTTGAAACTCCTGCAAATAATTTTCGAGGTCGAGTAAGGAAACCCTCAATTCCCATTACTTGTCAAAACAAAAATTCTTCTCATGCGTAGGTTGATATGAAGCAAACAGAGGCTGAAGATCAGACTAGCCGTGCTATGAGAAATCCGGCTATACGAAGAACCACACGCAGTATGAGAGTCGCTCTGCTTTCCAGGAGGAATTTGAGTGTTGGGGATATCTCAATTATTGAGGTGAGTGACTCTTCAGGCATTAGACCACATCCAGCTCCCATAGGCCCATATGTGCTAGATCTTAAATATGTTTCTATCTCTGCAAACAAAGTTGTTGACAGTCAGCAAGTGAATCGTGAGGGTGACCAAGAAATTGATAGAAAGCATTACCTAACTGAAGAAGCCCAGATAAACTTGAATAGAGATCCAAAGGATCAAACTCATATAAATTCTCATGCCCAATTTATTTCTTCCTTGTTAACAGATTTAAAAGAAGCACAAGTTATACAAACAATTTCCCTGGAAGAAATTACAGCTTTAAAAGCTGAATTGATCACCTGGATTGAGAAATGGGATGTGTTAAGAGGAAAGAAGTTGAAATTCAAAGAAATGTTTAAAAGGATTTTGTTAAAGAATCAAAGGTTGAAAATACAAAATAGGATTAACAGGACTAGGGCTGTCAGGTTCAGAGCTAAACTAAATGAAGCTAGGAGAAGTGTACCTATTCGATTCTCAGTTGAGTTGGCCTTAAAAACCTGATATTTTGTTTTTCCAGTGACTCCTAAATTTTATCTTTTGTATCTTACATTATCCCTATAGAGGATTTTGGTTAGATCCTTAAAGGTTAGTGATATTTTGGGTTCGTCAATTCTGGTTTTCAATTCACAGTCTAAATGATTAAATTGAGATATCTACAGTATTAAAATTCTGTAGATATATCGCTCATGCTTAATTGATCATCATTAAATCTTGCTAAAAAACTTTGTGTTAATATTGACAGCTGTCAAAGAATCTATTGGGATAAAACTGGATGCTGGTCTACATTCATGTCTTTTGACTATACGTGGCTACTCAATGAAGAATGTTTGGGATTTACAACTGATTTGATGCTCAGTGATTACTTCGTTCCTATTTCTAAGATTATATTGGCATGGATTATCCAATATGGTGTTGCAATGCAAAGTATTTATTATTCTTTTTCGTAAAAGCAATGAATTCTAGTGATGCATCTAACTTATCTTCTTCTTCAAATTTTAAGTATATGCTTTTGCGCAATATGATAGAGCAAGGGGTTTGTATTTGAACAACTAGTTCCTCTTTTAAGAACTTTTGAAATCTTTAGTCTTTTTTTCCGAGAATACTTTGTGAGACCTAGAGCCCAAAGAGGATAGCCATAAAAATTAAAATTATTTTATTTCCATCATACTCAACCTACTATATACTTTCTTTTTTGGTGTTGTATTTTTTTTTTTGGATTCTCAAATCTTTATAGTAAATTGAGTGGTTGTGTTTTGTAATTTATTCTTACTTTTCATAATCTATAATTAGTTTTTAAGTTCTCATTAGTTTTTAGGCCTTCCATATGCATGGAAACTCTCCAAATCGACCCTTCATTGCCTATTGAAGGGCTATATATTGAGCCTCTTGGATGCATTAAAGGAGGAGAAAATTTGAGAGCAAGGAAACTATAGTTCATTGTTACCTCATTCATCTATGCTTGAGTCTCCATCCCTTTGTCCTTTTGAGCCCACATTGCTTCTCTTCCCAAGCTTTCCATTGTTTTGTGAGCTTGTTATTGAGATGGATGATTTAAGTGGTAGAGGCCCAGGTGGAGGGCTTGGTTTCTCCCTTTCGACGAGGTTTTGACATATTTTCTCACTCTTATCTATGTTTATTATTAATAGAAATATATATTCTCGTCCATTACATGTGTATGACTATGAATATTCTTATCCATGGATGTAGTTGTATTTGATTATACATGTTGGATTTATATCTGCTAGAGTAGGCCTAACACTTAACATATATCATGCTTTATTTGTTAGTTGTTGTTGATGATGAATTTTAGGTATGCGTGATTTAAAAGCTCAACGGGGATCTACTACAACCGCCCGGAATAAGGTATGTCATGTATACCTTAGTGTTGGTGGCATTTATTATTAATCTTGTATATTGATCAAGGAACAAAGCATCAATCTCATCAAAGATTAATCAACAAATAACTCATGAAATGGTGTAATCAGTCTACAGGAATAGTAGCCGCTCTGTATTCACATAAAGAATGAATGATTACAATGACAATTTCATGCTACAGGCATGAATGAATGAGCAATTTGAATCCTCAAGGAGGTCATTCGAGTTGAATGAGCAAGTCTAGCTTAACTAACTGTAAGCCATGGTTCACACTCAGTTAACCACTGATCAAAACCCTAATTGACTCACCTAAACCCTAACTAAAGTTAGAGTGCAATAAATGACTGAGTGTCAACTGGAAGAGATCAGACACATGTCATAGCAAGCCAACCATCAAGTGCTAGTGCTTCAATGACTTCAATGAACCCCGATGAGGTTAACTGTAGCTGAACTGAACATCAGAAGTTGGTGGACGCACCCCTATTGACTCCAGTTCATTAATTAATCATTAAATAATCAATTAAATGAATGGAGGCATCTTCACTGAGCTGATTAATTGATTGTAACCACCAGTTAGCAATTAGGTGCATTAATATCACTAAGATCACCCTCGGAGTGCTCCTATTAGCCTCCCTGAATGTAGGAGAAGGCTAAGTTATCCTCCTTGACTGAAGGTAGGCGTGGGTGTGACTAATGATGTCAATTAATGCTCCACTCATTCAATTAATGTCAATTATACTTAGGATATTGGTTTAACTAGGCCAATTTGACTAAAAAGAGTGTGTATGGTGGTAAATGTCTCCAACACCCCCCCTTAAGCTATACTCAGGAAGAGTTAGAAAACATAAATGCATAAAAATGCTAGGGCCCCAGCAACTAATGCCATAGGTCACCCTATACAATGCTGAAACTGAAACAATGATCAAAACAAACTAAGTGAGGGAAAGAGGGAAAACCCAGTGGGAACCCCCCCCCCCCCCTCAAGCTGAACACTGAAAGTAGTCTGAATCACCCTGATGAACTCACCCCCAATAGTGAATGGAGGTAAGTGAACTTATTTTCTGAAAATATCTTGGTGAAGATGTTTGCAATCTACTCATCAGTCGGGTAGTATTGCAGAATGATGGTCCTGTCATGCACTAGCTCCCTGATATAGTGCATGTGGATCTCTACATGCTTGGCCCTCTGCCTGGTAATTGGATCTATGGAAATATTAATAGCACTTTTATTGTCACAAAAGAGGAAAGTGGACAAAGTACTACCAAGATCAAACTCTGAAAGAATTCCTTGCAACCAAACTGCTTGGATGCAAGCATTCCCCACTCCTTGATACTCGGCCTTTGCTGAAGATAGTGCTATGGCAGCCTGATTTTTGCTTGACCAGCGAATGGGGCCACCACCAAACATGAATACATATCTGGAAGTAGATTTATGATCAATAGAATCACCTGTCCAATCAGAATCTGTGTATCCAACCAGCTCTAGCTCGGAATCTGTAGCATAGTGAATGCCATAGGTCCTGGTTCCCTAAATATACTGGAGGATACTCTTGGCTGCCTTCCAATGAAGATCATGAGGCTGCTGCATGTATTTTGATATATCATTCATGGAATAACAAATATCATGCTGAGAATGTGTCAAGTACAACAAGCTACCAATCAGTTGTCGATAGATAGTGCAGTCCATGGGAGGTGTGCATTTTCCTTCTTCAAGGTTGATCCCTGAAAGGAAAGGGAATGATACAGGCCTACAATCAGCCATGTTAAGCTTGACTAACAGTTCGGAAATGTGTTTGGATTGAGTGGCCATAATCCCATCATAATTTTGCTCAATTTTGAGCCCCAAAAATTGTTTTAGAAGCCCCAAATCACTCGTTTCAAAGGCATTGTGGAGAGTAGTTTTGATGGATGAAATGGAGGCAACTATGCTACCTCTGATCAATAATTCATCAACATATAAAACAATGATAATTATATGACCATCATACTTCTGTTAATATACATTTGGATCTGATCTACATAACTGAAAGTTTTGTGAGAGAAGGAAGGCATCCATCTTGGAATACCACTCTCTTGGGGCCTGTTTTAACCCATATATTGACTTATTTAGCTTGCAAACCAAATATGGATCAGTGATGTAGCCCTCAGGATACTTCATGTATATCTCCTCATGAAGATCTCCATGTATAAAGGCTGACTTAACATCCATGTGATGCACTTCCCAGTGCTTGGATGCTGAAATTGCCAAAACAAGGAGGATGGAGTCCATTTTTGCAACTGGTGCAAAGGTCTCATGGTAGTCCACTCCTTGGATCTGAGAGAAACCTTTTTCTACCAGCCTTTCCTTATATTTTTAGGTGCTTCCATCAGCATCAACCTTGGTCCAAAACACCCACTTGCATTGAACCAATTTCCTTCCCGGAGGAAGAGAAACTAGCTCCTAAGTAGTGTTTTTCTGAAGAGCATTCATCTCTTCATCCATGGCAACTTGCCATCTCGGATCCTTTCGAGCATGGTAGTAGGATTTTGGATCTGAAATAAACATAAAATATCAATTTTAGGAAAGCAA
>LPNX010340246.1:960032-1084913 GCA_001517045.1 Pseudotsuga menziesii | reverse complement strand
CCAGCTTCACTCCTGAAAGGAAAGGAGTTTTGCTTGCTTTGCAATCCTTCATTCTGAATTTGTTCAGCAAATCCAAGGCATACTTGGACTAGTGCACCTTTATTCTAGCTTTGGTTTGAGCAATCTCAAGCCCCAAAAATTGACTTAAGAGCCCCAAATCTGTCATGGAGAAGGCTTGGTTCATTGCACCCTTCAAGGAAGCAATCTCATCCTTTGAGCTTCCTGTAATGAGGAGGTCATTAACATATAACAAAATGATCATTATTTAACCATTAATTAACTTCAAATAGAAATTTGAATCTAATTTGCACCGAACAAAATTCAGTGATAGCAAGAAGCTATCGATCTTGGCATACCAAGCCCTGGGGACTTGCTTTAGCCCATACAATGACTTTCTCAACCTGCACACAAGAGAAGGGTTAGTAGAAAATCCTTGAGGCTGCTGCATATATATCTCTTCAGTGATATCTCCATTCAGGAAGGCACATTTTACATCCATGTGATGTACCTCCCATTGCTTTGAGGCTGCAATGGCTAGGGCTAGCCTGATGGAATCCATCTTTGCCACTAGTGCAAAGGTCTCATTGTAATCTATCCCATGAACCTATGAGTAGCCCTTGGCTACCAATCTGTAATTTTACTTCAGTGGTGAACCATCAACAGCAAATTTGGTCTTGTAGACCCACTTACACTGAACTAACTTCCTCCTTGGGGGAAGATCCACTGGCTCCCATGTGTTGCTCTTCTGGAGTGAGTTGAACTCTTACTTCATGGAATCTTGCCATATTGGATCTCATGTTGCTTCTTCATATGTTTGAGGATCAGATTCCACCATCAAATAGCATTTTTCAGCAAACATAGGATCCTTCATGCACAGACCACTCTCAAATTGAGATCTAGTCCTCCTTGGGTCATTGGGATCCCCAGCTAGCTCTCCTGCTGCATGTAGTGTCTTGGCTGCCCATTTTGGCCTTGTAGGGATGTTAGGGTCTGTAATAAACTCATCTCCATCAGACATATCAGAATCAGCATGTTCAACAAACTCTTCACTTACTTTCAGAGGTTGAGGTGGTGAAGAGGCTTCTCCAACTTCCACTACTGCAAGGGGTTCTTCTTGAAACTGAACACACATTTCGATGAAGGCTTTGTTTGTGCTCAAATTTATCAGTTTGTACCCTTTTGAATATTCAGAGTACCCAACAAAAAGGCACTCTTGGCTTTGGGGCTGCAAAGCCTTCCTCTTTTCTGTTGGAATTCTAGCACAAGCCCTTGAGCCAAAAATCCTGAAATGGGTCACATCTGGCTTGTGCCCACTCCATGCTTCGAAAGGAGTCATACCATCAAGATGTTTATGAGGCACCATATTCTGAATATAGGCTGCATAGTTGATAGCTTCGGCCCAGTACTTTGGTGGCAAATTTTTGGCCTCCATCATGCATGTTGCCATCTCCTTCAGTGATATGTTCTTCCTCTCAGTAACACCATTCTGATGTGGTGTGTAAGGGATAGAATGATGCATATACACAATAATTAATAAACTCAGACTTGACATACTCACCACCATTTTCAAATCTGAGGACCTTGATTTTCCTCCCAGACTGGTTTTCAACCAAAGCCTTAAAGACTTTGAAGAGGCCAAAAACTTCAGACTTGTGTTTCAGGAAGTAAACCCAGCAATACTTGGAAAAGTCATCTATGAAAGTCAATGCATATTTGGCTTGAATCATGGACATATGAGGGAATGGTCCAGCAACATCACTGTGGATCATCTCGAGGGGTGCAGACGTTCTCTCATGACTAGCTCTCTCAAATTTGTGCTCTGGGTGTTTTCCTAGGATACAACCTTGGCAGACTCCTTTGGAAAATTTTATCTTGGGAAACCCTATGACCATCTCTTTTTCACTAAGATCAGAAAGATACTTGTAATTTAGGTGGCCAAATCTTTCATGCCAAATCTTGCTATCCTCATTAGCATGAATCAGAAGAGCAGAGGGGTTTGAGTAGGGTAGGAAGTGTGAGAACATGTATACCTTTTGAGCATGATTTGAAACTCCTTTTGCAATGAATCTACCACTTGAGATCTCTGTGATCTCAACTTCATCAGGGGAGAATATGACTTTCTTAGGAGACCCAGTGTGAGTCATCTGGTACACTGACAAGAGGTTGGAGGCAAGACCAGGCACATACAAGAGATTGCTGAACTGACCATGATCAAGATCAATCCTCCCTTTGCCCAAACTTTCAGTGAGAGAGTCATCTCCCAGTACTATAGTTGGTCCCTTCGACATGCCAAGTGAGGAGAAGGCCTCCTTGGTCGAAACCATGTGTCTTGAAGCTCCAAAATCAATGATAAAACTGGGTGAGATTGATGTGCCAGCAACGAATGCATGAACTCTCTCTCTATCATCTGAACTTGATCCTCCTTCTCTCTTCTTTGAGCTGTTTGGAAGGGAGATGCCATTCTTCTCCAGGAGTTGGGTCAGCATGTCTATTTTCTTCTTCATACAAGAGCTTTCAGTGTGATTTCCCTTATTGCAGTATGCGCACTTGCTCATTTCTCCTTTGTTTTTCTTCTTCTGGTAGTTCTTCTTAGAACCTTGTGGCTCCTCCGGAGACTGTTTCTTGTCTCTCTTTTGCTCAGGTGGATTTTTATCTTTCTTTTTGCTTTTTGAATCCAACTTTGAATCTCCAGCAACCAGAGCTTGGTCTTTGGATGGTTTGATGGTGCCCATCATCACCAGCTTGTCCTGTTCTTTTGTGAGAGATTCCATGAAATATGCAAGGCTAGTCATCTTCCAGGTTCGATCTGTCAGTTTTGTGGCATAGAAGGTCGAAACAAACACTGAATAGTCAGGGCCAAGCTTTGAGAGAATGGCCAATACCAGCTGATCATCCTTCTTTTCGATCCCACACTATTTCAGCTGCAAAACAAGTGCTTTGAACTTGGATAAATAGAGTTGCAGGGATTCAAAGCTATTTGGACTCAGGGAGATCAGTTCATTCTTGATTTGATGTCCCCTCATCTCATATATCTTTCCAAAAAGATCAGTGAGCTTCTCCCATACTTCATTTGGTGATGTCAATTCATCAAGATGGAAAAGGAGGTCTCTGGAAATACTCAGACACAAGAGACCATAGGCCTCATCCCTCCTGTTGTGCCATTTTATATTCTCTGCAGCTGCATTGGGCTCTGCTTCTATTTCCATAGTCACCCTGTAGAGGCCTTTCACTCTCAACAGTATCTCCATCTCTACTTTCCATTCAAAGAAATTGAATGGAGTCAAGATGATCTTCTAAGATTGATCCATAGCTTAGAAATCTATCCCAGCTGTCAGTAGAAGGCTCCCAGTCACTGATGTCGAACTTGAAAAACAATTTTGAAGGAGAGAAATCATTCTAAAATGGCTCTGATACCATGTGGAAATTGAACCCAGTGATAGATTAATTTTACTCACAACAATTAACAATTGATCATGCAAAATCACTCACAAAAGAGACTGAAATTGGAGCTGAACACTAAACTGTATTAACTCAGTGTACAATAGCCAACCCTGTAACATAATAGGTTGCTATATTAAATAATTACATCAGGGATTTGAATTCATGAGGAGCAATTCGAATCTGGCATAAAGCAAGCTTACCAAAAATAAGCAAATCCCCCATAGGTGTAAAAAGCTGATCCCAAATCTGTCATGGAGCTCACGAATTAGAAAAAAGGATTAGGAAAGATAAAGAGTGATGGAATGACAACTCATACATACTTTTCCAAGGAGAAAAGAGTGGAGGATGTAGAGGACAAAAAACTAGTTCACCTCACCTAGTCAAACTTTCCCAATTGCCTTAAAACACTGAAAAAGCAGAAGGGCGCCTAGGAGGCCAGGAATAAAGCAGAATTGATTCCTTGAGGTTTCCCAAGTGCTACATGGGTCAAATTAGGCAAGTTGGACCACTATGGATAGGTAATTGACAACTTGCATAAGGTGGGACACATGAACTAGGCAAATAAGACAAAAATAATTAAATTAATGTCTAAGGTGGTAAACTATGGGTTGATTATTCTAACACCATCCAGGGGTTGTGAGTTTCCTCACATGGAATGCAGAAACAAAAACTAAATAATCAGCCCCAAGTATGGAGAGTATGGCGAGGATGAGATGATCATCCTCCTTCTCCACTTTGCATTACTTCAAGAGTAAAACAGTATGCTTGAAATTTGTGAAGAAATCATTCAGAGTCTCAAAGTTGGAGGGTTGGAGAGACATGAGTTCATTTTCAAGCTGGTAAACCATCAAGTCATCATGATTTTTGTATAGATTCTCCAATTTGTCCCATATTTCTTTCGGAGTCTTCAATCTCGCAAGATGGAAGAGAAGGTCTCAAGAAATAGAGAGGCACAAGAAACCAAAGGCTTCATCCTTCTTGTTCAAGAATCTTGATTTTTCTATGGTAGATCCGGGCTCATCTTTAGTGTCCATGGTGACTCTAAAAGGTCCTCTGGAGTGCAGCTAAATCTCCATATCACCTTTCCATGAGCGGAAATTGTATGGAGTCAAGATATCTACTGAGGAGGCCATCTGGATGTGCTGGAACGAATGCTTCATCTGTAGAAACCTTAAAATCAAAATAGAAAGGGAAATTTAAGGTTAGACAACCTGCACATTTTAGGCTTTTATCACACCCAGCATAGTCAATCAAGAAATCTTGATCAACAAGTTATTTACTTGGGATATTAAGTGGTAAGCCTTTGCTTCTGGTGCAGTGCTGGATTTTTGAGCTATTGCTCAAATTTCATGCAGAAATCTGTCAAAAAGCTTGTTTTTGAGAGATAGAGCTTCATCCTGCTGTAAGCTCTGATACCATATTAACCTTGTATATTGATCTAGGAAAAAAGCATCAATCTCATCAAAGATTAATCAACAAATAACTCATGAAATGGTGTAATCGGTCTACAGGAATAGTAGCTGCTCTATATTCACATAAAGAATGAATGATTACAACTACAATGTCATGCTACAGACAAGAATGAATGAGCAATTCGAATCCTCAAGGAGGTCATTCGAATTGAATGAGTGAGTCTAGCTTAACTGACTGTAAGCCGTGGTTCACACTCAGTTAACCACTGATCAAAACCCTAATTGACTCACCTAAACCCTA
This sequence comes from Pseudotsuga menziesii, assembly GCA_001517045.1. NCBI lineage: Eukaryota > Viridiplantae > Streptophyta > Pinopsida > Pinales > Pinaceae > Pseudotsuga > Pseudotsuga menziesii. Next base: position 1,079,759 of record LPNX010340246.1, on the reverse strand, counting down.
ACTGAAGTCAAAGTGCAATAAATGACTGAGTCTCAACTGAAAGAGATCACACACATGTCATAGTAAGCCAACCATCAAGTGCTAGCACTTCAATGACTTCAATGAACCCCGATGAGGTTAACTGAATCTAAATTGAACATCAGAAGTTGGTGGAGGCGCCCCTGTTGACTCCAATTCATTAATTAATCATTAAATAATCAATTAAATGAATGGAGGCACCTTCACTAAGCTGTTTAATTGATTGTAACCACCAGTTAGCAATTAGGTGCATTAATATCACTCAGATCACCTCGGGAGTGCTCCAGTTAGCCTCCCCGAATGTAGGAGAAGGATAAGCTATCCTCCTTGACTAAAGGTAGGCAAGGGTGTGACTGGATGATGTCAATTAATGCTCCACTGATGTCAATTAATGTCAATTATACTTAGGATAGTGGCTTAACTAGGACAATTTGACCAAAAAGAGTGTGTATGGTGGTAAATGTCTCCAACATTTATATCTCTTTCATATTGAAGTAGATTGATTTCTTATGTCATTCAATCTATTATGGTCTACCCCAAGCCATAGGAAGTTTCTCCCCATAACAGAATTGGAGACTCTGTAGGGGAGGTTCCTTGTTTTTCTTTGGGGTTTGGCTACACAATGTGCTTGAATTGCTCTCTGTTTCTCTGTGTTTCTATGTCAGTGTTGGTCACTATGGGCAGACCCGGGTTTACTGTAATGTACCAACAACACCCCTAGCTCACTGGCCCTTTCGGCGACAGACCGTAGAGCGGCCTGAAGTCTCCCCTGAAGTGATTCTAATGGGTTGGCCAAAGACTCAAGTGTCCTCGACAAGGTTCTGTAGCATCCTGGGGTCTCGCAGCTCTTCTTAGCTAGCAAGGTCTCTCTCCGTGACCCGCAGTTTCTCTTACTCGTGGGTTCTGACAGGGGAGGGACTCCTATTGCATCCAACTTTCGGGGCGATGCACAAACTCTCCCTTCCTCCTAACCCACGATCTGTGGTATCTCATGCCACAGCTCCTCTGACGGTGCGATATCACCTACTGTCAATGCAATATCTTCTATAGTACGGCCCAATGCGACCCTCAAGGTCCAAAGCTACCTTACGGGGTGGAATAACTCGGCCAACTATTTACAAGGCGTTAAACAATATTACTTGAACTTCCACGATTCAACACACTCAACATACACTATACCTAAATTGTTGAATAAGTATATTTGAAACACTTAACAAAGTGACTATTACTGTGTGAAGCAAGCGCTGATAAACTCATATGCAGACACTTGATACATTTAAACTCTCCTTTAACCTTCTATAATGCTGTAATTGAAAGAGAACATATAGACATTTACTAACTGATATATAACATCCATGTAACAGATAACATATATCAACTGAGTAAAGCACAATCACATGAACAGTCGCATAACACACTGATTTTACGTGGTTCACTTCCAGGGTAGAAGCTATGTCCACAGAACTGTGTTTATATATTATAACTTGGGGAACTAAACACAGTTATGCTACACCTCATATGCAGCTTGAGATCTTCTGGGTAACTCCGCACACAGCCTGGAGCCCTTCTCTCTTAGATATCTTCTTTATTTATATATTCCCTTCTTACAATATATTCTCCTCTCTCTCTCTGTCAATCCCTGAGGATTGTTACATACATACTCAATGAGCCAGCGACTAGTTACAGTAAGATAACTACCGACTAAATAACAGAACCAGAGCTTGACTCTTCTACAATACAAAATGACTATGAGCTAACAGACTACTTGACTCTCAGACTGGCTAACTATTTGAATAGCTACAGATTGTCTGACTAGCTAACCCTTTACCCTACAAGATACATGCTTTTATAGGCGGCCCGAAGGTCTCTCCATTACAACACTGTGGGCCTCTCCCATTAGTAACCCAAAAACCCTAATTGGTGACAGTCGACGTATCTATACTTGGAGTAGCTGCTTTCTATCACACCACTGCTCTCTGCAGTATTCCATGCTTCCCAGCGCTGACCATGGGTACTGGGTGCTGCTTCGAATTTTTTGTCCTTCATCTTCAATACCTCGGCCTCGTTGCTCTTTTTCCTTTATGAGGGTAGCTGAGCCCTCCTGTCTTCACCACTTCCTTCAATGCAGTGGGTGATCTCTCTCTTCTCAAACGATACCTTCAATGCAGTGGGTGAGCTCTCTCTTCTTGGCCGCTCAGGTACTGTCATCTTCTTTGACTTCTCTATCCTGATATTCATGGTTTACGGCTCTGATCTGCACCTAGAAACATGCTACGGTGTCATAGCTTTACCTTATATCTTATATCTTCGCCAAAACTATCTATCTGCCAAAATGGAAGCTTCTCCTGTAGCTATGGGACCCTACTCCAACAGTCCCCTAACACTTACTTGTGGCTCGTCCCCGAGCCACTACCAGCGGGCTTCTCCTGTTGTAGCTTCTCCTTGGCTTCCTGCGAAGTCTGTTTAAATCTGTCCCGAAGTCCTACGACTTCATTCTGCATAGCTTCAACACACTCTTGTGCCGATTCAAGCATAGCTTGACTAATACTAGAGTCTTATGTTGCATTAATTTCATTTCTGGTGGTAGTGAACTCCCTAACCTTCTGCTCAACCCCATCGACTAGCTCTGTGATTTGTTCCTGATATGGTTGAAGCAAGTTATTGATTTGTATCTCCTTTGCTCTCAACCGCTATGCTTCCTGTTGCAAGCGATTCATCTCTGTCGTCTTTCTCATCTTCGCAAGAGCTCCTAAACTCTTGATTTCTTCCTTCATTGCTTTGTGGCATTCTCTATCTGCTGAATGCTTTGCTGGAGTTCTACTCTCTCGGGATGCTCATCTAACTTCGACCATGTGTTCGTCGCATCAGCTAGCACTGACTGTGCATCGTCTATGCAAGATTTCATCTATGAGGAAGTGAGTCTAAAGGCCTCTACTCTCGCTTCCTTGTCTACTTGGGGGGTTCCCGGTGCTTGAGCCTCAAGCTCAGCAATCTGTGCTTTGTGGTCTTCTTCCATCTAGGTCACTGTTTCTTCCAGAGCCTTTGCTCTGTCTGCAACTCTTCTTACCTTCTACGTGAGAGGCAAGGAAAACTCAATGTTACATTGGGGTAACTCCAATGCGATGCTATGTAGGACCTGAGTGAGATCATGTTCTCTTTCTTCATATGTTCTCAACTCCTCCGCCTTTGTCTGAAAACTTGTGGTGAGTGCTGCATTCTTTTGTTTCAGCTGTGTGTTTTGTTTATAAGTCGCGAGCTCTCTATCTCTGAGCTCTGCGCTTAGCTGCTGCTGGATCATCTGTAACTGATCAACATGAAACTCTATGAGGTTAACCTTGACAGGTTGCCTAATCTGTATCTGTACATCCATCATTGAAGCAGGGAATAGGATGCTCCCTGGTGGTATCAAGACTGTATTGATGTGATCCTTTGCCAAGATTTCCTCGCGGGAAATCGACTATGTTGAACTTTCTCCTGTGGGTGTCTTGATTAACTGAGTTTGGATCATGGCAGTATTCTCGGTTAGTGTTTTCAACTCCACAAGCTGCTGATCTATTGCCCCCTACAGCTTTCCCTACGATGCCTGCATCACTTGAAATGTGACGTTCATTTCGTCCTTTAGTATTGCTGCAATTTGTTCATAGTCATCATCTGTCAATGCAATCTCCAAAGGTAGCTTTGTGGCTTTCTACTTTTTCTTCTTTGTTGGTGACTCTAATGGCGCCTCCTCTGGATCTTTCCTCTTTTCTCTCGGTGGTGGCACTTCTGCTGTATCTTGAGTCAGGGACCCCACTTTGTCTTTGCCTTTTTTCGATGGGTCTGTCTGTGTGGTACTTGATGGTAGTGCTGTGGTATCTTCTAATGCTTGCTTCCACTCATCATCAAAGTCTTTGATGACGTATTTGACATCCTGCACTGTCATCCTGAACCAACCATTAGACCAATTATCCCTTTTAGACCTTTTTGTCCTCAGGTAGATTCTATGGCGGTCTGCCATAAAATCAAGCCGGTTATCGTATATGTCCACAGTCTCCGTGCTGATCTGCGGCGTCTCTTGGATGATTCTCTTCAACAGTTTATAGTATTCATAGAATACTATCATATTGATATTTTTCTTGGCTGGGTTGCTGCTCTCCCATAAGTTTGTATAGCACATGCCTCTGGGCTCGCCACTTGCTAGCTGTCGAAACTGGGTATGGGGCGGCTCCTTCCACCCGACGAATGCACATAGTATAAGAAGCCATGAGAAATGGAAGGGGTGGTTTGCCTCATCCTGGGCTATCAAACAATCTTGCTGAAAAATATTTAACAAAAATAAATACCAATTGAACTGTTCACCTTATGCAACTTGTATGGCAAGGTGAATTACTGATCCTGTGACTTCCTTTGGGCGAACCTTGGTTAATAGTCTGCCTGCAAGCAGACTGGCTGTAAATCTGAGTGTATCATCTGTTAAGATTGTGATGTCATAATCCTGTCCTCCTCTCTGTAGCTTATACTTGGTAACTAGGGCTGGTGGTAGCTTGGAATCCTTGGTCTTTCCTGTTATATGTGTCTTAGGGTCCTTACCAGTCTTGGACAACCCGATGATGCGATGTATCAGGTTGATGTTCAGGTAGACCTTGTTACCTAGCCAGAAATAACCTCCATGTACACAAGAAAGTAGGATGCTCACCATGACATTAACCTCTGCACCTCATCCAAAATGTGGTATTCTCAACAAATTGAGCAAGCCTGAGTGCTCAAGAATCTGGACATGTTCCATAGGAACATATTCATCTGCACCTGTCCTTGGGTTCTTCTGAATCATAAGATATTGATCTGATCGAAACTGAGGATATGTCTTACTATCTCCAAGATTATAATCTATAAATTTGACATTAGGGGCATATCCTAATAGATCTCCATCTTCCTTTACTTGAGAATCAACCGATGGTATGGGAACAGGAAACTTAGCACTCTTGGGAATGTTTACCTCTGGTGAGCCTTAAACTCGTGGCACAATGTATTCTGGTGCGCTATGAACTTCTTCCTCTGGCTCTGAACTAGATTCTTCTATTATCTGAGATTGGCTCATCATCCTTGGCGACTGTCTAAACTGTGATGTTCCTGATTTCACAACCTTGGGTGGCGTCGTCATAGCAGACACAAGGCCACCACGCTGGAACCTTTCCAAAATGTATTCTATAGGTTCCTCCTTGGACAAAACCCACTCGGTGGAATACTCTGGAAGGGAAATGGCTATGAAATAGGGAAATCACAGCACTCTGTAATGGAATTAGCTCTGCACAGGGAAAACTTAACAACTTACTCTATAGCTCTAGGATCTTTGCAAACATAACCCTCCTGAATGAATGATCTTTGCTTTTATGCTGAAGGCGATAATCCTGGACGCAACGGTCATCTAGGCTAAACCCGTCAGTGGTATTAATTGCATGGACAATACCACACTCGTCATCCCAATCCTCATTAAATGTTGAAATCCGTTCAAATTTTCCTCGAAACCTGTGTGCAAGCACCGGTCTCGTCGAAGATTTACTAAATCTGGAAAATTTATTATGTTGTTACCAAATATACGGTAAGGTATACCGGTCATTTCTTCATTAACTGCCTGTCAGAAGGAGAATTGACTGGCCCTCTGTCTTTTTTCTAAAGTGTCTACGTGGCACGGGGAATCATCGCCTTACCGCGATGTCACACCGCATCACCTATACAAAACAAACTTAAGCGTTTTTTTTTTTTTTTGCAAGTCGCTTATGACTTGTGCAAAATGAACCGTCTTAATGCGATTCCTTATACTTAGAATACTTGCTGGTGTAGACTAATTCCCGGTGCGATGCCTCCTTTCAACTACACTGGACATCTGCACTCTTAAAGTGGTTCTGAGTTAGGGCAGAGAGGTGGAGTGGTTGTCACTATAAAGCTTAAGCCTACTGCCATTAATCAACATGGGAAGAAGCTCCCCATTCAGTTTGCTAAGCTGAATGGCACCTCCTTCTGTAACTTGCTGTATCTGATATGGCCCTAACCAATGCATCTTGAACTTCCCTGGAAACTTAATAAACTTGCTGTCATAGAGGAGTACTAGGTCTCCGATCTGAAGAGTCTTACTCTTAATGTGTCTGTCATGCCAAGATTTTTCTCGTGCTTTCTGCACTTTCTGATGGAATCAGGCGATGAACCTGTCTTCCTCTAAGGCAAGCAGCTGTGCTAGCCTTTCATTCACCGTGTCTGTATCATCCATCCCGGTGATCTGAGAAATTCTTAAACTAGGGAGAATATACTCCATAGGCATGACAGCCTCCTGTCCATACACCAAGCTGAAAGGTGTGTGTCCTGTAAGTTTCTTGAATGTAGTCCTATACACCCATAATACATCGTTAACTATGAGGTCCCAATCATTCCTTTGGCTATTGCAGATCTTAGTAAGAGCATTTTCTAGAATCTTGTTAAAGGCCTCCACCATACCATTAGCTTATGGGTGGTAGGGAGTGCTCTTATGGTGCTGTATCTAGAATTCTTCCGTCAAGGCCTCAATGGTGCAGTTCAAGAAATGTGTGCCTTGATCACTCATCAAAATTACTGGGCATCCAAATCTACTGATGATGTTTTCAAAAATGAACTGTGCAACTGTAGCAGCATCACAATTTCTTACTACTTTGGCCTCTGCCCACCTGGTGAGGTACTCTATTCCAGTGATGATATATCTCACACCAGTTCGTTTTCCTAGTGGGTTGATAGGACCCACGAAGTCTATAGCCCACTTGTCAAATGCCCTCAGCGTAATCTGTGGTCGCAACAGCATTACATCTCGTCGTGAAGGTTTTCCTACCCTCTGGCAGATATCGCAGCATCTGCAAAAGTCCTTAGTGTCTTTGTGTAAAGTAGGCCACCATAATCCTACAGCTAGGATTTTCTGCGCAGTCAGATTTCCTGCGAAATGACCTCCTGTGGTACCTGAATGTGCCTCTCTGATAATAGCCTCTTTTTTCATGCAGCATAACACATCTGCGCAGGACTTCATCTGGAACTAACTTGTATAGCTGTCCTGCGATCAAGGTGAAGTCTGCTGCTTTAACAACCAACTGCTTCTTTTGATGCTTAGTAAACTCAACAGGTGCCCATCCTGTAGTGAGAAAGTGAATGATATCAGCATAGTATTCATCTGTGATCTGGATAGAAAACAACTTCGCATCTGGAAAATTGACCTCTAGATTACTTGGCTCTTCTCCTGAGTCTATCCATGACAGATGATCAGGTCCGGCATTCAATCTTCCTAGTTTCACAATGATTTCAAAATCATACTCCTGAAATAGGAGTAACCATCTACAGATTCTTCCCCCTAACACTGGCTTATTGACCAGATACTTCAACGCGGAATGGTCAGTAAACATCTTGAACGAGGAACCCAACAGGTAGTGCCTGAACTTCTGTAGAGCGTACACCATAGCTAAGCCTTCTCTTTCTATCGTGGTGTAGTTATTTTCTGCCATAGATAGCTTTCTACTGGAGTATGCGATAGGATGATCGATACCCCCTTCTCCTGGTTGCGTTAAAACAATCCCTATTGCGATGCCAGATGCACCCACATGTACATGAAACAGCTTAGTCCAGTCTGGAAATACTAAGATGGGTGCTATAACCATATTCTCTTTAAGTGTGTCTAAACTTTGCTAGCATTCCTCATTCCATAGGAATTTCATGTCTTTCTTTAACAGTTTTTCCATCAGTGCTGTAATCTTTGCATATCCCTTGATGAATTTTCTGTAGTACCCGGTATGACCAAGTACTGTCCTAAATTGCTTGACTAAGTTGGGTGCTGGAAGATTTACAATGATGGCAATCTTTGCGGGATCTACCATCAAGCCTTGTCTGTAAACAATGTGACCCAACAAAATACCAAATGGCGCACAGAATATACATTTTTTCAAGTTCAGAGAAATCTGGTACTGCCTACATTTTTCTAACATCAGTCTTAAATCTCCTATGTGCTTGTCGATTAATCCAAATACAGTCCAATCATCAAAATAAACCTCTAGGAATTTATGGATGTATTCTTTAAATACAGCAACTACTACTCTAGAAAAGATAGCTGGTGCATTCTTAAGACCAAAGGGCATTACCGTATACTGGAATGAGCCCCATTCTATTGCAAAAGTGGTCTTATGTCGATATTCTGGGTGGATTCTGATCTGGTGATAGCCTGAAAAGCCATCAGTGAAGGAGTAGACCTCCTGTCCTCCCACATTGTCTAACACTTCATCAGTGAAAGGTGTTGGAAATGGATCATGAAGCGATGCATCGTTGAGTTTACGCAAGTCGACACAAATCCTGATGTCTCCTTTGGTTTTCTTTTCTTGCATGACCATGGGACTAACCCATTCGCTCTCTTCTACGGGCTCAATGATGCCTGCTGCTAGCATCTTATCGATCTCATCCTTAACTTTTTCTTTATAGCGTAGATTTAATTTGTATGGACGTTTCTTAACTGGTCTGGCATCCTCTTTCAATGGTATCCTCATTACTCCCAGGTCTCCAACTATTCCCTTCATCTCTGTGAACTTGGTGGGGAATAGGTCCTGATATTCATGTAGTAAGTCTGCAATCTATCCTACTGTTTCATCGTCCCAATAGTCTCCAATAGAGGCAAACTTTGGTTCTGTGTCTGTGCCAATATTGATCTTTTTAATTTTAATGGGGTCTGTGATTGCTGGAATCTGTAGCTTCGGTCCATCAACATCGCGAGTCCCTTCTAACTCTGGAATGTTGATGTTGCGAGGATACTCATCCTCATCCTCTGGTTTTGCTCCGAAGTTATAGCACTCGAGCACATCTTCTAACTGGATGGCCCACTCAGGTTGAGTATGTACTGATAGGGTACAGTCCTCAAATATCTTAATCTTTATTACATCTAGGGCTTGATAAACACTTGGATACTCAGATTCAAAAGAGAACATGAGTAGAACGCTGTCTATCATAAGTGGCCATGTAGTCGTTCTCTTGTGCAATTCAGTCTCTATGTACCAGTTCCTTGGAACTGTGTCCAAAGTGTGAATGAATCGGTGAACCCATTCATCCTCAGGAATGTCTGACCAATTCTGTTCAGAAGTCTAAATATGTGACTTGGGGTCACTTTCTCCTGTGTATTTATGCTAGACATACTCCCTGTCAGTAGATAATCTGATCGCCATCAATCTCTTAAGATCATCCCATGATGCGATATTCTCTTTATGTGCATACCACCATCTTGCAGGTGTGGCTCGTACTGCAAGGTCCATAGCTGTGATCCTCTGCTCGTGAGGAATTTGTTGTTCAAACCGCAGGAGAAAGTCCTGGATATCTGTTAGACCATGAAATGATGGAATCTCGTTAGTCTCTGTGCCAATCCATCGCAATGACTTAATCATAAACGCACATCTGCGCGTTGAGACTTCGTAAAGTCTGTTCTGCCAGTTTTCTAGACCAACATCCGAATCCGATGCGCATGAGCTGTCGCATCACCAACTAATGTTCCCTTCTGCGGTTGGATTGATGTAGTCACTCTGGTTCACAGTCATCTGATAGAGACTCTCCATGTTACGTGCCTCTTCCTCTGCTCGAATAGGTTCAATGTATCTAGGACCCTGAAGAGGATCCAACAGTGCGATGACCCGGATTTGCGCATCCTCAAAGGTCATTTGTCTTCTCTTTAGGTCGATAACGACCATTTTACCGATCGCCCAATCAATGCCTAGTAATGCTGGATATGGTCTACTATCGCCAATGATTTCTATAACTTTAAATTCCGTAGAGCTGTGAACTACGTCAATGTCAACTGGCACCTGTGATAATCAATCCAGTGGCGATACCCGCTGCTGATTAGCTAATGTCAGATAGATAAGCGATCTGACTAACTTAGGGCTACCCATCTGTTCCCATGTCTGCTTAGTCAGAATATTTACCTCTGATCCTAGATCTAGGCATTAGAGAGAATTTGAGGTAAAAAATGGGCCTCCTAAGAGATGTACTACAAAATTATAAGATATATTAAAATATTATGAGTTAGGGGTTTTATGGGGTAGGTATATATGACAACTCACCTCCTACACTACTTTTTATGCACAATATAAATAACCATGGTTGAGTTACTTTTCTAAATTGACTATAAATAAAATTAATAAAATAACTCTAGAATGATGTGACTAAGATTCATTGTAAATTCTCAAAAATTTATTGTCCTCTAACATTTATTTGTCTTGAACTTGTAAATAAAATTAAACAAAAATGAATTTAATTTATATGCATAACTAACATATGTTTTTCATATAAATATCATTCATGGATTTAATTTACTTTAAAAGTACAAGATTATATATATATATATATATATATTAGTTTGACATTATGATATTAAATACAATTGAGTGAATATATAATTTAAAATTAAAAAACATGAAAATGACAATATATTATTTTATAAAAAAATGTGAAAAAACATTTTTATGAATTATGAGTACTTTACTTGAAAATGACAATAATATTATTTTATGAGAAAGTTAATTGTGAGTACTTTACTTGAAGATAACAATAATATTATTTTATGCCAAAAGTGTGAAATGACTTTTATTGTGAGTACTTCACTTTATGACTTAAAAGTACTTGTACCACTACCTTGGTTAACTATGGATTTTCATCCACCATAGAAAATGTGACAAATAAGCATTCTTAACTCATGCAATGCCACCTCAACCATGGGGGATGATGTCATCTACTAGAATGTAATTGGTTGATTTTTATAGTACATTTTGGTCCTTTTGAGGCCCATTTTTTACCTCAAATTCTCTCTAATGATCACCTCATCCATTTCAAATTCTCCAACCTATGCTATGAGTCGCATCTCTCTTCCTGTTCTTGTATGTCCCATAATATTATGAACAGCAGGATGCGCACTGCTCACAGAAGAAGATGGTGGACATTGATCTATGATGCGCTGAAGTTCTCCAATAGCTTGTTCATTTCTCACGAGTTTTAAACAACTCTGCAGGAAGGATTGTACACTTCCTGTCGACTCGTCCTCGTCGCATCTTCCCGATGTGGTAGCCTGCGATATCTGTACAGGGATAACGCCACAAGGTGTTTGCTGCGGTACGCCCCTAGATGGCAGTACCTACGATCCTGATTGCATAGGGTCATCAAATAAAGTCTTAGCTTACTAAAATGTTTGTTTATTCTTCTGTAGGTCAAGTGGTCTTGATTTGTTAGGAGCTTTGTGCACCCACTCCTGACCTGTGTTCTTTTCAGTATCCTGCGATGTCCCACTGGTGGAAGCACTGCTGTGAGTCACAATGTTGACTCTTGGTTTTGGTTCTTCCTGCTCAGTAGCAATAGGCTGGATGTTCTGGTGTACTATTGGCTTAGGTTCTCTGATCTTAGCTATCAAGGTAGGACATTCTTCTATAGCGTGATCGTAAGATTTGCAATAGTTACATGTGGTTGTGGGGCTCTAACAGTCCCTAGCATAATGTCCTACAACTCCACAGTTGTAACAAGTGATTGGTCCACGATCACGGCCAAATCCTTCTCCACGGCCAAAGCCTCCTCCATGGCCTCGTCCTCTGAATCCTCCTCCATGACCAACATGAGCCGGATCATGCTGTGGTCCTGCTGCTAGACCCTGTGTCTCTGATTGGACTCTGTACAAGTCATGTTTTATGTCTAACATGAGATCATAGGCTCTACAATTATGTTCATCATGTCCTATCGACTTGCAGAAGTTACAGTATAAGTTTGTAGGGGTCTGTACGTACTTCTGAAGTAGAGGGCATTGCTGAGGTGGATGTCCTCTCATTCTGTATAGTTCACACCACGGCCCGTGGGTCTGTGGTAAGGGGTTAGGAGCCCCACTTGCTAGATATTCTACAAAAAATGGATAGTTTTCTTTAGTATGGCCTTGTTCTTTACACTTTGTGCACCATATTTCTTGCGCAACCTCTTTCCCTTTCTTAATCTCATGCAACTGTAACATGAGATTAGCTAACTGGTTTTGCAGGTTTGTCATACATGTGCTGGTTTCAGCTAGAGGTGAAGCCTCTAGTTTCATCACCATCTCCAATGCGTCATCCTACATCTAGAGTTTCTGCTGCATTAATGGCGGTCTAATGTGAGGGAGCAGCGCTGCAATAAACCATTCCTTATGCTGCTCCGGCGCAAACTCAAAGCTGACTTGGTCTATACGGGATTTGAATTTCTGATCGAAGTCCCATACTAACTCTGAAGGTAGCTGTTTAATGTCTTTGAGCTCTGTGATGCACTGTGACTCAGACTTAGGTTTCTTAAACTCTTTAATCATGGAAGTCTAGACCTGTACAAGTGTTCTGGGTATCGCTGAGGTATACTTCATATACCATGTTAAGGCTCATTCCCTAAGTGTGGTGACCAGCTGTACAAGTTTAATATTATCATCTTGGATTCCTTTAATGGTCCACACGGCTTCACATAGAAACCAATGCTGCTCTGGGTCTTCTGCCCCTGTACCCTTAAAGGTAGGTAGCTTCATATCATCCCCCATTCTATTTCTACGTGGTGGATGTTGATTTGTTGTGTTACTACCACTCGGCGGTGTAGGTGGAGGTGATGTAGCGGTAGTATGTACTATCTGCGAGCTACTAGATGGAGTTCCTACGAGATTGTGTTGAGTCCCGGTCTGTTTCTGAGGGGTATACGGGTGGTAAGGGATACCCCTTCTGTTCTGTCTGTATTACTATGACTCTATTGTCTAGTATTATCTGAACTGTCTTCAAATATGGGAGATCTGAAATCTACTTTATATTTCTTTCCACTACGTGTACGTCGAATGTCATCAAAATCACTCTCAAACTCTTGTGACATTACACTTTCTTAACTTATTGGTCTGAAACTATATCCATTACTCCTTTTTCATGTAATAACATCTTAATGGAGAAGTTTAAAGAGTTTAGGTACTTACCATGATATCCTTTGAAGAAGTACCGCTCAGCCTCGCTGAAGTTTTTTCTCTGTTCAACTACAAACTCTATGACGAAGCCTTCTAGCACACTGGCAAGCCAGAAGTCTACTGTCCTTGTAATGGGATTATCAAGGCTCTTCACGGTCTAAGTCAGCTCCAGTGTCCAAACAATGTTTCTTTTCTTCCTGAATATGCTCTGATCAGTCAACTTTGATAACCAGTCGTAAAGCTCGTTTCCATAGGTCGCAAAAAATATCGTATGAAGGTCTGTAAAGATATGTTTTTGTAACCAGTCCTCTGTACTCAGTCTAGGACTCTTGTTCTCTTATTTGGAAAATTCTTTCTCCTTAGACCCAAACCATTGGTTGAGTTCGTCTTTAGTAGGATGCCAACAGAACATCAGTTCTCAGTTTGTTCAAAACTGGCAATGGAACCATTTGTTGGTCGCTATGGGTATACCCGGGTTTACTGTAATGTACCAACAACACCCCTAGCTCGCTGGCCCTTTTGGCGATAGACCGTGGAGCGGCCTGAAGTCTCACCCGAAGTGATTCTAATGGGTTGTCCAAAGAATCAAGTGTCCTCGACTAGGTTCTGTAGCATCCTGTGGTCTCGTAGCTCTTCTTAGCCAGTGAGGTCTCTCTTCGTGATGCGCAGTTTCTCTTACTCGCAGGTTCTGACAAGGGAGGGAATCCTATTGCATCGCAACTTCTGGGGTGATGTGCAAACTCTCCCTTCCTCCTAACCCATGATCTGCGGTATCTCAGACCGCAGCTCCTCTGACGGTGCGATATCGCCTACTGTCAATGCAATATCTTCTATAGTATGACCCAATGCGACCCTCAAGGTCCAAAGCTACCTTACGGGGTGGAATAAATTAGCCAACTGTTTACAGGGCGTTAAACAATCTTACTTGAACTTCCATGATTCAACACACTCAACATCCACTATACCTAACTTGCTGAATAAGTATATTTGAAATACTTAATAGAGTGACTATTACTGTGTGAAGCAAGCGCTGATAAACTCATATGCAGACACTTGATACATTTAAACTCTCCTTTAACTTTCTATAATGTTGTAACTGAAAGAGAACATACAGACATTTACTAACTGATATATAACATCCATGTAATAGATAACAGATATCAGCTGAGTGAAGCACAATCACATGAACAGTCACATAACACACTGATTTTGCGTGGTTCACTTCCAGGGTAGAAGCTACGTCCACAGAACTGTGTTTACATATTATAACTTGGGGAAGTAAACACAGTTCCGTTGCACCTCATATGCAGCTTGAGATCTTCTGGGTAACTCCACACACAGCTTGAAGCCCTTCTCTCTTAGATCTCTTCTCTATTTATATATTGCCTTCTTACAATATATTCTCCTCTCTCTCTCTGTCAATCCCTGTGGATTGTTACATACATACTCAATGAGCCAGCGACTGGTTACAGTAAGATAACTACCGACTAAATAACAGAACTAGAGCTTGACTCTTCTACAATACAAAATGACTATGAGCTAACATACTACTTGACTCTCAGACTGGCTAACTGTCTGAATAGCTATAGATTGTCCAACTAGCTAACCCTTTACACTACAAGATACATGCTTTTATAGGCAGCTCGAAGGTCTCACCATTACAACACTGTGGGCCTCTCCCATCAGTAACCCAAAAACCCTAACTAGTGACAGTTGGTGTATCTGTACTTGGAGTAGCCACTTTTCGTCACACCACTGCTCTCTGTAGTCTTCCATGCTTCCCGGCGTTGACCATGGGTACTGGGCGCCGCTTCCCATTTTCTATCCTTCATCTTCAATACCTCGGCCTCGTTGCTCTTTTTCCTTTATGAGGGTAGCTGAGCCCTCCTGTCTTCGCCGCTGCCTTCAATGCAGTGGGTGAGCTCTCTCTTCTCGGCTGCTGCCTTCAATGCAGTGGGTGAGCTCTCTCTTCTCGGCCACTCAGGTACTGTCATGTTCTTTGACTTCTCTGTCCTGATAGTCATAGTTTCTGGCTCTGATCTGCAGCTAGAAACATGCTATGGAATCATAGATTTACCTTATCTCTTATATCTTCGCCAAAACTGTCTATCTGCCAAAATGGCAGCTTCTCTTGTAGCTACGGGACCCTGCTCCAATAGTCGGGTTCAGAAGTATTCTATCCCATTGGTGTCTTGTTTAAGTAATTTGAGTCTTAGCTTATCATTTTACCCCCATTCTCTTTTTGTATGCGGTTCATAGTTGTATCAGTCGCATATACACACGGGTTTTCCTTAAACAATTGCGTATACATGCGGTTTTACTGTGAACAGTTGCGTATGCCTCTCTTTTGAGTGTGAATTTGATGTTTGAGAGATGCTGGGTGGGTTTTGATTGTTCCCTAGTCTTCTTAGATGCCTTTGATGTCTGTTTAGTTCCCTAGAGACCCTTTTACTTTTCTTTTTAGGTAAAAGTTACTCTTGTCATGTTTCTTCTTTTTGTTTTGGTATTAGTGCATTAGACCTTTTTATCCTAGTGTCTTTCTTGGATTGTGTCTGATACTTATTGTAGGGTCTGGGAGTTGCAGAGTCTTTCTTTAACTACATCTACATATCATTTATTACAAAAATAAAAAAATATTTTGTTTTGGCATGTTTATGCATGATGCATTTGCATGGAATTAGTGCTTGCATTATGTTTTACTTGGTTGTATAGTAGTTAGGATTTCATATGGGAAACATTGCATTGACATTTGAAGGAAGATTTATGCATCTCATGTAGTGTCATACCCTGTTTTCATCATTAAAGACAACTTGCACTAGGCATTGTTTGTTAGGTGTGCATATTTACTTCATTTGTTGAGTCATAACATCACTAGTTGTACGACCATTTCCTTTGAGTAATAATATCCTTTAAAATAAACACTTAATTTAAAATGATTTACACTTTTTATTTGATAGTGGTGCATAAACAAGCTTAGATTTTAGAGTATTGGGATAGGGTTTTGTGAGTAAATTTATCCAAGACTAATAAAAAAAGAGTAGGTGTATGTCTAGGTGAGAGAGTGAAATCCTTGGTATAATTAGTGTTCTTAGGAGGATCCTCTTACAAAGGATTTAAACACAAGGTAGCGTACACGTTTGTGGTGGGGATAGCCCCTTGCCACTCTTTGTGCAGCATTGGATATACTTCCAATATCTTATTCATATCTAGGGGATTTTGAGGTACCTTTGGTGCTTTTGAGCTTCGGCCTTTGTTACCCTTCCCATAAGGTAGATCCCTCATGCGAATGTCTGCCTAAGCATTGGTTATATTTGGTTTTCCTTAGTTTTCTTACCTAGTTTTCTTACCTAGGTATCGGAGGGAGTACTTACATAGGTTATTTTGTGATTGTCCTTGCGAGGTAGAGGTCAAACAACACAGTCACTTTACCTAAGGGCCGCTATAATTTGTTACAAACCTCCACTTGAAGTGTATGGTAGTTTCAGGCCTCTCCTAGGTGAATCATACCTGCTACATTCGGGAGCTTATTTATCCTCCATATTGGCTTGCTTGCACTTGGCTTAGATTTTCACAGGAGTGTGCTCTTTATGAGCTAGAATGCTCTTTGTTTTTTTTTTGAGTCATCATCAAGTGAGGTCCAACACCCCGTCGTTCTTGTCGTCTGGAAGGTATTTTGTCTTGTGGATATACTACTCCTCGAAAGAGGACTAGAATTTCTAGGAATTTTCATACACACCTTGATCCCTACACCAGTCTCATCATGAGTCATACATCTGAGACGCTGGAGGTCCCTCCTTCTCCATCCTACGACCTCCTTCTCCATCCTCTAGAATGGGGAATGTGACATTCAACAGACCTGACACTCTGGTTGGAACCGAACCTCATGTGGGAGGCACTTCTTTCAATTCACAGCCGCATATGTCAGATTTTGCAGTTGTTTATGGGAGGTATTCCTCACATTGGCCGAGTGGTGAGACTCACCATATTCCCTCTAGCACTGGGCCTATTATATTTGGCATGCAAGATATAACTGATAGTTTTCCATCATATGCCATCGATATTGGTGTTGGTCCTAGTGGTGTTCCTGGGGGCACTACCATCCCTTTCAATGCTGATCAGTTTGGTAGTGGTCATATTGCACCTTCCACACCCATTTTTGGAGGATTTCCATAACCCTCATCTAGGAATAATACTGGGATCCCTTTGCTTGTAGATGACCTTATATATGTGAACATTGTAGGTACATCATATATTCTATCATATGTTCCATTTTCTTCTGCACCTATTCCTTTGAATGTGTTTCTTATGACACACCCTCACAACCTGCACAGTCCTTCAAGACAGAGTACTGCATCTAGCCATGTTGTTCCCTCATTTGTCTGTCTTGATGTGTCGAGAAGTTATGTACCTCCTTATATCACTAGTAGAAAATGAGAAATTAATGACTAAAAAAATCACTAAAATCATGCTATAAACGACTATTTTTTAGTCGGTGACTAATAGTAGCAAATTTCCACTATCTTATAGTTAGTCGTATTTCACTAGTCATTAATATCTTGACTTAGTATTCATTGATTTAGTCATTGATAGACAATGATTTAGTCATTGATTCAGTCATGGATTTAGTCATTGATTTAGTCACTGAGTTAGTGATGGATTTAGTCGCTGATTTAGTCACTGATTACAACCATTAATGACCAAATATATGACTAAATAAACTACTAGATGTTAACATATTAATGACTAAGCTAAATACAACTAATATATGGGAAATTAGCTACTAATAGTCGTATATATGTAAATTTAGTCTTTTTTGTAGTCACAAATTTATGGTAGGGCACAGAGGAATTGAACCACCAACCTCCTGCCTAATTATAGGTAGGCACTCTACCATTGAGCTAGCACCCTTTAATAATTTGTTATTGCTTGAAAATGATGATATTCAAACAAATTTATGATAAATATCAATCTACAAACTACATAATTATTGCTCTGAGGGACAGAGATTGGAAAGCTATCTTTAGAAAGTCCAACACAAACAATACCAGATGACACTGAAGCTACATCTGTTCTTTCACTTCTTGCTATTTCAATGTGCCCACTGCCCAGCTCAGATGAACCCTTGTGTGTGTTAGAGGAAGAATTCTTCAATAAACTTTTAAAACCTTCATGACTCCTACATTTCATAGTAGGATCAACTAAACTAGCATTCTTTCCATGGAAAGCTTCCCTAGTGGTATTTACACGTGAATTTAATTTTATATATGTTCCACTCATTGCATTAGGTTTGGCATCAATATGTTTTTAGATATAAACATTGATGACTGCCCACACTTATTGACCAACAGCTTGCCATAATCAGAACTCAACCCTGATGCCGCAGCTTCCACCACCAAGGCAGGTATATTTAATGTTGGAGACACTAAAAGTGAATGAGATGAACTTGTTTTAGGATTAGAGGAGCCCTGAGTAGCTGGGATCCTCATACGAAATGATTTTTCCTGTGCAGCATGGGGGCCCCTGCAACAACCATTAATGTCTAAATATTACTAATTTCAAACAATATCTCTGTCATATAACATGAAAAATAGTAGAAAGTTAGATAGCTTGTGTAAATAATCAAGCATCTATCAAAATACAAAAACCATTCATAAATCTAAAATCCATGAGTAAGAATATATGGATCCCAAATACCTTTCTAAAATCATTATCTTCCAAGTTATCAACCAACTTTGCTCCAGCAGAAAAGAAACCCCTCTCTAAAGGGCTATATGGCACAATGCCAATACCGAGCTCCCTGCAATGAAAGTTTCAATTTGAAATTTGAAATTCATCCTATTAGGAAAGTGGCCACATGGTAAATATGAACTCTAAAACCTCTACCTGCAAGTTGGAATATTCTCATCCTCTACATCCCTAGTCCACAAGGACCACTCTAATTGAACTGTTGTTATAGGATGAACATCATGAGCTCTTCGAATTGTTGACCTATAATCCTCAGAAATTCCAATGTATTTTATTTTCCCTTCATCAAGTAACTTCTTCATTCCTCCAATCTGTAATAGATACACAAACAAGACATGGCTAGTTCAATATATAAAATTGGAAATTAAAAGAGTACAACCCAGGAAGAAATACACCAATGAAAATATGAAAGTGACCATCAATGTGAAACTTTCTGTAGTAAAAAAGAATAAACATCCATATTTGATCATGGTTCACATTTCCAATTTTGTAGTTGGTGTAAGAAGGGCAAGCAAAATATAGTTTCCAACACCTTTCCTTGAAGAAGTTCAACTTTGTGTAGGGCTTGAAAGATTAGGGCTGATGTGCAGGTTGAGTAAAACAATTAAAAATGAACTTTCAAGATAATTACCAGCATTCAGTACCAATCAAATATCTCTCCAATTATGAATGAACACTGAGTTTTCTTAGTTTTGAGCTCAGCGTTTACTAGAAGAAAATGTAGGAATGCCTTATACTTCCCATAGCCAAGCACGCATGTTATACAAGGAATAAGATCCGATTAATCAACAGTCGAAATGGAATGAGAAACGAATCTCAGCAGTATGCTAATGTTTCAAAAGCATGACCACAAAAGAAGCACCAAACTATATTTTTCAAGTCTACTCCAACCAATTTCTCATCCCAAGTGAAAACTGGAAAACGCCATCTATTGATTTCATCGTAGTTTTGTCAAATGAAATCCAAAAGAATAGGCAGACATATCAGAGCTGGGAGGATAACAATGTATTTGTCTTGTAATCAACAAACATAACAATTTAGCTCAGATCACTTGCAATCTGTAAGTACAGAGTGCCTGGTTGAAAGTTTAATAAGATCAAAATCAAAATGTAAGGATGTTAGTAGTTAGCCATGAGAATAGGTCATGTCATGGGGTCATGCCATGGATTATTTAAGTGAAATATTATTTTTTTTGGTCCTTTGGCCCTATTACCACTCAGGATGAGCTTCTCAAAAAGTTCATCTCCATTGATTCAATGTCGATGGTTCAGGGATATATTATTGGATGAACTTCTAATCAAAAGTCAACATTTAGCATTGACAGTTTGTGGAAAAATTAGTAGATGATTTAGCATCTACTGTCCATGAGTGGTTTAGAAAACTTTAGCACATAGTCATATATCTTCATTCTCAACATTAAATAATGAAGAGGATTCTTGCTTGTGGTCTTCCGATCAGTTTTTCTTAAAGATCAGTTCATACTCATAACAGTAAAGACCGAACAAGTTTTTTTTAGTTCAGCAAGTTTAATATGCTTGCATATGACATGCAATATTTGATGCATGCATGGTAGGATGAGAGCTTCAAAAGGATACTTTCAATTTTCCTAAGACTTGTCTTTGTGGGTAACTTTGTATTTTCAGAAAGTCCATATCTTCTGAAATTAATCACATTGTTAGATACACTTTATGGAGATATGCACTAGCTGGCAATACAACTGATCTTTCCAGGAAATTCTTTATGACGGGTAAATTTCCTTTCAAGGGCACAAAATGTCCTGTAATTTGATTGATCATAATATCTATTAATATGGAGTCGCTAGATAGGGATACACTATACAATCAAGGTATACATACACTTTTCTTAAGGACTTTTGTTGTTCCTTGTGACCTATTTCTTGGGGATATTATATATCCCATAGAGTCTTGATACAAACTTAAACTATAACCTAATTCACCCAATAGTCTTGACCCTCTTCCCTATACTACTGCCTAGCCTACCCTAAGTGACTGCTTAACCTGTAGCCTAGCTACAAACCTTAGGACAGACCCTTACACAGCCCTAGTTCCCAAAACTAAACCCTATCCTCTGTCCTACCCTTAGGCATGTCAAGGAAAAATTTATTTCCTAACAGCCCTGAATAACCTAGATACTAAGCCCTAGTTACTTATTCATAAACTAAAATCCCTTGGACCCTTTTCTTTGTCTGTGTCCATACCTCAACCTATGAGAAAGGATCGCTAATAGTCCAAATCAGAGAAATAAAAGTCTCATTCAGACTTGAGGCCTTCCCCTTTCACTATCTAGACTTGGACCTTTACCCAGACCTCGTCCTAAATTTCTTGGCCCTCCTCTAAAAACACCCAAAATTCCTCCATTTTTTGGGTGTTTTCTATTTAAGATAGTCATAAATATGCTTCCTAAACCCCCTCCTAATTTTAATGTACAAACTAAATCTCAGATCCCCATTGTTCTTGTAACTATTTAAAACAGTCCCATACCCTTTAGTCTGAGTTTAACAAGAAACATATCCTTGATGGGACCCTACATAAACTCATATTCAAGATGACCATGATGCACCTCGGTCATAGCTGTTATAACATGTAATTAGCAGGCCTTGAAGGTTAGTTGCGTTCTTGTCATAAATCCTAACATTGGGATAGTCTTGTCTCAGATTTCAAGAAGCATCTAGCAACACATATTTTCAATGTCCTACAAGTTACTCACAGTCCACAAATAAACAAGGCCACAACACTCTTATTCATACTTTCACTTGTTTATCATAATTTTTATTTAAGATACAAATAATAGTTGTTTATTGATATACTGTAGTTACTACTGGAGATTGCATTTCTCATAAAAAGTGTCACATCTCTGTCATAGTGGATTGTAAGTGTTTAGAAGTTGATAACAATTGGTGCTTGATTAATTTGTCACATATTGGTAATGATTTAAGGATTGGGGTTACATTTCTATCATATATCAATTGGTATTGTATATTTTCCACACATTGTTTTCATAGTAGTAAACATACTTTGCAACAATTTAGATTTGCTAAGTAACATTTAATATATTCATTGTTGTATCTTTATGGATACTATTTGCTCAATTGAATTTGTCCTTAGATTCCTTGGAGTATTACTATGTGAATGTGCACTTGCAAGCACTTTCACCCTTTCACTTTTTCATACAACTAGTTCTTGATCAGTCTAAATATTATTGATATACTTTTTCCACTGCTGGAAACTATCAAAGTTTTGAGTTTGCATTGATTATTGGAATACATACAGAGTGCTACTATGGCAAGCAAAGTATCTATTCTGGGATCTAAGTTCAACAAGCTAAGCACAATCTATACTAGTTGAGTTTCTTCCATTTTAATGAGAGTGGTGTCCGTAAGTGGGCATAAATCACTCACCTAAATGGAAGATAAATTGATGTTGAAATAGATTTTATGCTTCTCACACAATTTAGAGTTTCTGCTTCTCACACAATTTAGTGTGTCCTAGCATAAAATGGCATCACAACCTTCAATTACTTGGACAATTGCTCCACCGTCAATAATTTTTTGTACTTGTTGACAATTACTTTTCTTGTAGGAGGCATTTTCTGTTTGTGATCGGAAAGTAATCGAGGTGAGTTATCTATTTGGTTCTCAAATTTTCCAACTTTATATGTAGGCTTCCTATTTCTGTTGCTCCTCAATTTACTTGTATACAAACTTTTCCCTTCCTATCTAATTAGAGGGTGGATAATGCATTGCTACTGCAAATAGACACAATGTGGTGTTATTTCATGCAGCATGACATATCCTATTTGGCTATGGCTGGAATGCGGTTAAAAGAGGCTCGCAAAGGGCTTGAACATTGCTATGGTGCAAATATGGAGAGATCTAGGGTTCTACAAAGAGGATTTTGTCCAGAAATCGCCACGTAAAATCTCTTTCAAGCTTGATCCTATCCTAAAGGAATATGTTCATACGGATCATTTGTTTTGGTAGAGTTTACTAGAGATTTATTCTAAACGTCAACTAGCTTATGGTTTTCGGATTCTAGGAGTTTAAATTTGTTCACCTTACAGCTAGGAACCGTGTCATACTGAGACTATACTTTGAACATGTCATATATGTTATGAGTGGACCTAAACCTGCTTTACTTGGACCTTGAAGGTTCACAACTTATGGAGGACATTTGAGCTTTGGACCTTATTTTGACATGAATCAGTTAGCAACATAGCATATAAGAACAATAATAATAGATAGTGTTTGATGATAATATTAATGACCACTATAATAATGGATGATGCTCTTCAGAGAGATCAATGCTAATGTTATAATCAGTGAAGGATCATTGCCAGAAGAATCTATGATGACAACAGCTTTTGGCGATATTATTGGTATATATTTTCTACCCAAATGTTTGTTATCATTCCCAATTCTACCTACTTTTCCTATTGAAATGTATTTGGTCTGAAGAATCTCTTCATGGAACTTATGATTTCCAATCATGCATGGTCCAAGCAATCTGATAAGGTCCCCAATGTGGTTTTTCAACAACTTGTAGTGGCAATGTTTCATCCAATCACATGGAGAATTTGTGGGAACAATCTTGGCATTTGGCTGCAGCAAAAATACAAGTGAAGATATGTAGTAATGCTTGTGAGGCACACACTCCCAAAACTTCACGATTGATTATATCATCAGTTTTAGCTAGCACTATGTTTGAAGGTGGTATGCGGACTGTGAGTCTTGCTCCAAGTTTGTCTGATGCAAGAGTTATGGGCACGAGGTCAGTTGATTTAGCAGCTACAAAAAGTCATTCTTCAAGGATTAGATTGGAAATTTCTCCTAATATGGGGAGGGCTTGGCACATGAACAATCCATCAGCCATTATGAGTTTACCATATCCATTTAGTTCTCCATCTCCTGTATGGAATATGCCAACTCCCATTCACGAGGGAGTTCAATTAACCAGTGTTGCAAGGAACCTTTACCTGGATTCTCCCCAAATCACTCCATCAAGGCATATTTCTCTAACCCCATAGCTTGGAAAGTATGCAATGGGAAAAACAACTTATTGGACTTCTTGTAGTCCCTCTTTAGCTTGGGTAATTCGTCAAGCAAAATCTCAGTCTAAATTGTCATTTTCTCTCTTTGTTGTGTCCAAACCTATTCATGAAACCCTTAATGATAGGAGTTCGGTACCACTTTTTGTGCCTCACATTAGAGGAAATTTAAACTCAAAATGGGCCTCCTAAAAAGAATTAATAAAATAATAGTTGAAATAATAAAATAATATTTATTAATTTTAAAGGAAGAAAAGAAAAAACTACTTTTTTGTTTGTATTTTTGACATATCTCCTCGTGTTTTTACTCAAATATCGATTAGGAGAGCTCGTTGGATACAGAATTAAATTCCGCATCCAACAAGTACCCACTCGACATACTTTTGACGGACCTCACTATCCCAAAAACAAGAAATACCTAAAAAAACATGATGTTGATGTCATCGTCACGTTTTTCAGGTATTTCTTGTTTTTGGGGTAGCAGGGCCCATCAAAAGTATGCTGAATGGGTACTCATTGGATGCGGAATTTAATTCTGCATCAAATGAGACCTCCCGATTGAAATTTGAGTAAAAACACGGGGAGATATGTCAAAAATACAAACAAAAAAAGTAGTTTTTTTATGATACCTATCCCCAAATTTACATTAAAAGGTGTTTAAGACCTATACGGTATTTCAAATTTAAAGCAATTTCATTGGCTAACACATGATGACATGGAATTTGAATCAAAGTTAAAAGGCTTATTTTGAGTTGAAATTTCCTCTAATTAAAACGACTACAGCTTCGGTTCCTTCTGTTTCTTCTACTATGATTGGAACTACTATTCCTTTTGTTGTTACTAATGATAAGATGGAAGCCCAAAAAGGTGGCATGGGAATTGATAGAAAGTTGAATGTTGAGCAAAGACATAGAAAGAGGAGGAAGAGCCAAGTATTAGAGGAGATTTATGAAACTAGCAGGTTGACTCTTGCAAGGTTGACAATGCCTACCTCCAGTGGCTCTATACCTTTGCCTACGTCTCAGGTGGTATTATCTCAGGGTTCATTGGTTGTTTCCCAGAATAGTCATAACGGTGGAAAATCAAATTCTTCCCTAACCCCAAGTTCAAGTATTCCATTTGTACCTTCTCCTTCTTATTATCAGACAATACCAAGAGTAGAGGGAGGGAACAGAGTCATTTTTTCTAAGCAAACATCAAGCTGTATAGAGCAGGCTAGATTGTATTCTGAAGAGGATACTTCTTTAGCAGCAACCGCAGTCAAGTACAGTTAGTTCATTTGGAGCCAGTTAGTTGTTCAGGAAGACTCCGGAGTGAGTTTTGACTGTGAATTAAATCTTGTATCTGTTGTTGTTGCAGCATCTGCAGCTGCTTCGGTTACAAAAGTGGTAGTAGCAGCAGCAAAGGTTGCACATGAAGTTGGTTTTCAAGAAAAACTCATGGCTGCATAGGCATTGAATAGTGCTAACACATTGCATGGTATTCAGTCTGGTGCAACTAAAGGTGATAACGAAGGGCATCAAAGGAAAGAAATCCATAAGTTTTCATCAATGATAAAGAGAGACAAATCGATGCTACTCCCTACTTGCTAATGTCAAATGGTGGTTGTTCCATAGAATTCAATTCTAAAGCTGGTTTAGATGCTACAAAATGGACACAGAATTTGGATGCAATTGAAAGAGCTGTTGGAATACCCTTTGAAGTAGTATCACAAGTAGGTGTTGTTATAGCCATGGGTGATCTTGTTCTGTTATCATTGAATACTCTTTTAAAAGCTGGTCCAGATGGCTATTAGAATCTTGGGACTCATGGAGCAAGAGTGCTTGAAAGACATGATAGTCTCCAGGCTAGATTTCAATTGAGTAGAAAAGATGGCATTGAAAATTTTGAAAAGTCTTTGGGAATGCAAAAGGAAAAGGATAACAAAGAGGCATTAAGAAAGGAAACACTGAGAAAAGTTCATGAGAGTGTACAAGGTAGCAAAAAGGATTCTTCTAAATGCTTGTTGGATGATTTTCAACATGATACTCTTCCCATTGGAGAGGATTGTGAATCTCAAAAAGATAATTGTTTCCCTAATTCAATTCATATTGGCATGTATGTTGTCAATCTGCAGGCTGGTACAACAAAGAAGATTGTGAGACCTGAAGATGAAACTGCTACCCATGTGAAAGAAGATTCATTGGGTCTAAAATCTTATCAAATAAGGGGTGGATCCCTTGTAGAGGTGGGCCACTTAGTTTAGGTTTTTCTTCTCTGTTCTTTGCCTGTATTTAACATTCATCTTTTGTCATGGGATCTTGTCCTATGATTAGCCTTTTCTGCTTTGTCGTACTTAAAGCACGTGTAGTTTTAGTATAGCAACAAATAAATAATTGGTATTAATGCCACATTGCCTACTTTCTTCCTTTTTAGTAACCTTAGAACTGATTCATGCTGTTGAAGCATAATTAAGTTCAAGTAGTTCATATTTTTGGTTCTAATATACTTCACTAAGATATTATTATACGTTGCTTCCTATAAACTTGTCATGTTCAGGTTGTTTCTGATGAGGAGGGTCTTCATGGGGTCCGATTTTCAATTTAGTTTTACCATGACATTCTGTTATATGATTGATTTTTGCTGTTTTGTTGAACTTGTGAAAGTAGCATGTAATTTAATACAGAAAATAATTCTTTGGTAGTAATGTTTCATGGCTGCATTTTCCCTTTCATGAACTTTGGGACTGGGGCATAATGGAATATAAGCCATTTATATTCGATTCTATTTCATAGTTTCAAACTTTCAGAAACTAAATATATAGTTTCTAATGAGCATGAGAAAGTTCAGAAAACTAGTAAAACAAAATTTAGATATCAAAAGGTATAAGGAGATCACTTAATGGTTTTGACTGAAAAGTAATATTCTATTTAAATTACCTCAAGTGCAGCTTTTGTAGTAAGTATCTGAAGTTCACATGCTAATTTTCCTGTGAATTCTTTAAACCTTGCACTCTCTTCTGTAAGAGCCACGATTTGGTTTATGCATCGATCCATGTCTTCTATAACATGCTGAAGTTATCCATGCACCCTCTCTATCTCTATTTCATTCCTTCAAGTAGAGATTTCTGCCAGTATAAACAGAGTGTTAATTGGCATTCTTACAAGTCATCTAGGCAAGGGAACAAAAGCAATTGCTATCATTACACATGCATTGAGCTTAGTTTGAATTGACTTCAAGCATTACAACATGCTTTGGCACATAGAAGGGTGAAATAATTTCACAATAAAGCTATAAATATCATAGCCTGCATAGTAGAAATTATCAGACCCATGATGCACTTGCCTTAGCACTATCTAGCTGTGTATGCAAAGCAGCAACACTGCCTCATACAACACTAAGAGTTTCTACAATAACATCTTTTTCTTGTTTTGTATTCATATTCTCTTCTGCAGCAACACCAGCATCAGTCTACAACTTGCTGTTGTGCACTTGAAGATTCATGATATACTTTGTTAATTGTTTATTGATATCATGTAAGAATTTGATTTGGAAAAAAAGGCAAAAACAAGTCAGCATAATTGTCGAAAGGGAAAGTTAAAATGATGACTAATGAACTTCTCACAATGTGTAATGTTGTAAGCACAGAAAAAGCAAAAGTAATATAAAATAGTTTGCACACTAGATCATTTGAAGTTGACAGTGCACTCTTAATTTTGTCTATCTCATTAGCAAGCTTTGATTTTTCTTCTCCAGCAATACGCAATGCCTCTGAATCCTTGTCATGTACAATCAAAAGTTCCTGGATACAATTATATCTCGATTAAACACTTAACATAACCTGGTAATCAATCAATGGACCAGAAAAATAGACAACTGCTTGTGATTTTAAGAGTAAAGAACAACAATAACAAATTAAATTACCTTTTTTCTGTACTGACTTTTGAAATCTCTGCTTCAAGAGTAGAGCATCTTAGTTTTCGCTGTGTGACTTCATCACCCAGCTTTTCTTTCTCAAGCTTCATTGCAGAAACTGGAGAATGCAATGAAACTAATGAGATCACTATTCCAACTTACTACTTACATGGTACCTTCAAGAGAGGTGCTCACCACGATGCTAAAGTATCAACCACCAATTGATAACAAAAGACATAACTCATTTCTATGATTACTAGGCAGAAATACTACACCAAAGAAATTTAGAAATATTAATTCTATCATTTTATGCATAGCATTTCCTCTTCTACTAGCATATATGTATTATATAAGAAAATTCAATAAGGTCTAAACAATATTTTCAACAAATCTTCGAAACAAAGAAAACTATAAAACAAGCACAGGATGAAAAGCGAAATCGGACTTACCAATTTCCTCTTGTTTTTTTCTCTGCTCTTCTATCTGACTCATGAGCTACTCTTTCTGAAGAATATATCGAGCCTCATTTTGAAGAAATTTCCAGCCACAAACTTGGAGCTTCTTGATTTAATCCATCATTTGTTCCATTCTACCCTATTAAGCATCAAAATATCATGCTTGTTCTAATTGTATCTACCATAGATTGACACAGATTCTAGAAAATAAGGTGGGATTAAAAACAAATTGAGAAAGAGAATGAATTACCTTTGCATCTAGAATCTACAGCTACTACACCTCCTCCTCCTATTATAAATTCTCCCGAATCCCTATTTTGTAGCTCATCATCATCCTCTTCATTGCCACTATCAGGGAAGCAACGGGATCGTTTCTTAGCAATATCAAGATAATTAGCAACTCTAGTACTTGCCATCATTTTAAAGTGCCTGATTTCCATGCGGCCATGATTCGCAGCATTCGATTCTTCCAGATCATCACTACAGCTATGATTGACGTTGCATGTATTGTCAACACCAGTAAAACCCATAGCCTCCATAACTCTCTTTCAGAACTAGAAACCCAACTCCCAATCACAGGAAATCGAACTAGTTTACCATTTGACACAAGCATATAAAAGGGGGAAAAGATATTAGGCTCTGATACCAAGATAATGTGTTATTTTTCTTGAGAATGCAAGTTTTGTCTTCCCTTATTTGGGAAATTCCTGTCGAATTAAAGATGTTTTTCTCAAGGTAAATAACACATGTCCAGTTTTATGGGAAAGTAGTTAAGGCATTATTAGGGAAACAGAAAATATATAGAGAAAGGAAACATGATTTCTACTTACAGATTCCTGGAAATCCTCGGTGCAGCTTCGCGTGTTGGGTAGTCTAGCCTTCATTATATGTCTGGGGGACAACCCTTTTATCAATCTTATAATTATGGCTATGTAGTACCCCGGTCTCAAGGTGTTCCTAATTATAATATCCCCGTGTATCCTTTTATGGGTTAAGTAGGAGGAGGTTACTATCCGACTGGCCAAGGCCACAGTATTTACAACAATCAACCCTATATGAATCAATCCTATCAGGCACCCTAGAACCAAATGGAAAAACCTAGGATCCATTTCATAGCTACTTTGAATATTCCCGACTTGTTGAAGTTGACCAACGATCCAGGTTCTCATGATTCGATGTGGCTGGTTGATCCTGCTAAGCTTCCTTATGACATTCCAAAATTTGAAGGTAAGAATGGAGAAGACCCTAGAGAGCATGTTAACACTTTCGACCTATGTTTCTCTTCCAATTCTTTGAATCACGACTCAGTTCACTTACCACTATTTCAATGCACCCTCACAGGACCTGCGGTGAAATGGTATATAGAGTTTTTTGGGGACACATATCGAACCTTTGATGATCTAGCCATGACCTTATTGAACCACTTTCAGTTACCAGTATGTTACGATGTTGGTACTGAACTCTTGTCAAAATTTCAGCAAGACAAAGCCACACATATTTCTGATCATATTCAAGAGTGGCGTAGATAGAAGAGGTTGATCAATGCCAACATTCCACTCGAGTTTCTATTGGAATGGTTCCTTAAGTCGTTATTGCCAAATATCATGATGGATGTTTCCACGTTCGGATTCATGAATGAGGAACAAGATATATTGCGAGTTCAACAACTAGAATTGATTTACGCTCAGTATGGGTTCTTGTATGAGATTATTCCTAACACTTCGCGATCTAACTTTGTGCCTAAGTTTAAACTTGGGCCACATGTTGATGGAATTGTTAGCTCTGCAAGTACTAAAGTCATAGACCAAGTTGCAAATTAAATGAGGAATTTTTTTATTAGTCAGTTTGTGACTAGACAAGCTACCACTTTGTCCAATCCCACCCAAATGGTAGATGTGCTTTCAGTACACTCGTCAGACAAAAATGGTAACCAATAGCCCAGACGGAATAATAAAAAGAGAAGAAACAATAGGGGAGGTCGGAATAGGGAAGGGAATGCTAATTATGACAAGAACAATGGTGATTCTGGGGGGGACAAGAAGTATAAACGTAAGGTTAATTTCCCTTGCAATATTTTTGAGGGAGATCAACTCACTTACTTGTTCCCTTGTATCAATGAAGCCTCAAAATTCATTGCACAGATCCCAGCTATGTTAACAGATCCTTTGTCGCATAACCAAAACATGAATTCGAGGAACGTGGACTCCAAAAGTGCTTTTGGTGGGCATCAAAACCTGTCAAACAAAGAAGGTGGCAACGGTTGTATCAACAGGATGTCAGATTAAAATGTTGTGAGGCGTGCTAAATATTATGGTTCGTCACAACCCAATGCGGGGAAAGAGCCTACACATCCCGAGGCTCCTTTTCATATTGAAAATCCTGTAGGTATCGCATTCCTAAAGGATTCCTAAAGTGCTCAAGGAACAATCCTAATGCTCGAGCTGCCCAATACTATTCTATTGTCGAGGATTTGGGTAAGATTCCTTATGTGATGTCAGCTCTCGAATTCCTTCAGACTCGACCTTCATAGAGAAAGGACTTATTGACTACCCTTGGGTTGGTCAATTCTCATCCTTCCATAGTAATTATATTTGAAACCCATGAGGTCCAGCCTTGCTTTCCTTAACATGTGGAGTGTATGAATAACACAATCAAACACATAGTGATTGATGAAGGTGCTGCAACCTCTGTGATGTCTCTAACCTTTTGGAAACGTCTAGGTTCACCCCCATTGTCGAAATCCAGGACCATGTTGACTTCCTTTGATGGACTTTCTTTTTGGCCAGATGGTATACTTCTTTCTCTTAAGGTCTATTTGGGAGGAAAGATCGTGTCCATCGAGATCAAGGTGGTTGATGCACCCCTCGATTACAACCTTTTATTAGGTTGTAACTAGATTTATAACATGAGAGTGATTGTCTCTTCCATCTTCCATGTGATTTTCTTCCCTTTGAAAGATAATATTGTCATGATGGAGCAAAATTCATTTGATAATTCCAGTTCATCAGCCTTGGATCCAACCCCGTTCTGGTTGATAAGAAGTAGGGAATCATCCGAGTATGCAATGAATTTACACATTAAAGTTGGTAGGGAATCATTGGATGAATTTACACATAGTCCAAATTCAATAATTCAACAATGATTCCCTAATTCCATACATGGCCTAGTGACTTCATTGTGCATC
This sequence comes from Pseudotsuga menziesii, assembly GCA_001517045.1. Taxonomy (NCBI): domain Eukaryota; kingdom Viridiplantae; phylum Streptophyta; class Pinopsida; order Pinales; family Pinaceae; genus Pseudotsuga; species Pseudotsuga menziesii. Next base: position 1,048,447 of record LPNX010340246.1, on the reverse strand, counting down.
CAATCACAATTGTGTTATTGAATTTGGACTATGTGTAAATTCATCCAATGATTCCATACTATCCAATCACAATTGTGTTATTGAATTTGAAACTCCTCTAGATTAACTCTTTAAAGTTGGTAGGGGACTCTTGCTGAAGGTTACAACCCAGGGACTCTTCTAGCTAGTCATTTTTTATGTCGTGACTAAATTAGTCATTTATTTTAGTCATTTTTAACTCTGTCACTTATTATCTAGTCATATTTGTTAACTGGTGACTAAATTAGTCATTAATTTTAGTCGTTTATAGTTGAGTCAATCAAAATTGCTCATATTTAGTAGTAAATCACTTGGAAAACCTGTGGTGACTAGAATTTTTAGTCACCTAGTAGCTAATTCCTCATTTTGTACTAGTGTCGAAGAAATACACTCCTTTCATCTAGGATGAGGGAGCCCAGGAGTCTTTCAATGCATTGAAGAAATCCTTGGCATCATCCCCCGTGCTTAGACCACCCGAATATAGACATGATTTTTTGTTATATGTTTCTATGTATCAAGAGATGATTGGAATGATTTTGGTTTAAGAGGATGATGAGATCCAAGAGCACATTGTATGCTATCTTATTCAGAACCTTATTGATGCTTAACTTCTTTACACTCACATTGAGAAGTTATCCCTAGCTATTGTCCATGGGGTTCAACGATTGAGACATTATATAATCCTTCACCAAACTATAGTCGTGGCTCATATCAGTCTATTTCAGTTCATCCTAATGAGACATATGATAGGGATAAAATATAATAAGTGTATTTTTTATATTGCAAGGGTTTGATCTCGAATTTGTTTCGGCAAAATCGAAGAAATTGTTGGTATTTACAGAGCTCATGTTGGGTTTTGAAGATAATTTCATGATGTATTTTCTTAGTTGTATGATGAGATGTCAGGAATAGACCCTCCAATTTCTGAGCATGAGATTAAAATGTATCTTGATGTTAGGCCTGTTCGACAATGCTTACACACGATGAGTCCCCGTAAGGCGCCTCCCATTAAGGCAGAGATAAAGAAGATGCTAAAGGTTGGATTTATCTATCCAGTTCCCTTAAATTAATGGGTATCCAACCCTATTCTGGTTGATAAGAAGAAGGGAGCCATCTGAGTATTGTAATGTCCCCATTCAAGTAATTGCATAGCAGGAAAACTCCATCAATCCTACTAGTTCCCTAGGTTGGGTGGAAACATTGGGAAGTTAATAAGGGAGATAATAAATGGTGTTTAGAAATTAGAAGTAATAAATATTTATTTAATAGAGTTAATTAAATGAATTCAAGTGAAAAATTAAATGGCTATGGAAAATGGAGACACATGGAGACTATGGGGCCCACTCAAGCTAGAATTCCTATGTTAAATGGCATCCTCCTCTTGTAATCTCGAATCTATGGGAAGCCTAATGTTTTGGGATGGATTATGAGGTTAATATACTTGTCCATATACTTCATAGGTCTAATTTGGGATGAATTGTAACTTATATGGGAGAGGAATATCCAAATGGGAGTTTCATGGACACTTGGCTAGATTCCCCTTACATTTATGACACTAATGATGGAGATTTTATGATAGTTATCACACAAGTCAAATATGAAGGATGAGATACTGAAATATCTGACATTTGAGGCCTGAATAGAGAATCTTATAGTTTTATCATGGGATTTGGACAAGTCTAAGAGGCTCCTATTCGAATTTGGGAGAAGAGGGAAGGTGAAGAGAGAGGTCACATGGCATAGCATGAGCAGCCACATCAATTCGAATTGGCTTTGGTTTATGGATGGATTTGGAACATTTGAAGACCAATAATTTTTATAAAATACATGGATCATCCAAGAGAAGAATGTTTTATCATTTGTGAAATTTTCTATTGTGAAGAGAGAGCGCTAGTGGATGATGAGTTCATGCCTTAGCCAATTTTGAGGGTGAAAGATTCCCATCCTAGTTGGTGTTTGGAGTGGCCACCTAGGTATTTCAAGGAGATTAAATGGAGTCATAAGTTACAGGTGAAAAATACAGCATCTCGTGGACACATCAATTTCAGGTTGTTCTTCCTTCCATCTCAAGTTTTATCACCATATTTCATCTCTATGGAGTGAGGTGCACTTTGTGAGCTATTCATCTCTTTGAGGGAGCTTCTCTTGATCCAGTATTTTGTATTCTGATGTAAATTCTCTTATATTTAAGTTCATAAATATATCAGGTCTAAATTCCAATAAATCGCATGTATTAGTGCTCAATAATGAAGAAACAGTGCCATTTCCCTACTACCTTGTTGTACACTCTTGTAATATTGATGGATTCGAATGGTTGTATGTAATATTGATGATTTATGAAAAAATGGACTTTAATTAAAGTATATTATGGGTTTCATGTTCAGTAACTGATAATTTGTGGCCACTGGGTCAAATTTAATAGCATTTGGGGCAAACTACACCTCATTTCCCCAAGGGTCCAAAACTAGTTTTTTACATCTGATGGAAAGAAGTGATAACAGCCATGGGAGGTCGACTGTTTATGAATATGAGTATTTTATAATGTATTATACACATCCCATTCTTCAATTTAATAATTCAAGTCGGTTTCTGCACATTTGGGAATCCATTTCTACCACTTACCCCAGGGGGGATTTGAACCCAAAATTGCTAGTAAAATCATCTATCTTGTTCAGAATTTAGTACAGACTTGCAGAAGTTATTGGAGAGAAATAATACATATATTAAAATAATAATTAATTTATTATATCATTCATATACCTTCTCTGAATATTTGGGAACAATTGGGCTGATTTGGAGACCAAGACACTAAAACTAGTCAAGAGCCAAAATTGTGAAAAAATTGGAAAATTGGGAATTTTCGTAAAAATTTAAAAAGGGGACATTACAAGTGGTATCAAAGCATTATATTGACACCTGATTTGGTATTATATTTATTAGAACAATAATTCAGGGACCACCATTATATATTGAAACCCAAAAGTGCTTTTGTTGAAGAGGAAACAATGACTAGGGATAAAAGGGGAACCTCATATGATGGTGAGGAGCATATAAAAATCATTGAAGCTATAATTGAATACATGAACAAGAATATTATGAAATGATTTGAATTTTTGGCTATCCAAATTTGGGAAAAATATATTTATTTTAAGAAAACCAAGGGGAAAAATGCATCAGCTTGCTTGAAGGAGCAAAAGGAGGAGACCCATGCACCACCTAGTTTTGAAATAGGTGAAGTAGAAGAAGTAGTACATGAAGATGATAGAAATTCACTCACAAGTGAATCTGAAAAATATGAAGAGAAATCACATGAGTATGAAGTAGTTTCTATTTAAAATACTGAAGATAATTTTGAGACACATTCTTCCTTGGAAATGAAACAAAGAGAATCTAATGATGGATGCTTGAACTATGAAGGAGTACCTACTGATGGGTGCTTACACCTCTATGTTGGTGACATAGAGAGAAATTTTGAAATTGTTGCTGCAATTCAAACTTCCATTAAACATGAAAATGAATACCTTGAAGCAGTTGAAGAAGAAACAAGATCAACTTACCCATCACCACTTGAGCTTCATGAAGTTGGTCTAAGCAAGAAGGAAGAAGATGAGGAGGTTCATTTGCAAGAGCCTCATTTTCTTGAAGGGTCCTTAAATATGAATGAAAAGAATATCCAAGAGACCCTTAGAATAATACATGAAAGTAAAGCATTGGTTTCAAATTATTGTTGGAAAAATTCTTCATTGGAGGATCCATCCTTCCTTGAAGACATCGAGAAGATTCAAAGAGAAATGTGCAACATTGAAGGTAGTTTCAAGTCCTTGATTTTTGATAGAAACAATTTGGTTGAGTTTAATGAATGTTTACATGATACATACTTGAATAATAATGAGGATAATCATAAGCTCACAATTCAGAATGAGCAACTTCTTGAAAAGTTGCAAGATACTTGTTTTTCCTCCTATGTTTCGAAGTGTCAAATGGTAGATTATTCAGAGGGTTCTCATGACATGGTCGATGATGAGAAATGTGTAAATTTGAATGTGCTTGGTTTGTTTGAATATTATATTAATGAGATCCAAACACTTGATGTGGTGGAAGAGGAACTTGAATTGTCGCTTGATGAAGGTTATGCAATTTTTAAAGAAGAGCATGATTCCTCTACATTGGAACCCATCTATGACAAAGGTTTCACACTTTTGAAGGAGCTGCATGATACTACCCATATGGATCCTTTACATGATGAAACTTATGAAATTTTTTATCATTGGGGTGATTTAGTTCATTCTCCTACATTGTACAATTACATGTTTTGCAGCATTAGCCTCAATGAAGTATGGGTGAAAGGGTTCTTTTTTATGGTGCCACATGAGGAGTATGGAACTCATAGATTTACTTTTTATGATGACATGGTTGGAGCACATTCTTATTCACATTTTCAGCAGCATAATTTGTTACTTTATGATGATGCATATCTACATGGATTCAACTATGATATTTACATTTTTTAATTTCTCTTTGTTTGCAAAGCATAGAGGTTCTTCCATATTTACATTTTTTTATACTAGAGTATGCCGAGTGATCTTGGAATGACAATCTAAATTTTTTTGTATGTATTCATTTGTTTCATAATTTTATGAAAGTAATTAGTATACTCTCAATTTTTCTAGAATTAAATATTTTTAAGAGGGTAACTTCTTTATTACTCTATTTTGTAAAGGCATTGAATGTTAGTGATGCATCTAGCTTATTTTCTTGTTCAAATATTAAGTACGAGTGTTGCAACTTCTTTATTATTCTCTTTTGTAAAATGATTGAATGCAAGTGACAGATATAGCTTATGTGTTGCTTCAAAATTAGGAATGTGTGTTGCAATGCAAAGTATTTATTATTCTTTTTAGTAAAAGCATTTAATTCTAGTGATGCATCTAACTTATCTTCTTCTTCAAATTTTAAGTATATGCTTTTGAGCAATATGATAGAGAAAGGGGTTTGTATTTGAACAACTAGTTCCTCTTTTAAGAACTTCTGAAATATTTAGTCTTTTTTCCGAGAATACTTTGTGATACCTAGAGCCCAAAGACAATAGCCATAAAAATTAAAATTATTTTATTCCCATCATACTTGACCTACTATATACTCTCTTTTTTGGTGTTGTATTTTTTTTGGGGATTCTCAAATCTTTATAGTAAATTAAGTGGCTTTGTTTTGTACTTTCTTCATACTTTTCATAATCTATATTTAGTTTTTAAGTTCTCATTAGTTTTTAGGCCTTCCATATGCTTGGAAACGCTCTGACTCAACCCTTCATTGCTTATTGAAGGGCTATATATTGAACCTCTTGGATGCATTAAAGGAGGAGAGCATTTGAGAGCAATGAAACTATAGTTCATTGTTGCCTCATTCATCTATGCTTGAGTCAGCATCCCTTTGTCCTTTTGAGCACACATTGCTGGTCTTCCCAAGCTTGCCATTGTTTTGTGAGCTTTTCATTGAGATGGATGATTTAAGTGGCAGAGGCCCAGGTGGAGGACTTGGTTTCTCCCTGTTGTCACCAGGTCTGCTCCAACAAAATTTTAGTTTCTGGCAACATCCAGATGTCAAAATAACCACTCAAGTTCAATTTGAATAACGAGATCAGATACAAAAGCACTCATGATGGCACTCATGTGGAAGAAATGTTTACAATTTGTGTGTTTGAGCGGATTGCCGAGAATTTCATCCTACAAGCAAGTGCCTGTGAGGTAATAACACCATATGTACAATAAAATAATTTGATTAGAGCTTGAAGGGACAGATTAGAGTAGAGACTAGAACTGCATAATAGAGTGTTTTTGTGTTGTGTTTCTGAACCTTTGGTTCACCCTGGGGAATATTGGTTCAGATGCTTCATTTTTAAAGTAGTTTGAAGACCTTTTCTACATACAGTACTGTATTGTTTTCCTTTTTAGTGATTTAATTGAGTCAGGCCTTGATCCAACCATGAGTCGTGGGTACCCTCATGACATCCTCATATATAAGGGTATAGATTTTGGGGTAGACCTGGATTCAAGAATAGCTTTGGCTGGCCCAAATATAAAAGGAAAAAGTACATTATTGAAGCTAATGACTGGAGATTTGTCCCCATTGGATGGCATGGTGAAGCGCCATAATCATCTTCGTATTGCTAAGTTTCATCAGCATTTGGCGGATAAATGAGAGTTGAGTGTGTCTGCATTGCAATACATGATGAACGAATATCCTGGTATTGAAGAAGAGAAGATGGATGTGGTAGTTGGGAAATTTTGTTTGACGGGAAAAGCACAGATTATGCCTATGCAGAATTTATCGGATGTTGCATAATTTTTGCATGGTTTGATTGGAGACTACCTCATCTTCTATTGCTAGATGAACCGACTAATCATCTTGAAACCATTGATTCACTTGTAGAGGTTCCTGAACTTGAAGGATTGGGTTTTATGGATGATGCCACTAGTTTGCTTGAGAATCTTGTTGCATGCCCATCTTCACAAGAGATCAAACGTGTAGAAAGCATTGCATTTTCTTCATTCAATCCTCTAGGCTATAGGAGGCTCCTTGGAGATTTAATTTACCTAGATGTGTTGACATTAGAAGGTTGTAGTTACTGCATTACAACACATACACGTGGCTTTTACATCAATGCCACAACTGAAAACATATTGGAACCCAGATTTGCAAATCCTGCACAAGAATCAACCTCATTAATTGGATTGCTGCGCCAAATCAGTGACAAGTTCACAAAAGGGTTTTGTGATGTTAGGATATTTGAACACTTAGGAGTTAGTTAAGATCAACTTGTGTAATATATCAGTTAGGTAAAAGTGTATTTCTTAAGTATGCATTAGTATGCATTTGTAAATATTCTAATCCAACGGTCATGATATGTTCTAGACATAGAGTGATCTGATGGTTCAACTTCTCTTAGATCATACCTACCATTGATCCATGGCTTAACACCCGATTGGTCTATGATCTCTATTTAAAGAGCATAGAGGGTCCTTGGCTAGTTGATCGATTATGAGAAGCTCATATGTAAATTTCTTTTTTTTTGCATAATAAATTTCTCCAAGTAGTTATTTGGCTGGGGCCGTGGACTGTTTCCCTCTCGAGGGTTTTAACCACATGACAAACATCGGTGTGTTGATCTGTGATCTATTTGTGTGAAGTGGTTGCTGAAGGTGTTCAATATTTTGGGAGTACCCTGTGTACCTGAACATGGTATCTTGTTCATGATCATGTTATTGAAGTGCTCTATTTCCCTACAGATAATCAAGTTGTAGACATCTTCACCAAGTCTCTTACAGAAGCGAAGTTCTCTAAACTTCAATCTATGTTAGGAGTTCAGGAATGTGTCCTTAAGGGGGGATAGGCTCTAATGCCTCCTTCCTTCTCCTAATAGTGTCACTTTTGTAAATCCTTCAATCCTATCCCAAGTTGTTCTTAAGGGGTGATGTTAGGATATTTAGACACTTAGGAGTTAGTTAAGATCAACTTGTGTAATATATCCGTTAGGTAAAAGTGTGTTTCTTTAGTATGCATTAGTATGCATTTGTAAATATTCTAATCCAACGGTCACAATATGTTCTAGACATAGAGTGATCTGACGGTTCAACTTCTCTTAGATCATACGTACGATTGATTCATGGCTTAACACCCGATTGGTCTATGATCTCTATTTAAAGAGCATAAAGGGTCCTTGGCTAGTTGATCGATTATGAGAAGCTCATATGTAACTTTATTTCTTTTTGCATAATAAATTGCTCCAAGTATCTATTTGGCTAGGGTAGTGGACTATTTCCCTCTCAAGGGTTTTAACCACATGACAAACATTGGTGTGTTGATCTGTGATCTATTTGTGTGAAGCACTTGCTGAAGGTGTTCGGTCTTTTGGGAGTACCCTATGTACCCGAACACGTGAAGTTTTAGAAAGGAGGGCCTCTGGACATCCTTTTGAAAATGTACCAAGTTTGTTACCACTAAATCCATGGCTTGGTGTTCATCCCCCACCAACTCATACACGTTGACTTTTGAAAGCAATTAGGGCTTGACAGATGTCTATTTTTATTTCTATTTTATTACAATTGTATTAAGACTGTTTTAAGAAGATCGATTTTACTATTTTTGAAAGAATTCAATCCATAGAAATAGGATCTGATAACTATCTCAAAAACTCAAAAGTTTTGTATATAAGGAGGTAGCAGCTAGATATGAAAGGGGGTGGCAATCGGAGGATGGGAATCCAATTTTTTGTATATTGTATGATCTGAAACTCTTTGCATCTTCAATACAAGTTCTACTATGATATGATTATGGTTACGAGATGATTTTGTGTTTTTATGAATTGTGTTTTTTATGATTACCCTGTGTGTGGTCAAATACAATCCACTACATGATTCTTGTAATGAAATATAGTTATCTTTCAAATATTTAGTGACAGAGTCAGTTTTATTCCATAAATTCGTTCTCTTAGTTCCCTTGATATTGAATTTTGTATTCCACTTCATGTCATACAGATCTTTAATGGTTACATGATTTTCCTATATATTTGATTATATACCAATTCAGTCTTGATTTTGATTTTATTGAATTATTTTTAAAATATTTCTTTAAGCTTGAACCCCTGTAGTCTAGGTTCAACTTTAGGGATAACATCTTCGGGTGCTGTCACCGGGGATAGAGGAGTGAATATATCTTTCCCGGGAAAGAATGACAATGATCAGATCCAGCTCTTGATGGTGGAGAGGAGTAGGAAATTAGTTTGACTATAGATTTATTCACCAGGTGACTCCATGTTTGAAGAATCCATAGGCGATTTTACAATTCCAAGATGTCAAAGGGTTTTGATACTATTTTGGCACAAAGATTTGCTCCGCTCAATTTCTCAGTTGTTCCTGGCTTTCCAAATACAGTACTTATCATGGATGAATGGGGATGTTTTCTTTCTCGATTCATAGAAAATGAAAAGGACAATTCGGTACATCATCTAATTAAATTTCATCAATGCATGGATCAATTCAGTATATGTCATGAAGATGTATTGATGAAAATGTTTATGTATTCATTATATGGTTGTGCGAGACAATGGTACAGAACTCTTCCTGCTTCTAGTATTTCCTCTTTGAAAGATTTTCATGATGCCTTTTATTCATATTGTAAGAGGATTTACCCAACTGAATGTATTTTTTAGCATTGTTGTAGGGGATATGCATTTTATATCTAGGGTTTAGTAGTAGATTCTTCTAGTAGTAAACATGAAGCTAGTGGTTATGCTATGAACAAGGAAGAAGATCTATTATCTTCCTCTAATTATGTTTTACAACATGGATTTTTTTTAAATTCTGATATTAAAGTTGATGATAGCATCACAAAACAGAAATCTTCATCTTTAGAAATCAATCAGAATGCCGCATTTTATGATGAAGACATTGAAGTTCTAGATTGGGATCAACATCAACCAATTCACTCTGAAGATATGACAATCTATGATGAGTATTCAGATGAAGACAAGCAGATCCCTACATCACCTTTTGTTGATTTTAGGAGTAGCACGCAGATGTATGACAACTATGAAGCAAATTTTGATGAGGAAAAACATTGTGTGGAAATCAACCATCTTGAATCCGTAGAAGACATTGAGCAGCCATATTTGCAATTCAGTAGGCCTGCATTCATCATGTTTCAATCTGGATTTGTAGAAAATATCAAACAACCTATGATTAGCAAAAAAATCAATCTGTAGCCATGTTTAGATTTATAGGTATCTGAAAGTGGCAGCCATTATGAGGAAGAGGATATGCAGAGATATTTTGATTTTCAACTTAAACAGCAGCAAGAGGTATTTCTTTATAGCTTCATTGATCTATTTGTTGATTATATGGAGTCTTTGAGCAACTCAAATGTTAGATTGTTTTTGTCAAATGAAGGTTGGCTTTTCTCTTCTTTTGAAATGCATTTTGATATTCCATGGGCTCCTTTATTCATCATCTCTAGATCAGAAGTTTTACCAGTTAGTCAAATATTTGTATGGCTTCATTAGAAGCGTGATTTTACCTAATCAAAAGAAAGCATATGATTATAATGGGAGCTGTAAATAAATAAGCCTAATCCTTTAAGTAGTTCCTTAAGTTTGTAGTATGAGCAGTTTGAATTTGCAATTTGCTTTTGCATTATAAGAAAACCAGGTTTTCAAAGTTTGAAATAGGTTAGGAATAAGATAAAAAGACTCTAGACCAATGGAAACAAGGAACTGGTATTTATTATTATCATTTTCAAAGCAGTGAATGGCAAGGAGGATAGGTTATAGATATCAGAGATGGTTTCATTGGAAAGGCACAGGTCTACTTGTTCTTGGCAGCTCATAGGGAGTATGCCATCCCTAGACGAAGCCAAATGTTGTCACCAGGCTTGGTCCAACAAAATTTTAGTTTCTCGTAGCATCCATATGTCAAAATGACCACTCAGGTTCAATTTGAATACCAATATCATATAGAAAAGCACTCATGATGGCACTCATGTGGAAGAAAAGTTTACAATTTGTGTGTTTGAGCGGATTGCTGAGAATTTCATCCTACGAGTAAGTGCCTGTGAGGTAAATTAGTAATAAAACCATCTATACAATAAAATAATTTGATTAAAGCCTAGAGGGACAGATCAGAGTAGAGACTAGAACTGCATAAAAGATTGTTTTTGTGTTGTGTATCCAAACCTTTGGTTCACCTTGACGAATATTGGTTCAGATGCTTCATTTTTAAAGTAGTTTGAAGACCTTTTCTGCATATAGTACTATATTGTTTTCCTTTTTAGTGCTTCAATTGAGTCAGGCCTTGATCCGACCATGAGTTGTGGGTACACTAATGACAGCCTCATATATAAGAGTATAGATTTTGGGGTAGACCTGGATTCAAGAATATCTTTGGTTGGTCCAAATGGAGCAGGAAAAAGTACATTATTGAAGCTAATGACTGGAGATTTGTCCCCATTGGATGGCATGGTGAAGCACCATAATCATCTTTGTATTGCTCAGTTTCATCAACATCTGGCAGATAAACTAGAGTTGAGTGTGTCTGCAGTGCAATACACGATGAATGAATATCTTGGTATTGAAGAAGAGAAGATGCATGTGGCAGTTGGGAAATTTTGTTTGACGGGAAAAGCACAGATTATGCCTATGCAGAATTTATCGGATTGGCAGAGAAGTCGCATAATTTTTGCGTGGCTTGCTTGGATACTACCTCATCTTCTATTGCTAGATGAACCGACTAATCATCTTGAAACCATTGATTCACTTACAAAGGTTCCTGAACTTGAAGGATTGGGTTTTATGGATGATGCCACTGGTTTGGTCATAAGAGATCAAATGTGTAGAAAGCATTGCATTTTCTTCATTCAATCCTTTAGGCTATAGGAGGCTTCTTGGAGATTTAATTTACCTAGATGTGTTGACATTAGAAGGTCGTAGTTACTACATTATAGCACATACACATGGATTTTACATCAATGCCACAACTGGAAACATATTGGAACCTAGATCTGCAAATCCTGCACATGAATCAACCTCATTAGTTGGATTGCTGCACCAAATCAGTGACAAGTTCAAAAAAGGGTTTCATGAAGTTCTGGAAAGGAGGGCCTTTGGACATCCTTTTGAAAATGTACCAAGTTTGTTACCACTGAATCCATGGCTTGGTGTTCATCCCCCACCAGCTCATACATGTTGGCTTTTGAAAGCAATTAGGGCTTGACAGATGTCTATTTTTATTTCTATTTTATTACACTTGTATTAAGACTGTTTTAAGAAGATTGATTTTACTATTTTTGAAAGAATTCAATCCATAGAAATAGGATCTGATAACTATCTCAAAAACTCAAAAGTTTTGTATATAAGGAGGTAGCAGCTAGATATGAAGGGGGGTGGCAATCGGAGGATGGGAATCCAATTTGTTGTATACTGTATGATCTGAAACTCTCTACATCTTCAATATAGGTTCTACTTTGATAGGATTATGGTTACGAGCTGATTTTGTATTTTTATGAATTGTGTTTTTTATGATTTATCCTGTGTGTGGTCAAATACAATCCACTACATGATTCTTGTAATGAAATATAGTTATCTTTCAAATATTTAGTGACAGAGTCAGTTTTATTCCATAAATTCGTGCTCGTAGTTCCCTTGATATTGAATTTTGTATTCCACTTTATGTCATACAGATCTTTAATTGTTATGTGATTTTCCTATATCTTTGATTATATACCAATTCAGTCTTGATTTTGATTTTATTGAATTATTTTTAAAATATTTCTTTAAGCTTGAGCCCCTATAGTCTAGGTTCAACTTTAGGGATAACATCTTCTGGCGCCGTCACCGGGGATGGAGGAGTGAAGATATTTTTCCGGGAAAGAATGACAATGATCAGATCCAGCTCTTGATGGTGGACAGGAGCAGGACACTAGTTTGACTACATATTTATTCACCAGGTGACTCCATGTTTTACAATTCTAAGATGTCAAAGGGTTTTGATACTATTTTGGCACAAAGATTTGCTCCACTCAATTTCTCAGTTGTTCCTAGCTTTCCAAATATAGTACCTATCATGGACGAATGGGGAGATTTTCTTCCATGATTCAGAGAAAAGGAAAAGGACAATCCGGTACATCATGTAATTAAATTTGATCAATGCATGGATCAACTGAGTATACATCATGAAGTTGTATTGATGAAAATGTTTATGTATTCATTATATGGTTGTGAGAGGCAATGGTATAGAAATCTTCCTGCTTCTAGTATTTCCTCTTTGAAATATTTCCATGATGCTTTTTATTCATATTGTAAGAGGATTTACCCAGCTGAGTGTCTTTCTGAGCATTGTTGTAGGGGATATGCATTATATATCCAGGGTTTAGTCGTAGATTCTTCTAGTAGTAAACATGAAGCTGGTGGTTATGCTATGAACAAGGAAGAAGATCTATTATCTTCCTCTAATTCTGTTTTACAACATGAAATTTTTCAAAATTCTGATATTAAAGTTGATGTTAGCATCATAGAACAGAAATCTTCATAATTAGAAATCGATCAGAACATTAGAGGAATTTTGGGGTCTAAAATGGGCCTCCTAAGGAAAATAATAAAATAATAGTTAAAATAATAAAATAATATTGATTAATTTTACAGGAAGAAAGAAAAAAACTACTTTTTGTGTTCATATTTTCGACATATCTCCCTGTGTTTTTACTCAAATTTCAATCGGGAGAGCTTGTTGGATGCAAAATTTGATTCCGCATCCAACGAGTACCCACACTGCATACTTTTGATGGACCCCACTACCCCAAAAATAAGAAATACCTGAAAAAATGTGATGATGATGTCATCATCACGTTTTTTCATGTATTTGTTGTTTTTGGGGCAGCGGGGTCCATCAAAAGTATGTAGTGTGGGGGAATCAAATTCCGCATCCAACGAGCTCTCCCAATCGAAATTTGAGTAAAAACACAATGAGATATCTCGAAAATACGAACAAAAAAAGTAGTTTTTTTTAATGACAAATATGTCAATTCAACCATTATGGTTGACTTATTTAATTGAAATTCTATTGGTTCTTGAATTCCAACTCACAAAAACTTATTTTGGCACGTTTTCTTATAAGGCCCATTTTAGACCCCAAATTTCGTCTAATGATGCCCCATTTTATGATGAATACATTGAAGTTCTAGATTGGGATCAACATCAACCGATTCACTCTGAAGATATGACAATCTATGATGAGTATTCAAATGAAGAGGAGTAGATCCCTACATCACCTTTTGTTGATTTGAGGAGTAGCACATAGATGTATGACAACTATGAATCAAATTTTGATGAGGAACCACATTGTGTGGAAATCAACCATCCTGAATCCATAGAAGACATTGAGCAACCATATTTGCAATTCAGTAGGCCTACATTCATCATGTTTCAAACTGGATTTACAGAAAATATCAAACAACCTATGATTAGCAAAAAAATCAATCTGCAGCCATGTTTAGATTTACAGGTATTTGAAAGTGGCAGCCATTATGAGGAAGAGGATATGCAGAGATATTTTGATTTTCAACTTAAATAGCAGCAAGAGGTATTTCTTAATAGCTTCATTTATCTATTTGTTGATTATATGGAGTCTTTCACCACCTCAAATGTTATATTGTTTTTGTCAAATGAAGGTTGGCTTTTCTCTTCTTTTGAAATGAATTTTGATATTCCATGGGCTCCTTTATTCATCATCGCCAGATCAGAAGTTTTACCAGTTAGTCAAATATTTGTATGGCTTCATTGGAAGCATGATTTTACCTAATAAAAAGAAAGAAGATGATTAGAATGGGAGCTGTAAATAAATAAGCTTGATCCTTCAAGAAGTTCCTGTTGGCTTGCTTGGGCAAACCCATGTTTACTGTAGTTAACCAACAACACCCCTAGCTTACTGGCCCTTTCAGCAACAGACCGTGGAGCAGCCTGAAGTCTCACTCGAAGTGATTCTAATGGGTTGGCCAAAGACTCAAGTGTCTTTGGACCAGGTTCTGTAGCAGCCTGTGTCTCTCACAGCTCTTCTAGCCTGCGAGATCTCTCTCTCTGCGACGCACAACTTCCTCCTACGCGCAGTGAATCTAACCCTTATCGCATCGCCATGCATCGGTCAACAAGTAACCCTTCCCACGCTAGATTCTCAACCGCAGTGCACCACAACTTCTCTGTTGGTGCGATATCGCCTTCTTGTGATATCCTACCACTGCGGCTCTGCGTAGTCAGTGCGACTCGTGTCCGATTTACAGGACCTGATCTACAAGGTTGTTTAATCTGCAACTCTTAACTATCTGGGATGAAACCTAGATAGACTCTTATCCAAACTACTTAAAGACTTCACTTGCATTTATCTTCTATAGTGCTGTAAACTGAATAACGCATTCATACACTAAACTATAAACAAAGTCTATGAAAGAACTGATAGATGCAACCAATAAACACAACACATAAATCAATCGCATAACACTGGATTTTAACATGGTTCACCTCTAGGATGGAAGTTACGTCCACAGAACTGTGTTTCTATTATAGCTCAGGGGAAGGTAAACACAGTTCTGCTGCACCGCATGTGCAGCTCAAGATCTTCTCTCTTAGATCTCTTTTCTTCTCTATATTGCACTTCTTACAATATACTCTTCCCTCTCTGTTGATCCCTGCAGATCGTTACATACATGCTCTATGAGCCAGCTACTGGTTATAGTAAGATAACTACAATTAATAATAGAACCAGAGCTTGGCTTCTACACTATAACTGAATATGAGCTACTTAGCTAAATGGCTCAATGGCTCAAAATACCAACTAGCTAACAACTACTGTCTAGTGTCTAACAAGCTAACTAGCTAACCTTTTACAATACAAAATACATCCCTTTATAGGCGGCTCGAAGGTCTCGCCATTACAACACTGTGGGCCTGTCCCAACAGTAACCCAAAACCCTAACTAGTGACAGTTGGCCATATCTGTACTTGAGGTAGCCGCTTTTTGTCACACCACAGCTCTCTGTAGTCTTCCATGCTTCCCAGCACTAACCATGGGTACTATGCACCGCTTCCATGTTTCTGTCCTTCGTCTTCAATACCTCGGCCTCGTTGCTCCTTTTCCTTTATGAGGGTCGCTGAGCCCTCCTGTCTTCACCACTGCCTTCAATGCAGTGGGTGAGCTCTCTCTTCTCGGTCGGTCAGGTACAGTCGTCTTCCTTGACTTCTCTATCTTCTACGTCATGGTTTCCGGCTCTGCTCTGTAGCTAGAAACGTGCTACGGCATCATAGCTCTATCTTATCTTCTCTCTGCCAAAACTATCTATCCGCTAAACTGGAAGCTTCTTCTATAGCTGCGGGCCCTGCTCCAACAGTCCCCTAACACTTACTTGTGGCTCGCCCTTGAGCCACTACCAGTGGGATTCTCCTGCTGTATCTTCACCTTGGCTTCCTGCGAAGCCCTATTGAACTTGTCTCGAAGTCCTGTGACTTCATTCTGCATTGCTTCGACATGCTCCTGTGTCGAGTCAAGCATAGCTTGACTAATACTGGAGTCCTCTGCTGCATCAATTTCATTTCTGGTGGCCGTGAACTCCGTAACTTTCTGCTCAACCGTATCGACTATCTCTGCTATTTGCTCTTGATATGGTTGAAGCAGGTCATTGATGTGTATCTCCTATGCTCTCAACCACTGCGCTTCCTGCTGCAAGCAATTCATCTCCTTCGTCTTTCTCATCTTCTGAAGAGCTGCTAAGCTCTTAATTTCTTCCTTCATTGCTGTTGTGGTATTCTCTATCTGCTGAATACTTTGCTGTATGTCTACTTTCTGGGGAGGTGCATCTAACTCCGACCATGTGCTTGTCACATTAGTTAGCACGGACAGTGCATCATCTATGCGAGATTTCATCTGTGCAGAAGTGAGTCGGAAGGCCTCTATTCTTACTTCCTTGTCTACCTGGGGGGTGCCCGGTGGTCGAGCCTCAAGCTCGGCAATATACGCTTTGTGGTCTTCTTCCCTCTTGGCCATTGTTTCTTCCATCTGGGTTACTATCTCCTCCAGAGCCTTTTCTCTGTCTGCAACTCTTCTTAGCTTCTGCGGGATAGGTAAAGCAAACTAAATGTTACATTGGGGAAGCTCCAATGCGATGCCCTGTAGAAATTGAGAGAGTTCTTGATATCTTTCTTGATATGTTTTCAACTCGTCTACCTTTTTCTGATAGCTGGTGGTGAGTGCTACATTCTATTGTTTCAGCTGCATATTCTGTTTGTAAGTCGCGAGCTCTCTACTCCTGAGCTCTGCGCTTAGCTGCTGCTGGATCATTTGCAACTGATCAATGTGAAACTCGGTGAGGTTAACCTTGACATGTTTCCTAAACTGTATTGGGGCATCCCTCATTAACGCAGGGAATCAGATGCTCCCTGGTGGTATCAAGACTGTATTGATGCGATCCATCCCCAGGATTTCCTCGCGGGAAATCGACTGTGTCGAACTTTCTCCTGCGGTTGCCTTTACCGGCGGAATCTGTATCATGGCAATTTTCTCAGTAATTAATTTTAAGTCCAGAAGATACTTTTCTACCGCACTCTGTATCTTTTTCTGCAATGTCTGCATCGCATCAAATGAGTCCTTCAACATGTCATATGTTCTTGTTGCAATTAGTTCATAATCATCATCTGTCAATGCGGTCTTCAAAGGTGGTTTTGTGACTTTGTGCTTTTTCTTTGTCTGCGCCTCTGGCGCCTCTTCTTCTCCTTCCTTTGTCATCTATGCCTCTGATGGCACTTACTGTGGATTTTTCCTTTTCTCGCCCGGTAGTGGTACTTCTGCTTCTTTTTGTGTCTGGGTCTCTACTTTGTCTTTGCCCTTGTCTGATGGATCTGTCTAGGCGGTATCTGATGGTAGTGGTGTGGCATCCTCATATGCTTACTTACAGTCGTCCTCAAAGTCCTTGACGACACCTTCAACATCCTTTGCTGTCATCCTGAACTAGCCATTAGCCCAATCGTCCCTCCTAGACCTTTTTGGCCGCAGATAGATTCTATGGCTATCTGCTAGAAAATTAAGCCAGTTATCATATATGTCCACAGTATCTGTGCTGATTCATGGTATTTCTTGGATGGTTTTCTTCAAAAACTTATAGTATTCATAGAATACTATCATATTAACCTTTTTCTTTGCTTGACTGCTGCTCTCCCATAAGCTGGCATAGCGCACGCCTCTAGGCACGCCACTTGCTAGCTGTGGAAACTGGGTATGGGGCGGCTCCTTCCAACCTATGAATGCACATAGTATGAGCATCCAGGAGAAATGGAAAGGGTGGTTGGCTTCATCCTGAGCTTGCAAGCAATCTTCCTGAAGCATATTTAATAAAAATAAAGACCAATTGAACTGTTCCCCCTCTGCAACTTGTATGGCCAGATTAATTACTGATCCTGTAACTTCCTTGCGGAAAACCTTGGTTAACAGTCTGCCTGGAAGCAGACTAGCTGTAAAATTGAGTGTGTCATCTGTTAAGCTTGCAATGTCATAAGCGCGTCCTCCCTTCTGCAGTTGATACTTGGTAACGACGGATGGTGGTATTTTGGAATCCTTGGTCTTCCCTGTTGTTTGTATCTCGGGGTCTTTACCGGTTTTGGACAGCCCGGTGATGCGGTGTATCAAGTCGACGTTCCGGTCGACCTTGTTACCTAGCCAGAGGTAACCTCCATGTACACAGGAAAGTAGTATGCGCACCACGGCATTAACCTCTGCACCTCGTCCAAAATGAGGTAGTCTCAACAAATTAAGCAGACTTGACTGTTCAAGAATCTGGACATGTGCCATTGGAACATATTCATCTCTTCCTGTCCTTGGGTTCTTTTGAATCGTAAGATACTGATCTGGCCAGAACTAAGGATATGTCTTAGCATCTCCCAGGTTATAATCTACAAATTTAACAACAGTAGCATATCCTACTAGGTCTCCATTTTCCTTTACTCGAGAATCAATTGGTGGTATGGGAACAGTAAACTTAACACTCTTAGGAATTTTTACCTCTGGCGTGCCTTCAACTCATGGCATGATGTAATCTGCTGCACTATGATCTTCTTCTTCCTGCTTTGAACTGGATCCTTCTATTACCTGAGAGTGGCTCCTCGTCTTTGGTGGCTCTCTGGTTTGTGACAAACTCGGCAGGACACCCCTAGATGGCTTCATCATAGCAGCTGGAGTGCCACTGCGCTCAAACCTTTCCAAAATTACTTCTATAGGGCCTTCCTCAGACAGAACCCACTCTGCGTAAAACGGTGGATGTGCAATGGCTACAAATTCTGGAAATCACAGTACTCTGTAACAAACTTAGCTCTCCACAAGGAAACTTAATAATGCACTCTATAGTTCTTAGTTCTTTTCAAATGTAACCCTCCCGAATGAAAAATTCATGCTTTTATGCCCAAGACGATAAGCCCGGACGCAATGGTCATCTAGACTGAACCCGTCGATCGTATTAATTGTATGGATGATACCACACCCGTCATCCGATCCTCAATAAATGCTGAAATCTAATCAAATTTCCCTCGAAACGTGTGTATACAGGCGCCGGTCTCGTCGAAGATTTACCAAATATGGATAATTGATTACACTGCTGCCAAATCTACGGTAAGATATACCGGTCATTTCTTCATTAACTTCCTGTCAGAAGGCGACGTTACTGGCCCTCTATTTTCTTGCGGAAGCGGATATGTGGCACGGGGAGACATCGCACTGACGCGATGCTACGCCGCATCACCTATGTAAAACAATACTCAAGCTCTTTTTTTTTTCCCACAAGCCACTGATGAATTGCGCAAAATTGAATCGTCCTGATGCGATTCCTCATACTTAGAATACCTACCGGTGTAGACTGATTCCCGGTGTGATGCCTCCTTTCAACTACACTGGACATCTGCACTTCGATAAACTATCTAAGCTAGGGTTGAGAGGTAGGGTGGCTATCACTATAGATTTTAAGCCTACTACCATTAATCAATGTGGGAAGAAGCTCCCTGTTCAGTTTGCTGAGCTGAACGGCACCTCCGTCTGTGACTTGTTGTATCTAATATGGCCCTAGCCAATGCGTCTTGAATTTTCCTGGAAACTTAATAAACGTGCTATCATAGAGGTGTACTAGGTCTCCGATCTGAAGATTCTTACTCTTAATGTGTCTATCATGCCAAGCTTTTTCTCGTGCCTTCTACACTTTTTGATGGAAGCCAGCAATGAATCTGTCTTCCTCTAAGGCAAGTAATTGTGCTAGCCTTTCATCCACTGTGTCTGTATCAATCATCCCGGTAATCTGAGCAATTCTTAAACTGGGAAGAATATAATCCATAGGCATAACAACCTCCTATCCATACACCAAGCTGAAAGGTGTGTGTCCTATAAGTTTCTTGCATGTGGTTCTATACACCCATAATACAGCATTAACTCTAAGGTCCCAATCATTCCTTTGGATGTTGCAGATCTTAGTAAGCGCATTCTCTAAAATCTTGTTAAACCCTCCACCATACCATTAGCCTATGGGTGGTAGGGTGTGCTCTTATGGTGCTGAATCTGGAATTCTTCTGTCAAGGCCTCAATGGTGCGGTTCAAGAAATGTGTGCCTTGATCGCTCATCAAAATTACGGGGCATCCAAATCTACTGATGATGTTCTCGAAAAGGAACTGTGCGACTGTAGCAGCATCACAATTCTTTACTACTTTGGCCTCTGCCCATCTAGTGAGGTACTCTGTTCCAGTGATGATATATCTCGCACCAGTTCATTTTCCTGGTGGGTTGATAGGACCCACAAAGTCTACAGCCCACTTTTCAAATGCGCGCAGCGTAACTTGTGGTCGCAGCGACATTTCATCTCGTCGCGAGGGTTTTCCTACCCTATGGTAGATATCGCAGCATCTACAAAATTCCTTAGTGTCCTTATGCAATGTAGGCCACCATAATCCTGCAGCCAGGATTTTCTACACAGTCGGCTTTCCTGCGAAATGACCTCCTACGGTTCCTGAATGTGCCTCTCTGATGATAGTCTCTTTTTCATGCGGCATCACACATTTGCGCCGGACTTCATCTGGACCTAACTTGTATAACTGTCCCATGATCAGGGTGAATTTTGCTGCTTTAACAACTAATTGCTTCTTTTGCTGCTTAGTAAACTCATCAAGTGCTAATCCTGTAGTAAGGAAGCGAATGATATCAGCATAGTAGTTGTCTGTGATCTGAATAGAAAACAACTGCGCATCTGGCAAATTGTCCTCTAGGTTATGTGGCTCCTCTCTAGAGTCTATCTGTGACAGATGATTAGGTCCGGTGTTTAGTCTTCCTGGTTTCACAATGATTTCAAAATCATACTCCTGAAAGAGGAGTAACCATCTGCATATTCTCCCCCCTAACACTGGCTTATTGACCAGATACTTCAATGCTGAATGGTCAGTGAACATCTTGAACGAGGCACCCAATAGGTAGTGCCTGAACTTCTGCAGCACGTACACCATAGCTAAACCTTCTCGTTCTATTGTGGTGTAGTTCTTTTCTGCTGTTGATAGCTTTCTGCTGGAGTATGCGATAGGATGATCGATATCCCCTTCTCCTGGTTGCGTTAAAACAACCCCTAGTGCGATGCCAGATGCATCCACATGTACATGAAATGGCTTAGTCCAATCTGGAAATACTAAGATGGGCACTGTAACCATCTTCTCCTTAAGTGTGTCTAGACTCTACTGACATTCCTCATTCCATAGGAATTTTACATCCTTCTTTAGCAATTTCTCCATCGGCGCTGTAATCTTTGCGTAGCCCTTGATGAATTTTTTGTAGTACCCGGTATGACCAAGTACTGTCCTCAGTTGCTTGACTGAGTTGGGTGCTGGAAGATTTACCATGATGGCAATCTTTGCGGGATCTACCATCAAGCCTTGTCTGCAAACAATGTGACCCAACAAAATACCAAATGGCGCACAAAATATACATTTCTTCAAGTTTAGAGAAATCTGGTACTGCCTACATTTCTCTAACATTAGTCTTATATCTCCTATGTTCTTGTCAATGAGTCCAAATATAGTCCAGTCATCAAAATATACTTCTAGGAATTTATGGATGTACTCTTTAAATACAGCAACTACTACTCTAGAAAATATAGCTGGTGCATTCTTAAGACCAAATGGCATTACCGTATACTGGAATGAGCCCCATTCTGTTGCAAAGGTGGTCTTAGATCGATCTTCTGGATGGATTCTGATCTGATGATAGCCTGAAAAGCCATCAGTGAAGGAGTAGACCTCCTGTCCTCCTACGTTGTCTAACACTTCATCAGTGAAAGGTGTCGAAAATGGATCGTGAAGCGATGCATCGTTGAGTTTGCACAGATCGACACAGATCCTGATGTCTCCTTTGGTTTTCTTTTCTTGTATGACCATGGGACTAACCCATTCACTTTCTTCTACAGGCTCAATGATGCTTGCTACCAGCATCTTATCGATCTCATCCTTTACTTTTTCTTTATATCGTGGATTTAATCTATATGGACGCTGCTTTACTGGTATAGCATCCTCCTTTAATGGTATCCTCATGACTCCCAGGTCTCCAACTATTCCCTTCATCTCTGTGAACTTGGTGGGAAATAGGTCCTGATAGTCATGCAACAAGTCGACAATCTATCTGACTGTTTCATCATTCCAATAATCTTCAATAGAGGCAAACTTAGGTTCTGTGTCTGTGCCAATATTGATCTTTTTAATCTTGATGGACTCCGTAATTGCTGGAATTTCTAGCTGTGGTCCCTCAACATCGCGAGTTCCTTCTGACTCCGGAATGTTGGTGCTGCGAGGATCCTCATCCTCATCCTCTGGTTCTGCCTCAAATTTATAGCACTCTAGCACCTCTTTTAGCTGCATGGCCCACTCAGGCTGAGTCTGTACTGATGGGTTACAATCCTCAAATATCTTGATCTTTATTATATCTAAGGCCTGATCAACATTCGGGTACTCAGATTCAAAAGTGAAGGTGAGTAGGAAGTTGTCTATCATAAGTGGCCATGTAGTCATTCCCTTGCGCAATTCTGTCTCTGTGTACCAGTTCCTTGGAACTGTGTCCAAAGTGTGAATGAATCGGTGAACCCATTCATCCTTGGGAATGTCTGACCAATCCTGTTCACATGTCTGAATATGTGACCTGGGG
Organism: Pseudotsuga menziesii; assembly: GCA_001517045.1. Taxonomy (NCBI): domain Eukaryota; kingdom Viridiplantae; phylum Streptophyta; class Pinopsida; order Pinales; family Pinaceae; genus Pseudotsuga; species Pseudotsuga menziesii. The sequence continues at coordinate 1,025,692 of LPNX010340246.1, read as the reverse complement.
TCACTCTCTCCGGTGTATTTCTGCTGGACGTAATGTCTATCGATAGAGAATCTGATCACCATCAATCTCTTAATACCATCCCATGATGCGATATTCTCTTTGTGTGCATACCACCATCTTGCAGGTGTGGCTCGGACTGCAAGATCCATAGCTGCGATCCTCTGCTTGTAAGGAATTTGCTGTTCAAACTACTCGAGAAAGTCTTGGATATCTGTTAGACCATGAAACGATGGAATCTCAGTGATCTCTATGCCAATCCATTGCAGTGACTTAGTCAAGTATGCACATCTGCGTGCTGAGACTTCGTGAATTCTACTCTGCCAGTTCTCTAGACCAACATCTGAATCCAATGCGCATGAGCTGTCGCATCGCCAACTAATGTTCCCTTCTGCGGTTGGGTTGACATAGTCGCTCTAGTTTGTGGTCATCTGATAGAGGCTCTCCATGTTATGTGCCTCTTACTCTGCTCGGATAGGTTCAATATATCTAGGAACCTGAAAAGGATCCAATGGTGTGATGACCCAGATCTGCGTGTCCTCAAAGGTCATTTGTCTTCTCTTTAGGTCAATCACGGCCATGTTATCGATCACCCAATCAATGCCTAGTAGTGCTGGATATGGTTTACTATTGCCAATGATTTCTATAACTTCAAAGTCCGCAAAGCTGCGAACTCCGTCAATGTCAACTGGCACTTACGGTAACTGACCCAGGGGTGCTACCCGTTGCTGATTAGCTAATCTCAGATGGATAGGTGATCTGACTAACTTAGGGCTACCCATCTATTCCCATGTCTGCTTAATCAGAATGTTTACATCTGATCCTAGATCTACGATCACCTCATCCATTTCAAATTCTCCAATCTGAGCTGTGAGTCGCATCTCTCTTCATGTTCTTGTATGTCCTGTAATATTACGAACAGCACGCTATGTACTGCTCATGAAAGAGGATGGCTGACACTGATCTATGATGCGCTGAAGTTCTGTGATAGCTTGCTCATTTCTTATGAGTTTTAAACAACTCCGTAGGAAGGAGTGTACACTTCCTGTCATCTCGTCCTCCTCACATCGAGCCGATGTGGTAGCCTGCAATGTCTGTACAGGGCTAACACCACAAGGTGCTTGCTGTGGTACGCCCCTAGACAACGGTACCTGTGATCCTGATTGCATAGGGTCATCAAAGAAAGTCTTAGCTTCCCGAAAAGCCTGTTTATTCTTCTGCAGGTCAAGTGGTGTTGCTTTGTTAGGAGCTCTACGCACCCACTCTTGACCTATGTTCTTTTCAGCCTCCTGCGATGTCCCACTGGTGGAAACACCGCTACGAGTCACAATATTGACTCTTGGTTCTGGCTCATCCTGCTCAGCAGCAATAAGCTGGATGTTCTGGTGTGCTGCTGGCTTAGGTTCTCTGATCTTAGCTATCAAGGTAGGACATTCCTCAATAGTGTGCTCATAATATTTACAATAATTACATGTGGTAGTGGGGCTTTGACAGTCCCTAGCATAATGTCCTACAACTCCACAGTTGTAACAAGTAACTGGTCCACGACCACGGCCAAAGCCTTCTCCTTGGCCAAAGCCTCCTCCACATCCTCGTCCTCTGAATCCTCCTCCATGGCCACCATAAGATGGATCCTGCTGTGGTCCTGCTGCTGGACCCTGTGTTTCTGATTGGACTCTATAAAAGTCTTGCTTGCTCCCGACCATGAGATCATAGGCTCAGCAATCGTGTTCCTCATGGCCTACAGACTTGCAAAAGACGCAGTATAAGTTCTTAGGTGTCTGCACATACTTCTGAAGTAGAGGGAAATGGTGAGGTAGGTTTCCTCGCATTTTTCATATCTCACACCATGGCCCGTGGGTCTGTGATAAGGGGTTAGGAGCCCCCATTACTAGGTATTCTACAAAAACTGGACAGTTGTCCTTAGCATGGCCATGTGCTTTACATCTTACGCACCATATGTCTTGCACAACCTCTTTTCCTTTCTTAAGCTCATGCAACTGTATCGTGAGATTATCCAATTGGTTTTGTAAAGTTGCCATGCCTGTGATAGTCTCAGCTAGAGGTGAAGCCTCTAGTTTCATTGCCATCTCCAACGCGCCATCCTGCATCTGGAGTTTCTGCTGCATTAATGGCAGTCTGATGTGAGGGAGCAGCGCTGCTCCGACACGAACTCAAAACTGACTTGGTCTATAAGGGCTTTGAATTTCTAATCAAAGTCCCACACCGACTCTGTAGGTAACTGCTTGATGTCTTTGAGTTCTATTATGCACTGTGACTCAGACTTAGGTTTCTTAAATTCTTTAATCATGGCGGTCTTGACCTGGACCAGTGTTCTAGGTACTGTGGTATACTTTATATACCATGTTAAGGCTCGATCTCTTAGTGTGGTGACCAACTGTACAAGTTTAAGATTATCGTCGTTGATGGTTTTAATGGTCCACATGGCTTCACATAGAAACCAATGCTGCTCTGGGTCCTCTGCTCCTGTACCCTTAAAAATAGGTAGATTCATATCATCCCCCATTCTATTTCTACGTGGTGGATGGTGATTTACTGTGTTACTACCACTCGGCGGTGTAGGTGAAGGTGATGTAACGGTGGTAGGTACTGTCTGTGAGCTACTGGATGGAGTTCCTATGGGATTGTTCTGAGTCTCGGTCTGTTTTTGTGGGGTGTAAGGGTGGTAAGGGATACCCACTTCTGATCCTTCTATGGTACTATGACTCTGTTGTCTAGTATTATCTAAACTGTCTTCAAATATTGGAGATCTGAAATATACTTTATATTTCTTTCCACTACGTGTTCGTCCAATGTCATCAAAATCACTTTCAAACTCTTGTGACATTACTATCTCTACTTATTCATCTGAAACTAGATCCATTGTTCCTTTTTCATGTAATATCATCTTAATGGACAAGTTTAAATATTTGAGGTACTTACTGCGATATCCTTTGAAGAAGTAGTGCTCAGCCTCGCTGAAGCTCTTTCTCTGGTCAACTGCAAACTCTGTGACAAAGCCTTCTAGCACACTCACAAGCCAGAAGTCTACTGTCCTCGTGAGGGGATTATCAAGGTTCTTTATGGTCTGAATCAGTTCCGGTGTCCAGACAATGTTTCTTTTCTTCTTGAATATGCTTGTATCAGTCAACTTTGATAACCAATCGTATAGCTTGTTTCCAAAGGTCGCAAAAAATATCGCATGCAGGTCTGTAATGATATGTTTTTGCAACCAGGCCTCTGTACTCAGTTTAGGACTCCTGTTCTCTCATTCAGCAAACTCTTTCTAGTTAGACCAAACCCACTCATTGAGTTCGTCTCTCATAGGCCGCCACCAGAACATCAATGCTTAGTTTGTTCAAAACCGGCAACGAAACCATTTGTTGGCTTGCTTGGGCAAACCCGGGTTTACTGTAGTTAACCAACAACACCCCTAGCTCACTGGACCTTTCGGCAACAGACCGTAGAGCGGCCTGAAGTCTCACCCGAAGTGATTCTAATGGGTTGGCCAAAGACTCAAGTGTCTTTGTACTAGGTTCTGTGGCAGCCTATGTGTCTCACAGCTCTTCTAGCCTGCGAGATCTCTCTCCCTGCGACGCGCAACTTCTTCCTACGCGCAACGACTCTAACCCTTATCTCATCGCCGCACCTCGGTCAATGAGTAACCCTTCCCATGCTAGATTCTCAACCGCAGCGCACCACAGCTTCTCTGTTGGTGCGATATCCCCTTCTTGCAATATGCTACCGCTGCGGCTCTGCATAGTTAGTGCGACTCGTGTCTGATTTACAGGACTTGATCTACAAGGCTGTTTACTCTGCGACTCTTAACTATCTGGGATGAAACCTAGATAGAATCTTATCCAAACTACTTAAAGACTTCACTTGCATTTATCTTCTATAGTGCTGTAAACTGAATAATGCATTCATACACTAAACTGTAAACAAAGTCTATGAAAGAACTGATAGATGCAACCAATAAACACAACACATAAATCAATCGCATAACACTAGATTTTAACGTGGTTCACCTCCAAGATGGAATTTATGTCCACTGAACTATGTTTCTATTATAGCTCAGGGGAAGGTAAACACAGTTCTGCTGCACCGCATATGCAGCTCAAGATCTTCTCTCTTAGATCTCTTTTCTTCTCTATATTGCACTTCTTACAATATACTCTTCCCTCTCTGTCGATCCCTGCGGATCGTTACATACATGCTCTATGAGCCAGCTATTGGTTATAGTAAGATAACTACAGTTAATAACAGAACCAGAGCTTGGATTCTACACTATAACTGAATATGAGTTACTTAGCTGAATGGCTCAATGGCTCAAAATACCAACTAGCTAACAACTATTGTCTAGTGTCTAACAGGATAACTAGCTAACCTTTTACAATACAAAATACATCCCTTTATAGGCGACCCGAAGGTCTCACCATTACAACACTGTGGGCCTGTCCCAACAATAACCCAAAACCCTAACTAGTGACAGTCGGCCATATATGTACTTGAGGTAGCTGCTTTCCGTCACACCACAGCTCTCTGCAGTGTTCCATGCTTCCCGGCGTTGACCATGGGTACTATGCACCGCTTCCCTGTTTTTGTCCTTCATCTTCAATACCTCGGCCTCATTGCTCCTTTTCCTTTATGAGGGTCACTGAGCCCTCCTGTCTTCGCCGCTGCCTTCAATGCAGTGGGTGAGCTCTCTCTTCTCGATCGCTCAGGTACAGTCGTCTTCCTTGAATTCTCTGTCTTATACGTCATGGTTTCTGGCTCTGCTCTATAGCTGGAAACGTGCTACAGCATCGTAGCTCTATCTTATCTTCTCTCCACCAAAACTATCTATCCACTAAACTGGCAGCTTCTTCTGTAGCTGCAGGACCCTGCTCCAACAGTTCCTTAAGTTTGTAGTATGAGTAGTTTGAATTTGAAATTTGCTTTTGCGGTATAAGAAGAGCAAGTTTTCAAAGTTTGAAATAGGTTAGGAATAAGATAAAAAGAATCCATCCCAATGGAAACAAGGCACTGGTATTTCTTATTTTCATTTTCAAAGCAATGAATGGCAGGTAGGATAGGGTATAGATATTAGAGATGGTTTCATTGGAAAGGCATAGATCTACTTGTTCTTGGTAGCTCACAGGGAGCATGCCATCCCCAGACAAAGCCAGATGTTGTCACCAGGCCTGCTCCAACAAAATTTCAGTTTCTCGCAGCATCCAGATGTCAAAATGACCACTCAGGTTCAATTTGAATACCGAGATCAGATAGAAAAGCACTCATGTGGAAGAAAAGTTTACAATTTGTGTGTTTGAGCGGATTGCCGAGAATTTCATCCTACGAGCAAGTTCCTATGAGGTAATAACACCATCTGTACAATAAAATAATTTGATTAAAGCCTGAAGGGACAGATCAGAGTAGAGACTAGAACTGCATAAAAGATTGTTTTTGTGTTGTGTATCCAAACCTTTGGTTCACCCTAAGGAATATTGGTTCAGATGCTTCATTTTTAAAGTAGTTTGAAGACCTTTTCTGCATACAGTACTGTATTGTTTTCCTTTTTAGTGCTTCAATTGATTCAGGCCTTGATCCGACCATGAGTCATGGGTACACTCATGACAGCCTCATATATAAGAGTATAGATTTTGGGGTAGACCTGGATTCAAGAATAGCTTTGGTCGGTCCAAATGGAGGAGGAAAAAGTACATTATTGAAGCTGATGACTGGAGATTTGTCCCCATTGGATGGCATGGTGAAGTGCCATAATCATCTTTGTATTACTTAGTTTCATCAGCATCTGGCAGATAAACTAGAGCTGAGTGTGTCTGCACTGCAATACATGATGAATGAATATCCTGGTATTTAAGAAGAGAAGATGCGTGTGGTAGTTGGGAAATTTGGTTTGACTGGAAAAGCACAGATTATGCCTATGCAGAATTTATTGGAGTGGTAGAGAAGTCACGTAATTTTTGCATGGCTTGCTTGGAAACTACCTCATCTTCTAGTGCTAGATGAACCGAATAATAATGTTGAAACCATTGATTCACTTCTAGAGGTTCCTGAACTTGAAGTATTGGGTTTTATGGATGGTGCCACTGGTTTGCTTAATAATATTGTTGTATGCCCATCTTCACAAGAGATCAAATGTGTAGAAAGCATTGCATTTTCTACATTCAATCCTCCAGGCTATAGGAGTCTTCTTGGAGATTTAATTTACCTAGATGTGTTGACATTAGAAGGTCGTAGTTACTACATTATAGCACATACACGTGGATTTTACATCAATGCCACAACTGGAAACATATTGGAACCCAAATCTGCAAATCCTGCTCATGAATCAAGCTCATTAGTTGGATTCCTGTGCCAAATTAGTGACAAGTTCAAAAAGGGGTTTCATGAAGTTATAGAAAGGAGGGCCTCTGGACATATTTTTGAAAATGTACCAAGTTTGTTACCATTGAATCCATGGCTTGGTGTTCATCCCCCACCAGTATTAATTCTTGCACATGATCTAGGAACTGGGAATCAAAATCATCAAGGAATAATTAACAAATACTCATGAATTGGAAATATTCGGAACCAGAATTGGTTTCCTCTCTGTATATTTAATAAAAATGAATGGTTACAATACCAATGCTAAGAAATAGCTTAACTCCATGAATAATTTGAATACCTAAGGAGACAGTTCGAATTCAGTGAGTGATTCTGGCTTAACTGACTCTTTTCCATTCAATTACACTCAGTTAACCACATGACCAAAACCCTAATTGACTCACCAAACCCTAACTAAAGTCAGAGTGCAATAAATGACTGAATCTCAACTGAAGGAGATCAGACACATGTCATAGCAAGCCAACCATCAAATGCTAGTGCTCCATGACTTCAATGAACCCCGATGAGGTTAACTAAAGCTAAACTGACCATCAGAAGTTGGTGGAGGCACCTTGTTGACTCCAGATCATTAAATAATAATAATTAATAATTAAAGAATCATTAAATAATATATTTAATGACTGGAGGCACCTTAACTGACTGGTTGAACTGATTTTAACCACCAGTTAGCAATTAGGTGCATTAATGTCACACAGATCACCCCCGGAGTGCTCCAGTTAGCCTCCTTGACTGTAGGAGAAGGCTAAGCTAGCCTCCTTGATTGTAGGTAGGCGTGGGTGTGACTGGATGATGGAAATTAATGCTCCACTGATGTCAATTAAACTTAGGATAGTGTTTTAACTAGTCCAATTTGACCAAAAGAGTGTGTATGATGGTAAATGTCTCCAACACCCCCCCTTAAGCTATAATCAGGAAGAGTTGGAAAAAATATATGCATAAAAATGCTAGGGCCCTGGAAACTAAGGCCATAGGTCACCCTGTACAATGCTGAAACTGAAACAATGCTCAAAACAAACTAAGTGAGGAAAAGAGGGAAAACCCAGTGGGAAAACCCCCCCCTTAAGCTGAACACTGAAAGTAGTCTAGATCACCCTGATGAACTCACCCCCAACAGTGAATGAAGGTAAGTGAACTTCTTTTCTTAAAATCTCTTGGTGAAGATGTCTGCAATCTGCTCATCAGTCGGGCAGTATTGCAGAATGATGGTCCTGTCATGCACTAGCTCCCTGATGTAGTGCATTTGAATCTCTACATGTTTGGTCCTCTGCCTGGTAACTGGATCCATGGATATCTTAATAGCACTCTAGTTGTCACAAAAGAGGACAGGACAAAGTACTACCAAGATCAAACTTTGAAAGAATGCCTTGCAACCAAACTGCTTGGATGCAAGCATTCACCGCTCCTCGATACTCGGCCTTTGCTAAAGATAGTGCTATGGCAGCCTGCTTTTTTATTGAACAGCAAATAGGGCCACCACCAAACATGAATACATATCTATAAGTTGACTTCCGATCAATAGAATCACCTACCCAATTGGAATCTATGTATCCAACCAACTCTAGTTCGGAGTCTGCAGCATTGTGAATGCTGTAGGTCCTGGTTCCTTGAATGTACTGGAGGATCCTCTTGGTCGCCTTCCAATGAAGATCATAAGGCTGCTGCATGTATCTTGATACAGCATTCATGGCATAACAAATATCAGGCCTAGAATGTGTCAAGTACAACAAGCTACCAATCAGCTGTTGATAGATACTGCAGTCCATGGGAGGTGTGTTTTTTTTCTTCTTCAAGGATGATCCTTGAAAGAAAAGGGAATGGTGCAGGTCTACATTCATCCATGTTAAACTTGACTAACAGGTCTGAAATGTATTTGTACTAAGTGACCATAATCCCATCAGAATTTTTCTCGATTTAGAGCCCCAAAAATTATTTTAGAAGCCCCAAATCACTCATTTCAAAGCCATTGTGGAGAGCAGTTTTGATGGATGAAATGGAGGCAATTGTGCTACCTGTGATCAGTAAGTCATCAACATATAAAAAAATTATAATTATATGACCATCATGCTGCTGTAAATACACATTTGGATCTGATCTACATCTCTGAAAGTTTTGCGAGAGAAGGAAGGCATCCATCTTGGAATACCACTCTCTTGGGGCCTGTTTTAACCCGTATAGTGACTTATTTAGCTTGCAAACCAAAGATGGATCAGTAATTCATCCCTCAAGATGCTTCATGTATATATCCTCATGAATATCTCCATGTAGAAAGGCTGACTTAACATCCATGTGATGCACCTCCCAGTGCTTGGATGCGGAAATAGCCAAAACAAGGCGGATGGAGTCCATTTTTGCAATCGATGCAAAGGTCTCATGGTAGTCCACTCCTTGGACCTGAGAGAAACCTTTTTCTACCCGCATTACATTATATTTGTAGGTTCTTCCATCAGCATCAACCTTTTTCTGAAACACCCACTTGCATTGAACCAATTTCCTTCCCGGAGGAAGAGGAACTAGCTCCCAAGTAGTGTTTTTCTGAAGAGAATTCATCTCTTCATCCATGGCAACTTGCCATATCGGATCATTCCAAGCATGGTAGTAGGATTTTGGATCTAAACTAATCATCAAATATAAGGTTTCAGACATCAAATTATCAGAACAAGAGAGTGTAATACCTGCTCTTTGGAAATCAGACCGGGTTCTCCTTGGATCATCTGGATTTCCAATGTTGTCTCCTGTGGAGGAGAGTGTCTTTTGGGCCCATGTAGGAAGATGATTTTGCACTTCAGGTTCTGATTCAGTATCTGATTATTTCTGCACACTAATTTCAGAAATAAAAGGATCCAAATCAGGGTCATCACCCCCAATTTCATCATCCAAATATTCAGTGGAATAGGAAGGAAATTCAGCAATTTTCTCCTTCACTAGTTCCACCTCCTGAAGAGGCTCATCGAACTTGACACTTCTCTCGATGATGATCTGTTTGGTATTGATATCAAGTATCTTGAATCCTTTAGATTCATCAGGATACCCAATAAATAGACATTCTATGCTCTGCGGTTTCAAAGCCCTTCTTTTATCAAGCGGAATCCTGGCCCATGAAGTGGACCCAAACACCCGTAGGTTCGACACATCTGGCTTGTGTCCGAAGTATGCTTCGAAAGGAGTATTTCCTTTCACTGATGAATGTGGAAACCTATTCTTAATTTATTCTGTAGCATGCATGGCTTCAGCCCACAAATTTGCAGCAAGCTTCTTTGACTCCAACATATAGGTGGTCATCTCTTTGAGAGACCGGTTCTTCCTTTCCGCTACTCCGTTCTGCTGGGGAGTGTAGGGAATTGAATGTTGGACTTGACTACCACTTTGGGAGAAAATGTATAGAAACTCATTACTGACATACTCCCCTCCATTATCAGATCTCAATATCTTGAGCTTAAGCCCAGAGGCATTTTCGATCAAGGCCTTCAATTCAGAAAACTTTTCACATACCTCTGATTTCTTTTTGAGAAAGAAAACCCATGTATACCTTGAAAAATAATCAATAAAGGTAAGGAGGTACCTTGATCCATTCATGGATGTGACAGGCATTGGACCACTGATATCAGAATGTATTATCCCCAATATGCTTGTAGCTCGGTTTTCCTTCCCTCGATCGAACTTGTGCTCAGGTTGTTTTCCAATCACACAGCCCTTGCAGACTCCCATGGTTGCCTTGATGACCGAGAGGAATTCAACCATGGAGTTTTTCTGTAATTGCTGCAAATATTTGAAATTAACATGGACAAACCTCTCATGCCATAGCCTACTAACCTCATTTCTGTGAGTTAGTAGAGCAGTGGGCTTTGCATCTGCAACAAAGTGAGACAACTCGTAGGCTTTTGCATGATGATTTGCAAGGCCTTTTGCAATGAGTTTCCCGGATGCAATTTCTATTATCTCAACATCATTTGGGTTGAAAGAGACTCTCTTAGGCATTCATATATGTGTCATCTGATAGACACTAAGGAGATTTGCTGCTAGAGATGGTACATACAAAACATTAGAAAAAAAACCATTTTCTGGATCTATAGTACCTTGTCCTTCGGAAATTATGGTGGAGTCATCTCCCATGTGGATGGGGATGGATTTTCCGGTCTCCAAGGATTAAAAGGAGTCTTTTTCAGCCATCATGTGATTTGAAGCTCCACTTTCAATCAGCAGTGATTTGGACTTCGAAGTGATTGCCATGAGGGCATGACCTTTCTCATGCTGTGGTTCCTGATCTTGGTGATCTCTCCTCCGAAATCTCTTCGGAAGATTGATGTGATTCCTCTCAAGGAGAGAGGTTGCTTCATCAAGATTTTTCTTCATGCAGGCATGTTCAAGGTGAAAACCCTTCCCATAGTAAGAACACCTGACTTTTTATTTCCCATTGTGGCCTTTTCCTTTGTTCTTCCTTGAGCCGGAAGATTCATCATGCTGCCGATTTTCAACTCTAGGATTGGGAGCGTCAAATTTAGTTTTCTGATTTTTCTGCTGCTTTCCTTTACCCTTCACATCTTTGGGCCCCGAGACATCGAGGGCTTGATCACGGGAAGATCGGATGATCCCCATTTGGACAAGCTTGTCATGTTCATTAGTTAGGGACTCAATGAAGGCATTGAGTGTAGGCATCTTCCATCCGGTGGTTGTGAGCTTCCCCACATGGAATGTAGAAAGAAAAACTGAATAATCAGCCCCGAGTTTGGAGAGGATGACTAGGATGAGCTGATCATCCTCCTTCTCCACTTTGCATTACTTCAAGAGAAAAACAGTATGCTTGAACTTTGTAAAGAAATCATTCAGAGTCTCGAAATTGGAAGGTTGGAGAGACATGAGTTCATTTTCGAGTTGGTAAACTCTCAAGTCATCATGCTTTCCATATAGAGATTCCAATTTTTCCCATATTTCTTTCGGTGTCTTCAGATCCGTAAGATGGAAGAGAAGGTCTTCTGAAATAGAGAGGCACAAGAAACCAAAGGCTTCATCCTTCTTGTTCAAGAATCTTGATTTTTCTATGGCGGATCCAGGCTCAACTTCAATGTCCATGGCGACTCTATGGAGTCCTTTGGAGCGCAACTGAAGCTCCATTTTATTTTTCCATGTGTGGAAATTGTATGGAGTCAAGAGAGGTACTGAGGAGGCCATCTGGATATGCTGTAGTGAATGCTTCACCTGTAGAAACCTGAAAATCAAAACAGAAAGGGCAAAATAAGGTCAGATAGCCTGCACATTCTAGGCTTTCATCACACCCAACATAGTCAATCAAGAAAGCTTGATCAATAAGTTCTTTACTTGGGATATTGAGTGGTGAGCCTTGGATTTTGGTGCAGTGCTGGAATTTTGAGCTATTGCTCACTTTCCATGGAGAAATCTGTCAAAAATCTTGTTTTTGAGAGATTGATCTTCGTCCCGTCATACGCTCTGATACCATATTAATTCTTGCACATGATCTAGGAACTAGGAATCAAAATCATCAAGGAATAATTAACAAATACTCATGAATTGGAAATAATCGGAACCAGAATTGGTTTCCTCTCTGTATATTTAATAAAAATGAATGGTTACAATACCAATGCTAAGCAATAGCTTAACTCCATGAAGAATTCAAATACCTAAGGAGACAATTCAAATTCAGTGAGTGATTCTGGATTAATTGACTCTTTGCCATTCAATTACACTCAGTTAACCACATGAACAAAACCCTAATTGACTCACCAAACCCTAACTAAAGTTGGAGTGCAATAAATGACTGAATCTCAACTGAAGGAGATCAGACACATGTCATAGCAAGCCAACCATCAAGTGCTGGTGCTCCATGACTTCAATGAACCCCGATGAGGTTAACTGAAGCTGAACTGACCATCAGAAGTTGGTGGAGGTGCCTTGTTGACTCCAGATCATTAAATAATAAGAAATAATAATTAAATAATATATTTAATGATTGGAGGCACCTTAACTGACTGTAACTGGCTGGTTGAACTGATTGTAACCACCAGTTAGCAATTAGGTGCATTAATTCACACAGATCACCCCCGGAGTGCTCTAGTTAGCCTCCTTGACTGTAGGAGAAGGCTAAGTTAGCCTCCTTGACTATAGGTAGGCGTGGGTGTGACTGGATGATGGCAATTAATGCTCCATTGATGTCAATTAAACTTAGGATAGTGGTTTAACTAGGCCAATTTGACCAAAAGAATGTGTATGATGGTAAATGTCTCCAACAACCAGCTCATACACATTGGCTTTTGAAATGAATTAGGGCTTGATAAATGTCTATTTTATTTATATTTTAATAAACTTGTATTAAGACTATTTTAAGAAGATTGATTTTACTATTTTTGAAAGAATTCGATCCATAGAAATAGGATCTGATAACTATCTCAAAAACTCAAAAGTTTTATATATAAGGAGGTAGCAGCTAGATATGAAGGGGGGTGGAAATCAGAGGATGGGAATCCAATTTTTTGTATATTGTATGATATGAAACTCTCTGCATCTTCAATACAGGTTCTACTTTGATATGATTATGGTTACGAGCTGATTTTGTATTTTTATGAATTGTGTTTTTTATGATTTATCCTATGTGTGGTCAAATACAATCCACTACATGATTCTTGTAATGAAATACTGTTATCTTTCAAATATTTAGTGACAGAGTCAATTTTATTCCATAAATTCGTGCTCGTAGTTCCCTTGATATTGAATTTTGTATTCCACTTTATGTCATACAGATCTTTAATGGTTATGTGATTTTCCTATATCTTTGATTATATACCAATTCAGTCTTGATTTTGATTTTATTGAATTATTTTCAAAATATTTATTTAAGCATGAACCCCTGTAGTCTAGGTTCAACTTTAGGGATAACACTCCCTTTTGACAACGTTCCGACATATTTTGTCACTGCTATCTCTGTTTATTATTAATAAAAATATCTATTCTCGTCCATTACTTGTGTATGACTATGAATATTCTTATCCATGGATGTAGTTGCATTTGATTATACATGTTGGATTTATATATTCTCGAGTAGGCCTAACACTTAACATATATCATGCTTTATTTGTTATTTGTTGTTGAGGATGAATTTTAGGTACAAGCGTGATTGAAAAGCTCAACGGGGATCTACTACAACCACCTAGAATAAGGTATGCCATGTATCCCTTAGTGTTAGTGGCATTTATATCTCTTGCATATTGAAGTAGATTGATTTGTGGTGTCATTCAATCTGTTGTGGTCTACCCCAAGCCAAAGGAAGTTTCTCTCCGTAATAGAATTGGAGACTCCCTTGGGGAGGTTCCTTATTTTTCTTTGGGGTTTGGGTGCACAATGTGCTTGAATTGCTCTCTGTTTCTCTGTGTTTCTATGTCTGGTTCAGAATTATGTTAGCCCATTGGTGTCTTTTTTAAGTAATTTGAGTCTTAACCTATCATTTTACCCCCTTTCTCTTGTTTTACGCGGGTCATAGTTGTATCAGTCGCGTATACACGTAGGTTTTACTTAAACAATTGCGTATACATGTGATTTTACTGTGAACAGTTGTGTATGCCTCCCTTTTGAGTGTAACTTTGATGTTTGAGAGATACTGGGTGGGTTTTTATTATTCTTGAGTCTTCTTAGATTCCTTTGATGTTTTTCTATTGCCCCTATTTTTGACCAAAGACATCTTTGCTTTTCTTTTTAGGTAAAAGTTGTTCTTGTCATCTTTCTTCTTTTTGTTTTGGTATTAGTGCATTAGATCTTTTTATCCTAGTGTCTTGCTTGGATTACGTCTGATACTTGTTGTAGGGTCTGGGAGTTGCAGAGTCTTTCTTTTACTACATTTACATATCATTTATTACAAAAATAAAAATAAAAATATTTTTTTTGCATGTTAATGCATGATGCATTTGCATGGAATTAGTGCTTACATTAGGTTTTACTTGGTTTTATAGTGGTTAGGATTTCATATAGGAAACTTTGCATTGACATTTGAAGGAAATTTTATGCATCTCATGTAGTGGCATACCCTATTCCCATCATTAAAGACAACTTGTAGTTGGCATTGTTTGTTAGGTTTGCATATTTACTTCATTTGTTGATTCATAACATCACTAGTTGCATGACCATTTCCTTTGAGTAATCAAAGCCTTTAAAATAAACGCTTAATTTAAAATGAATTGCACTTTTTATTTGATAGTGGTGCATAAACAAGCTTAGGTTTTAGAGTATTGGGATAGGTTTTTGTGAGTAAATTTATCCAAGACTAATAAAAACAAGTAGGTGTATGTCCAGGTGAGAGAGTGAAATCCTTGGTATAATTAGTGTTCTTAGGAGGCTCCTCTTACAAAGGATTTAGGCACCATGTAGTGTACATGTTTGTGGTGGGGATAGCCCCTTTCCACTCTCTGTGCAGCGCTAGATATAATTCCAATATCTTATTCATATCTGGGGGCTTTTGAGGTACATTTGGTGCTTTCGATCTTTGGGATTTGTTACCCTTCCCATAAGGTAGATCCCTCATGCGAATGTCCACCTGAGCATTGGTTATATTTGGGCTTCCTTAGTTTCCTTACCTAGGTATCAGAGGGAGTACTTGCAGAGGTTATTCTGTGATTGTCCTGGTGAGGTAGAGGTCGGACAACATAGTCACTTTATGCATTGAAGCTGAGGGTCGCTATAATTGGTTACACACCTCCACATGTAGTGTATGGTAGTTTCAGGCCTCTCCTAGGTGAATCATACCTGCTACATTCGGGAGGTCATTTATCCTCCCTATTGGCTTGCTTTTTCTTGGCTTATATTTTCATAGGAGTGTGCTCTTTGTGAGGTAGATTGCTCTTTTGTTTTTTTGGAGTCATCATGGAGTGAGGTCCAACACCCCACCATTATTTTCATCTGGAATGTATTTTGTCTTGCAGATATACTACTCCTCGAAATAGGACTAGAATTTCTAGGCATATTCATACAGACCTTGATCCATACATTGGTCTCTTCATGAGTCATACATCTGAGATGCTGGAGGTCCCTCCTTCTCCATCCTCTGGAATGGGGAATGTGACATTCAACAGACCTAAGACTCTAGTTGGAACCGAGCCTCATGGGGGAGGCACTTCTTTCAATTCACAACTCCATATGTTAGATTTTGTAGTTGTTTATGGGAGGTATTCCTCACATTGGTCGAGTGGTGAGACTCACCATATTCCCTCTAGCATTGGGCCTTTTATATTTTGCATGCAAGATATAACTGATATTTTTCCATCATATGCCATCGATCTTGGTGTTGGTCCTAGTGGTGTTCCTGGGGGCACTACCATCCCTTTCAATGCTGATCAGTTTGGTAGTGGTTATATTTCACCTTCCACACCCTTTTTGGGAGAATTTCCATAACCCCATCTAAGCATAATACTGGGATCCCTTCACTGGTAGGTGACCCTAGATATGTGAGCATTGTAGGTAAATCATATATTCTATCATATGTTCCATTTTCTTCTGCACCTATTCCTTCGAATGTGTTTCTCAATGACACACCCTCCTTAAAACCTGCATGGTTCTTCAGGACAGAGTCCTGCCTCTAGCAATGTTATTCCCTCATCTATTGGTCTTGCTATGTCGAGAGGTTATGTACCTCCTTATATGTCTGGGGGACAACCCTTTTATCACTCTTATAATTGTGGCTATGTAGCACCCTAGTCTCAAGGTGTTCCTAATTATAATATCCCCGTGTATCCTTTGATGGGTCAAGTAGGAGGAGGTTACTATACGACTGGCCAAGGCCATGGTATTTACAAGAATCAACCCTATATGAATCAATCCTATCAGGAACCATGGAACAAGATGGAAAAATATAGGATCCCTTTCATAGCTACTTTGAATCTTCTCAACTTTTTGAAGTTGATCAATGATCTGGGTTCTCATGATCCGATGTGGCTGGTTGTTCCCACTAAATTTCCTTATAACATTCCAAATTTGAAGGTAATAATGGCGAGGACCCTCGAGACCATGTTACCACTTTCGACCTATGTTTCTCTTCCAATTCTTTGAATCATGACTCAGTTCGCTTATGACTATTTCAATGCACACTCACGGGACCTACGGAAAAATGGTATTTAGAGTTTCCTAGGGGCACATATCAAACCTTTAATGATCTATCCATGACCTTATTGAACCACTTTTAGTTACCAGTACGTTACAATGTTGGTTCTGAACTCTTGTCGACATTTCAGTAATACAAAGCCACACATATTTCTAATCATATTCAAGAGTGGTGTAGACAGAAGAGGTTGATCAAGGCCAACATTCTATCCAAGTTTCTATTGGAATGGTTCCTTAAGTCGTTATTGCCACATATCGTGATGGATGCTTCCACATTCAAATTCATGAATGAGGAACAAGCTATATTCCGAGCTCAACAACTAGAATTGATTTACGCTCAGTCTAGGTTCTTGTATGAGATTATACCTAATGCTTCACAGTCTAACTTCGAGCCTAAGTTTAAACCTGGGCCACATGCTGATGAAATTGTTGGCTTTGTAAGTACTAAATTCGTAGACCAGGTTGCAAATCAAATGAGGAATTGGTCGATTAATCAGTCTACAACCGAAAAAGATACCACTTTTTCCATTCCCACCCAAATGGCGGATTTGCTTTCAGTACACTCATCAGACCAAAAGGGTAACCAATAGCCCAAATGGAATAAGAAAAAGAGAAGAAACAATAGGGAAGGTGGGAATAGGAAAGGGAATTCTAATGATGACAAGAACAATGGTGATTCTGGGGGAGACAAGAATTCTAAACGTAAGGTTAATTTCCCTTTCAATATTTTTGGGGGAGATCAACTCACTTACTTATTCCTTCATATCATTGAAGCCTCAAAATTCATTGCACAGAGCCTAGCTATGTAAACGGATCCTTTGTCGCATAACCAAAACATGAATTCGAGGAACGTGGACTCCAGAAGTTCTTTTGGTGGGAATCAAAACCCAACGAACGAAGAAGGTGGCAATGGTTGTATCAATAGGATGTTGGATGAAAATTTTGTGACGTGTGCTAAAGATTATGGTTCGTCACAACCTAATGTGGGGAAATATCCTACACCTCCCAAGGTTCATTTTCATATTGAAAATCCTGAAGGTATATACCTCGCATTCCTAAAGGAGTCCTAAAGCACTTGGGGCACAATCCTAATTCTCGAGTCGCCCAACACTATTCTATTTTTGAGGATTTGGGTCAGGATCCTTCTGCAATGTTAGCTCTCAAATTCCTTCATACTTTCCCTTCATAGAGAAAGTCCTTATTGACTACCCTTGGGTTGGTCGATTCTCATCCTTCCATAGTTATTACATTTGAAACCCATGAGGTCCATCCTCGCTTTCCTTACCATGTGGCTTTCATAGTCCATGTGGAGTCTATGAACAACACAATCAAATGCACAATGATTGATGAAGGTGCTACAGGATTTGTGATGTCTCTAACCTATTGGAAAGGTCTAGGTTCACCCCCATTGTCGAAATCCAAGACCATGTTGAATTCCTTTGATGGACATTATTTTCGGCCACATGGTATAATTCCTTCTCTTAAGGTCTAGTTGGGAGGAAATATGGTGTCCATCAAGGTCGAGGTGGTTGATGCACCCGTCAATTACAAGATTTTATTGGGTCATAACTAGATTTACAACATGAGAGTTATTTTGTCTTCCATATTTTGTGTGATTTTCTTCCCTTTTGAATATAAGATTGTCATGATGGAGCAACATTCATTTGATAATTCCAGTTCATCAGAATTGTCAGGATCTACTATCCCAGTTATTGATAATTCTTAGTTGGAAACTGAGAATGTTGGTGTAGGAATGTATCCATCCTTGATGGGATCCTTTAATATTTCTACACCAATCTTGACTATAGGTTCCACTCTTGGTAGAGAATTGTCATCGTCGAGTTCAATCCCATTTAGAACTACACATTTGGAGGACCCTTGGACTCTCTCTTCAGCTTCGAGCACTTCGGATGAAGATCCTAGAACTAATGAGATGGATATATCATTGTCTATGGCAGATATTTCTTATCAAGCTAATTTTGATCCCATTATAGACCCTAGTCCTTCCTCTTCATTGACGGAGGAGGATGAAACTTTTACACTTCCTACTTGGGTAGTTGCATTATCACACTCACATGATTGCTTCGATGATGTTTTTCCTTCTAATGAAGTTATTATTGAAGCCATGAATGGTTTGGAATGACCTTGGGAGGAATTGCACCATTGCTCTTACTTCCTCACAAAGCTTGAACAAATCGAGTGTGATGACTTTAGGATGACCCTTACTGAGAAGGTTGTTAGTCCCGTGATCCCATTAGGCACCCATGGTATATATATCAAAGGTAACACATCTAATTTGTCACCTACTATCCCAATCAAAATTTCTCCTACTCCTGGTAAAGTTGAGAATGTTTCAAATCAATCCTGAGGACCAAAACAATACGTCTTTCGTTTTTCCTTAGGGTGCTTTTGCGTACTGAAAAATGCCCTTCGTCCTAAAAAATGTTGGAGCTACGTTTCAGTAGAGGATGAAATTTTCTTTTCATGACCTTAACCAAATTATTAAAGTCTATCTAGATGATTTAGCTGCTCACTCCCATTTGAGAGTGGATCATCCAAACCATTTATGCTTGGTTTTTGAGAGATGTCGTCGGTATCAAATTGGTTTGAATCCTCGTAAATGCATTGTTTGCATGTAAGTAGGTCAGTTATTAGGACTCATAGTTTCTAAGGAGGGGATTAGGGTCGATCTTATTAAGGTTCGGGGAATACTTCGATTGTCTCCCCTGCGCACTATTATACACCTTCAGATTTTGCAAGGGATGTCTAACTTCTTACAGAGGTTTGTTGTCAATTTTTCCAATTTGACCAGGGGATTCATGCACCTTTTGAAGAAAGACACTCCTTTTATCTGGGAGGATCGAGCCTAGGAGTCTTTCAATGCATTGTAGAAATCCTTGGCATCATCTCGTGTGCTTAGACCACCCGAATATAGACATGATTTCTGGTTATATGTTTCTGTGTCTCAAGAGACGATTGGAATGATTTTGGTTTAAGAGGATGATGAGATCCAAGAGCATGTTGTCTACTATCTTATTTAGAAACTTATTGATGCTGGACTTCTTTACACTCACATTGACAAGCTATCCCTAGCTACTGTCCATGTAGTTCAATGATTGAGACATTATATAATCCTTTTCCAAACTATATTCATGGCTCATATCAATCTATTTCAGTTCATCCTAAGTAGACATATGATAGGGAGAAAATATAATAAGTGTATTTTTATATTGCAAGATTTTGATCTTGAATTTGTTTCGGCAAAATAGAAGAAATCATTGGTATTTGCGGAGCTCATGTTGGATTTTGCAGACAATTTTCATGATGTATTTTCTTGGTTTTATGATGATATTTCAGGAATAGACCATTGGATTGTCGATCATGAGATTAAAATGTTATCTTGATGCTTGGCATGTTCGAAAATGTTTCCACGCGATGAATCCCCGTAAGGCGCCTCCCATTAAGGCAGAGATAGAGAAGCTTCTCAAGGTCATATTTATCTATATAGATCCCTTGAATGAATGGGCATCAAACCCATTCTTGGTTGATAAAAATAATGGAAGCATCTGATTATTGTAATGTCCCCATTCAAACAATTGCATAGTAGGAAAATTCCATCAATCCTACTGGTTCCCTAAGTTGGGTGGAAACATTGGGAAGTTAATAAGGGAGCTACTAAATGGTGTTTAGAAATTAGAATGAATAAATATTTATTTAATAGATTTAATTAATTTAATTCAAGTGAAAAATGAAATGGCTATGGTGAATGGAGACACATGGAGACTATGGGTCCCACTCAAGCTGCATTCCTATGTTAAATGGAATCCTCCTCTTGTAATCTCAAATATATGGGAAGCCTAATGTTTTGAGGTGGATTATGAGGTTAATATTCTTGTCCATATACTTCATAGGTCGAATTTGGGATGAATTGTAACTTACATGGGAGAGGAAGATCCAAATGGGAGTTCCATGGACACTTGGTTAGATTCCCCTTCCATTTATGACATCTATGACACCAATGATGGAGATTCTATGATAGTTATGACACAAGTCAGATCTAAAGGCTGAAATATGGAAATATATTACATTCCAAGCCTGAATAGAGCATCTTATATGGTGCTCATGGGATTTGGATAAGTCCAAGAGGCTCCTACTTGAATTTGGGAGAAGAGGGAAGGTGAAGAGAGAGGCCACATGGCATAGCATGAGAAGCCACGCCAATTCGACTTGGATTTTGTTTATGGATGGATTTGGAACCTTAGAATACCAATATTTTTTTTTAAATGCATGGATCAGCCATTATAAGAACCTTTTTATCATTTGTTAAATTTGCTATTGTGAAGAGACAGAGCTAGTGGATGACTAGTTCATGCCTTAGCCAATTTCGAGGGTGAAAGATTCCCATCCTAGTTGTGTTTGGAGTGGCCACCCAGGTATTTCAAGGAGATTAAATGGAGTCATAATTTATAGTTTAAAACTACAGAATCTTTTGGACACATCAATTTCAGCTTGTTCTTCCTTCCATCTCAAGTTTTCTCACCATATTTCATCTCTATGGAGTGAGGCGCACGTGGTGAGCTATTCATCTCTTTGAGTGAGCTTCTCTTAATCTCGTATTTTGTATTATGATTTAAATTATATTCTATTTAATTTCATAAATATATCAGGTCTAAATTCCAATAAATCTCATGTATTATTGCTCAATAATGAAGAAACAGTGCCATTTCCACTACCTTGTTGTAAACTCTTGTAATTTTGATGGATTTGAATGGATGTATGTAATATTGATGATTTATGAATGGATGGAATGTAATTAAAGTATATTATGGGTTTCATGTTCAGTGACAGATAATTTGTTGCCATTGGGTCGAATTTCATAGCATTTGGGGAAAACTACACCTCATTTCCCCAAGGGTCCAAAACTAGTTTTTTATATCTGATTGAAAGAAGTGATAACAGCCATTGGAGGTCGACTGTTTATGCATATGACTCTTTGATAATGTCATATACACATACCATTCTTCAATTTAATAATTCAAGTGGGTTTCTGCACATTTGGGAAGGCATTTCTATCACTTACCCCGGGGGGATTTGAACCCAAAATTGCTAGTAAAATCATCTATCGTGTTCATAATTTAGTATAGACTTGAAGAAGTGATTGGAGGGACATAATAAATATATGAAAATAATAATTAAGTTATTATATCATTCATACACCTTATTTGAATATTTGGGAGCAATTGTGATGATTTGGATACCAAGACACTAAAACTAGTCAAGAGCCAAAATTGTGAAAAATTTGGAAAATTGGTCATTTTGGTAAAATTTTTAAAAAGGGACATTACAAGTGGTATCAGAGAATGATATTGGAACCTGATGTGGTCTTATATTTATGAGAACAATAATTCAGGTACCACCATTAGATATTTAAACCCAAAAGTGATTTTGTTGAAGAGGAAACCGTGACTAGGGATAAAAGGGGAACCTCATATGATGGTGAGGAGCATATAAAAATAATTGAACCTATAATTGAAGACATGACCAAGAATATTATGAAAGTATTTGAATTGTTGGCTATCCAAGGTTTGGAAAAATATATTGATTTTAAGAAAACCAAGGGGGAAAATGCAGCAGCTTGCTTGAAGGAGCAAAAGGAGGAGACCCATGCACCACCTAGTTCTGAAATAGGTGAAGTAGAAGAAGTAGTACATGAAGAGGATAAAAATTCACTCCCAAGTGACTCTGAAAAATATGAAGAGACATCACATGAGTATGAAGGAGTTTCTATTGAAAATATTGAAGATAATTTTGGGACACATTCTTCCTTGGAAATGAAACAAAGAGAATATAATGATGGATGCTTGAACTATGGAGTACCTACTGATGGGTGCTTAGACCTCTATGTTGGTGACACAGAGAGAAATTTTGAAATTGTTGCTTGAAGACAAACTTCCATTAAACATGAAAATGAATACCTTGAAGCAGTTGAAGAAGAAACAAGATCAACTTACCCATCACCACTTGAGCTTCATTAAGTTGGTCTAAGAAAGAAGGAAGAAGATGAGGAGGTTCATTTGCAAGAGCCTAATTTTCTTGAAGGGTCCTTAAATATGAATGAAAAGAAGATCCAAGAGGCCCTTAGAATACTACATGACACTAAAGCATTGGTTTCAAATTCTTGTTGGAAAATTTATTCACTGGAGGATCCATCCTTCCTTGAAGACATGGAGAAGATTCAAAGAGTAATGTGCAACATTGAAGGTAATTTGAAGTCCTTGATTTCTAATAGAAACAATTTGGTTGAGCTTAATGAGTGTTTACATGATACATACTTGAATAATAATGAGGATAATCATAAGCTCACAATTCAGAATGAACAACTTCTTGAAAAGTTACAAGATACTTGTTTTTCCTCCTATGTTTCAGATTGTCAAATGGTAGATTATTTGGAGGGTTTGTAGTAGGGATTTGGCCCTTGCTACGTGTAGAAATGGCTACCTTCCATCTATAGGATGGAAGGATAGGGTTTCCTTGGTGAAGGAAAAACCTATAGGAAAGGGGTTAGTGAACCATACAAAACCCTGCAATGAAAATGTTAGCAAAAAAATCTATAACCAACTAGATTAAACAATAAGAAAGCATTGCCACCATTATACCTATGCTCTTGCTGGAAGATGGGCCAACATGCCCTAGCTCAAGGTGCTACCTCTCAGTGGAATGGATATTTGGCTAATGGAGCAAGTGGAGCAAGAGGGGTGAATGGCTTGAGAGAGATGGGTCTCAAGGCACTCACATGAGCAGAGTAACGGTAGGAAAATGAGAAATGTTTTGAGAGTGACCCCCACCCTTGTATTTATAGCTTTTTATGAGTTTTTAGGGTTTTAAGCCCTTGGTCAAGTCTTTAGCCCCTTTTTTGGACTTTAATCCCTTTTTGGCCATTCTTTAGCTCTTTTAGGGTTTTAATCTCCTTTTAGGGATTTTGTCCGCTTTGAGAGCTATTTAGGCTCTTTTATGGGTTTTTAAGCCCTTTTTGGTGTTTTTGAGCCTTTACAAGGGTGTGGGGGTCAATGAGGGTAGTGAAATAGATGTATTTGTGTTGTGTAGGTCATGTAGAGATAATAGGGTAATTTTTTGGGTTCATAGATTGCCCCCTGATGTGTGAGGGTAGGAGCTCATCGTGTGGCTGACGAACATCATAGAATTTTCTGCGGAGAGGTGGTGCTTCCTAGGCTGGGACATGGTGGCTTTTGGTTTTTGTATTAATATGGTTCCCATCAATGGGAAATATACAAATAATGTGAGACATGTATATGGACAAGGTGGGAATCCCCATGCTCGTAATGATGTCAAAAGAATAATGTGACCTAAGCCCCAAAATCAAAGAGCTGATCATGCACAACTATTGTTACATAGTGGTTGCCTCAATAAGAGGCTGAAATACAATATTTATATGAAGAACTGATACATTGGACCCATGGAATTCTCATGGAATGATATATTTTTATAACTGATGGTCTATTGAATCTGAAACGATACATAACTATAGGGACTCAGTGATGGAGAGTCGGAGTCTCTATGGTACAATATGTTGCATCAATCATGAATCTATACCGAAGCACTGCTCTGGAGATTTTGAACACTGTCTCCAATTCAACTCAGAAATTACAAGGGATGTGAACCTATTTGTGTCTCTCAATAGACTCATCAATGTGCTAGAGGAAGGTGACATTTGGGGTCTTCTACCAAATAATGCATGGATCAATGCCCTGTACAAATCTCAACGGTGTGATGATGTAACTGGAGTTAAGCACATGAGACACAACCATCTCGAGAGGCACTAAGGACTCCTCTTAAGTGGTTGAAGGAACTCATCAATGAGGTCAATGAAACCAGGACACAGGGACCTTTTGGTCTATCCTCTGGAATATATGTGTTTTCATTGACACAGGGAGACCTGCTACTGGCCAAGGTGATGGTGTTTCCTTGACCAGAAGCGTGACAGAGATAACCAAAGGTGTGAGAAAATATGGGGACTGACACACTGAAATAGGGAACAGGGGCAGGGAATCACAGGGGACTCAAACTTCCTTTGTTCAGAGTACGATAGAAGGGCTGACCTGGAAGCAAATGAAACTAACTCAAGGGAGGGGAATCATAGCTGTTATACTGGGAATGTAACTACAGAAGGGAAATTCTTGGGGGAGGTAGATACTTTTGGTATTCATGGGATCCAAGGAAGACTCATTGTAGAATAATCCGAACAAAGGTGACCCAAAGTGGGAATGCTGCCAAACTATTACATGTGGGATGGTGTCTAAAGACACTGTTATGGTACGATATCATGGATTTTTAACAATCCCAAGAAATTAAATGATCAATGGTGCTTTCAATTTTAGAGAGTCTAAAAGCATGAAGAACACTCTACTAGGGTCTCTTTTTCATTGATAGTCTCATGTGCCTGGAAAAGGATAAAAGTGTACATAGGAGAGCTCGCCCATCCTTTACGGGATGAGAGACTTCTTTAGCATTGGTAGTCCAATCAGGATGGAAAAGGTTAAACCTGTACTGAATGGACGGTCATTCAAATAATTTTACAAGCATGAACGAAACCAAGTTTGCTCGATGATCTTTTCTTTATGAGAAGGATGGAAAAGAGCTTAAAGAAAACCCATGATGATATTTTTTGTAGAGTTTGGTCCCAATGCCCGAGAAAGCATAAAAGGATGCAAAGGGAAATGTTCTTGTCTTGAGTGTGCCAAGGTGGTCCTTTTCATATGGTAGTCTACATAGTTCACAAAAGGAGATAAGTGAAGCTATGTAGGTGCCCTTTCCAATACTTTAATGAGCGAGAGAGGAAGAAAATGTGCTCAACGATCTTTTCATTCTTTTAGGAGTCAGAAAAGAGATTAACTAAAAATCTAGTATGGTCAGCCGATCTAGGGGGCACTGATGGTTCCCCCCTTTCGGGACAATGGAAAGTGGTCCAAAGGTCAACCATGTAGTATGGATGGAGTAGGTGGCTCTTGAACATACCGATACATGCATTGGACGGTTCACGGTAGAGGCACACAAATCGAGGAGACCTACAGTAATAGGTCCAGAGAATTAGTGTATTAAACATGAGACAATGGTCTCATCAAAAGACAGAGGATGAAAACCAAACCCGGAGGTGTGAGGGGTGTCTCCAACAGACTCTAGATGAATTAGACTAGCAGTTAATGGTGCTGCCCCTAGTGCAATGATGCATAGGGAAAAACTAGATCAAATGGAGGCCTATGGGTATAGAGCTAGCTCAATATACAATGTGTGATTCACGTGGTTTACACAAATAGACCTGACTCTGGTAAATGGCCAGAAGAATTGGTAAGGAGGGAGGCAGTTTAGAATATTTTTTCTCGACCCAAGAGCTTTTCGCACAATGGTGGCAGCTTCCTATTCTGGTAGAGGATGATCCATACGTGAGCATGGAAAACCAGGGAGATATGGAGAGGCCTCGACCTCCAAGACAGTTTTAGGGACCTGATGGTATGCTATCATGGTGGTAGCTAGATCACACGGGCGACGTACTATGTGCATGTGCAAATGTGAAACTGCAACCTCTAGTGGGCTACCAGTGGCGTAGGGGTAGGGATCATATCAACCTGCTCACATGAAGATGATGCAACAGAGTTTTACTATGGCCTCACTGTGATTAGACGTGGAGCAACTACTAGAGGGGGTCACTAACTTGTGGTAAAAATGATGTAAAACAAAAATAAAAAATTGTACTACACATCACTTAAAGGGGTGATGTTAAAGGAAAAGTCATTTGGACTTTGAGAGGGTCAACTGTTATCCCTTTGTAGGATATGATGAACCCAAGCAGACGGCCTACTGGGACACAAAAAATGTGCTTTAGGGGGTTCAAGAGAATTTTGTACTTGCGACATCTCAAAAAGACTTACCACAAGTCATCTATGTGTTGTGCTTGCTTCCATGATTGAGTTGTAAGGTCGTCTAGGTAGACCAATATGATTTGGATGAGGTCATTGAAACAACATGTCATGGTGTGCTAGAAGGTGGCTCCAACGTTCTTTAGACAAAATGGCATTAATCAATATGTGAATGTGCCCCAAGGGATTGTAAATGCAATCTTGTAATGATCTTATTTCTGGATTTGAATTTGGTTATATCCGAAAAAACCATCCATGAAGTAAAATACTTCATGTCCGGTGCATGCATTGATGATCTAATCGATGAAGGGTGTCGGGAAGTTTTCTTTGGGTTAGGCCCAATTCAGATCATGGAATTATATACAAACATGGATGGTACCCTGTTTTTTATCTACAGGAATGGGATTTGAAACCTAGGTTGTGTAAGCAATGGGGTAAATGAAGCCGACTGTGTGCAGCTTCTCAATTACAGCTTTGATCACGACAGCTTTGGAGGGATGGATTGGCCATTGCTTTTGGTGTATGGGAACCACATCAAGCCATGTGTCGATATGGCACTCAACAATGGATGGATCCAACCCAATAATTTCGATGTAGGACCAGGCGAAGATGTCACGAAATTCTTGGAAGAGTGCTTTGTAGGAAGTGATTTCTTCTAGGGAGCAGGATTCCCCCAACATGATCTCCTCAACGATCTCAAGTTTGGTTGAGATGTTGATCTTAATGGTTGACGATATATTGGCCATGTTTCCTTCTTCAAAAGCATCGGGTGCCAAAATGGGATTTTTGAACCAATCAACTTTCCCATGAATGAAATCCTTTGTCTCAACTAAAAATTGATCCGACGGTGACACAGGTCCTAATTTGGGTATGAAGAACGAGCAACAGTGCATGTCATCCCAAGGGTATTCACAAATGGTTAGGGCTTCAAGTATCTCCTCATCATTGCATAAGAAATGATGGGAAAGGTTGGAGGAGCTGTCAGTGACTGCAGGGATAATTAGGTCTGTGGACATCATGTGGATGGACATGGTATCTGAAGAAGGAGGCAGGGGGTGGATTTATTTGATGAGAGTGATCTCGGATTCACGTTCATGGTGTTGAAGGTTAGCTAGGGCTGTTCAAAACTCAGATAAGTCCTGGAATTGGTGAGAATAGTGTCCATTGAAGCTAAAAAGGGTGTAAGCATGGTTCGTTCTCAATGACTTGTTTTTATTTGTTGGTCCACTTGGGATTTCAACCACATGGATGTTTTCTGTTGTATCCAGGGCATCTAAATGTGCACGGATCATGGGAATTTTAGGACAGTTTTGAGTTGCATGGCCCTGTTCATCACACATGGTGCATGGCATGATCTTCCTAGGTTCAGTTGTTGCTTTCGTGTTTTTTCCCCTGGCCCTTTTTGGGTGGGGCACAATAGGTGCAGGTCCAGTGGTTGGATTTTGCAGGAAAGGTGGGGGACGTGATTCGACCGCAATAGGTTGAATAGGGGTCAGCACGACTTGGGGAATCGAAGGTTGGGCCGATGGACCAAGGTACCACACGGGAATCCCCAATGTGAATTTGGGTAAGTTTAAGGTAGCCATTACTAGCTTACTCATGACGCCAGGTGGGGAAAATAGGAAGGGATTGTGTGGAATGGGGAGGAGCCCAAGTAACTTCTTGGTGATTGCATTTGGGGATACGGTTGTGGTTGCAGTTGCGCATGATGTTGTGGCTACGATTTATTTTTAGGTGCAACAGTTCTGGATGAGAGCATGCATAAATCTGCAGTCTCATTTGGCGTCGGTGGTGGTGACCTGAAGGGAAAGGAGGAAGTCATGGGGGTGTCGGTAAACAACCTAAGGCCCACATTCAATAGTGAGGAGGTGGATGTGTCATCGATGGTAGTGTTGACCGTAGGGATAACATTGGCTGGTGCCATTAGCCCTTGTGGATCATGATAAGTTAATTGGTCAACTGTCATGATTTCCCCATCATGAGGGAACATCATGAGATGGAAAACAGTGGATTCTACGGCTTTCATGGAATACATATAACTTCTTCCCAGGAGAAGGTTATAGTCCAACTATGCATTGACAACCTCTATGTCGATCAATACTATTTTCACAGCTAATGTTATGGGTATGTGCAGAAGGAAACCTTAGGATTTAGTGGGATGGCCATCATAATCCCACAGAGTAGTGGTGGATGGTTGCAGGGTTGGGGACCCAAGTTTCTACCAGACTAATATTGACATAACACATATGGATTCCCCCTCGTCGACGATGCACCAGTGTACGACTAGATTCTGAATTGATACTGGAATTTGGAAGGAAATAGTTGATGGCATCTGGGGCTCTCTGTTATCTGTGTCGAACGTGATCAACTTGGAGTCAGAGCTGTCTGCAACACCGAGGTCGGCTAGTAAATCCTTTCATTGTGTTGAGAAATTTTTAAGTACCTCAAGAGTGGACCTGGCCGTAGGTGTTTGGACCAAGTCATCAATGATGTTGTAGCTCACAGCAACTCTATCCATGGCATTGTTGGAAACCTGTCATATGGGAGGGCATGGGGGAAAAGGGGGTAAGTAAAGAGGTGTGTTGGTTTTTTGGGATGTGGATGCCGCTGATGGGTCAGCGGGTTTGGTGTTGGATCTGTATTGGTTTTTCCTGGTCTATAAATTGACCTCTTTGGTTGTCATGGATATCAGGTGGTGAACACCCATTTTTGTTGGTAGAGGTGCAGCAAGGGCAGTGGGATTGGGTTGGGGAGTAGGTGAGATTGCTACCAGTTCTTGGAGCGGTAATGGGTTTTAGAGCACCATAGGTGGAGGGCCTGGTGGTGTCAGGTTGGGTTGAGCTGGAACTGACGTATTGGTACCATGTTGGACTTCATTCTGAATGGCCTGCTTGGCACGATCCATGAAGGGGAATTCAAACATATAGTGCCCGTAGACGTCACATAGTTTGCATGGTTGATTTGTGCATAATGGAGCATTGCATCTAGGTGGGTTTGGTTGTTGGGGATTTTGAGATGCTCAGTTTGCCTCAATGTTGTTGGGAGGATTTGGTTGCTGAAAGCCTCCTTGCAGTTGGTTATTGCCTCAATTCCTAGCTCGGTTGTTTCTGGCTTGCCCTTGTTGGTTGCTGGGGGCAGGTTGGTTGGGACGATTCTGCTGAGCAAACACTTGTCCCAAAGATGCTGAAGGAGCTGGGGTGGGGCCTTTAGCAACTTTCATTGGTGTGCATAATACACTTGGGGGGCTGAGGATGCCACAAATATGATCATATGTCTCGAATATTGTTTTTCCAATGAAGTAGGTGCATGTTCTTTCTATTGTGGCATAGGTTGTGCATAGGAGGTTGTAGCTCCGGATTGAGAAATCATTCTTGAATAGTTAGGAGCTTGGTTTGGGTAGGCAACACTAAGGGTGTTGCTTGGGTTCGGTGGCATCGTGGGTGGTGTCGTGTGATGTTGTGTTTTGTGGGAAATAGAGCCTATGATTCCATCTATGACATGGGATGCCCTCGGTGTGTCTCGGTAGGAGGTGCCTACACGGGGAGCGTCTGGAATGATGATGTAGAGGTATCCAGACTATGTGTAAATGAGGTCAAACTTTTGGGCCTTCAATATTGCCTCTTCCTCTATTTGGGGAGGTTCATAGGCGACGTCCTTGGCTATGGGTGGAAGCAATGTTTTTAAGAACCAGCCAAGGAAAATCCTATCATCAAGCTTGATCTTGCACAAGCTACGGCGTTGCCGCCACTCATGGATGTGGTTAGTTATGTGGGTTGCAGTGTTTTGGCAGAAAGATAGCAAGGATTCCACCCCTTCATCATATCTAACGGGGAGCTGGAAATACCGCAGGAACATAAAGGCCAAGGAATTAAAGTCTAGGTACTTGGTTTTTGGTAGCTCAATGCACCACTTGGATGTAGCACCTGTGAGGGTGCGTTGGAAAAGTCCAAGTCTGATTGAATCATCTACGATGCTATTTGATTAGCACTATAAGTGAAACGTCATTATATGGTTTTGGGAGCACTCCCTTGCCTTCCCTTCAAACTTGGGGATGTCTAAGGGGAGCTTGGTTGGCATGGGAGGCCAAAATGCTTGATTATAGATAGGGTAATTAGTTAACCTAACCGAGTCATACAAGTTGAGCCATGCCATGAAAAGGAGGTTTGACCCAAGGTTAATATGGGAAGGACCTGCAATGGTAGTGGGGTTCATAAGAATATGATGTCCCTGCATGATTGGGGATATTTGTGGCACAGTTGTGGATGGGCCACTGCCCCCAGGTATGACAAGTGGGACAGTTTGACTAGTAAGTACAGGTGGAGGTATCTGAGTTAGGATAGTTTGCATGGAAGTACTAGGACCACCTAAAAGGGTGTTAGTGGTGACTAAAGGCATGGACATGGGTCCACTGCCAATGACCATTTCAGAAAGTGGATCCAGGTTTGCAACAACCATGGGGCTTGATGGTGCGGTCTGTAAGTTTGGATCAGATTGATATGAATTTGAGTTTGAGTCAGAGGCTGTGTGGTCGTTTGATGATGTGGAGGGTCATTGAGAATGGTCTCGATGGTGTTGGTTCAAGGACACAAACTGTGGTGGATCACCTCTTAGGCATGAAGAAGAGCATGGGGGATCAATTGTGTCTAGTTCGTAGATCAAATGGTGTAATATGGTAATGAAATTCTGGACCCTAGTTTCAGTGGCTTCCTATTGGCTATCAAGTGGTCACTCAGCCACCAAGACTTCTAGGAGATAGCGCTTGGCGTTTTCCTCATAGAAGATCTAGTTAATCGATGGGGTTCATTGCCCATTTCATTTGCCAATTCCTCTCAGCGGCCAGATACTTTGGGGTTCCCATGGTACTCCTCACAATGAGTTTTAGGGCTAAGCCCAAGTACTTCCCATGATTAAGGCAGTCAGGGACTTATGTCCTCAAATACTACAAAGCTTTTGAATTAATGTAGATTGATAGATTTTAATGGGTTCGCTCGATGTCACGAACTGAGTTTGGTTAGCTTAAGTGGTTTGCATGTTTAATGTATGAATGTTGTTCATTTAAATTTCTGTTATTTGTTTGGTGACTATAATTATGGTTTATGGATACTTTGTAGACTTTTTTTGTTTGTTGCAGAGATTAAAGAATAGGCAACCTGTTATGAAAAAACCAGTGAAATTTCAAAATAGAAAAATTTAAACACGAAAGTAATGAACCTGAAGTATTGGAAACCTCCTAGGTGACTACCTTAGGCTTGTATTCCTCTTCAAAAAGGAAAGAGTGCTATGCTCTCAACATAGTGGGACTAAGCCCACCCGTATATCTTCAGGTCACTATTCGAGCACAAGGTCGGTCAACAACGAGGATGCGGACACCATGAAACCCCCAATGGTAACCACCCCCTTTACCTTCTAAGTCACCCATTTTTAGTGGTATTAAGAAATAACAAGTATATGTTCCTATTACTATACTATCTTGACCCTTTGTCTTATCTCAAAATACCCCGTAGGGTGATGACTAAGTAGAGGAGGAAGGGTTTCGACAAGAGGTTAATTTCCAATTCTTTAAGTAAAAAAACTAAAGATTAAGTTACATTATTTGAGCTAAGTCCTACAACAGATTCATATGCATTAACAACTAACCAAATCTATCATTAACCTAAACAATTGCTTGCAGAAACAAATATCCTGCTGGATAGTGGCGGTAGGGCCGCATAGATAGTCCGATGAGCCAAAAAACCAAACCTTGAGAGACAGGTCGCCCTTTTCGGGGAAAATGTAGCAAGGGGGTCATTTATTTTTGCTAAAAATAGGCGACTGGGTCACTCAAAAACCAAAATTCTGAACTTTTTGATCATTAGGGTGAGTTATTTCATTCTCCTATATCATACAATTCCATGTTTTGCAGCATTAGTCTCAATGAAGTATGGGTGAAAGGGTTCTTTTTTATGGTGCCACATGAGTAGTATGGAACTCCTAGATTTACGTTTAATGATGACATGGTTGGAGCACATTCTTATTCACATTTTTAGTAGAATCCTTTGTTACTTTATGATGATGCACATCTACTTGGATGCACCTATGATATGCATTTGAGTCACTTGAATACTCATGGTTTTTCTTGCTCAACACCTTGTTCATTTGATGTTGGAGGAACTTCATCCAACATTGGGGTGAATAAATTTATTATTGGAGAAATTTTTTGTTTCCATCCACATACTTCGTTATATCTTTATGATTCTCTCATTCATGGATGTATGGGCAAGACTTCTTTGAGTCATTTGAAGTCTCCTTGTTTCTCTTGCTCATTATTTGGTTCAGATTTTAGTGGATATTTTTCATTCATTTTTAAGATGAAAGAATACATGGCTGAATATTTTGATGCATATCACATCCTTTTGGAGAATCATTATAGGACATGGGATCCTCACCTATGTCATTGGAGCAGATTTGATTGGTCACTTGAATATTGTATGCGCTTGGCAAATGGTAGTCTATTTAGTGGGAGGTATAAGAACTTTCATGATTTTTTGATGAGGCACTTCCTTGATGTACATTTTCATTATGTTATTATGTACTTTGATGATATATATTATGTACTCATGATGTTTGGAAGAATGCATACAAGAAAATGGGATCCCAGAATTCTCTTTCCTAATGGTATGGGTTGGAGAGCACTCTTAATCGTTGGAGTGCAATACAACAAATGGGACAATATATCGATGGATTTCATCACCGGTTTGTCCAAATATTTGGGAAAGGATTACATATATGTGGTAGTGGATAGATTGACTAATTTTGCTCATTTATTTGTTGTTACATCATCTTTTAGTGCTGCACAAGTGGCTGACCATTTTTTCAAAGAAATCTTCAGATTGCATGGGCTCCCCAAGAGCATTGTGAGCAATAGAGATGGTATATTCATGAGTGCTTTTTGGCAAGAAATTTTAATATTGGTGGGAACTCAGTTGACTCCAACTACAATCTACCATGCCCAAACTGATGGAAAAACAGAGAGGGTGAATAAATGGTTGGAAGTGTACCTCCGAAACTATGTGGGAGAACAACAAAAAGCTTAGACAAAATGGCTACACTTGGGTGAGTTTTGCTACAACACCACCTTTCACATGTCAATAGGGATGTATCCTTTTATAGAATTATATGGTTATGATGCACTTACATTTTCTGATATTATATTTGTTGATAGTAGAGCTCCAAAATCTAAAGGTTGGGTGGAATAAAGCCAATAAATTTTAAAGCTTTTAAAAGACAATTTGTAGGTTGCCCAAAATTAGCAAAAACAATATGCAGATAAACATAGAGAGGAAAGGACCTTTCAGGTTGATGATTTAGTGTATTTGAGGTTTCAGCCATAAAAACAAACATCTCTCAAAATGAATGGAGTAGAAAAGCTAAATCCAAGATACTATGGTCCCTACAAGGTAATCCAGAAGAATGGAGAAGTAGCGTATGAGTTGCAAATTCCGGAAGGGAGTAAAATTCATAATGTATTTCATGTTTCTTGTGTCAAGAAAGCTATTGGTCAGACAATTGTCATTTCAGATACACTCCCTCCTTTGGATGATGAAGGACAAATCACACTTATTCCGGAAAAGGTTTTCAAGACAAGGGAGAGAAGATTGAGGAGCATAATAATCAAAGAATACTTGGTGCAATGGAAGGATCTACCAAGTGAAGATGCCAGATGGGAAGAAGAGAATATTTTGCAGCATCCAAATTTTAAGTTGCTTGAGTACAAGAAATATTGGACGGGGAGGACTATAATGTCCCCATTAAAATAATTGCATAGCAGGAAAATTCCATCAATCCTACTAGTTCCCTAGGTTGGGTGGAAACATTGGGAAGTTAATAAGGGAGATAATAAATGGTGTTTAAACATTAGAATGAATAAATATTTATTTAATAGATTTAATTAAATGAATTCAAGTGAAAAATTAAATGCTATGGAGAATGGAGACACATGGAGACTATGGGGACACTCGGGCTAGAACTCCTATGTTAAATGGCATCCTCCTCTTGTAATCTCGAATCTATGGGAAGCCTAATGTTTTGGGATGGATTATGAGGTTAATATACTTCTCCATATACTTCATAGGTATAATTTTGGATGAATTGTATCTTACATGGGAGAGGAAGATCCAAATGGGAGTTTCATGGACACTTGGCTAGATTCCCCTTACATTTATGACATCTATGACACCAATGATGGATATTCTATGACAGTAATGAAACAAGTCAGATATAAAGGTTGAAATACTGACATATCATACATTTCAGGCCTAAATATAGCATCTTAGAGGGTTCTCATGGGTGTTGAAGAATTCCAATAGGCTCCTACTCGAATTTGGGGGAAGAGGGAAGGTGAAGAGCGAGGCCACATGGCATAGCATGAGCAACCACACCAATTCGACTTGTATTTGGTTTATGGATGGATTTGGAACATTAGAAGACCAATAATGTTTATAAAATTTATGGATCACCCATGAGAATAACCTTTTGGTAATTTTTGAAATTTTCTATTGTGAAGAGAGAGAGAGAGCTAGTGGATGACTAGTTCATGCCTTAGCCAATTTCGAGGGTGAAAGATTCCCATACTAGTTGGTGTTTGGAGAGGCCACCCAGGTCCTTCAAGGAGATTTAATGGAATCATAAGTTATAGGTACAAGCTACAACAGCTCTTGGACACATCAATTTCATATTGTTCTTCCTTCCATCTCAAGTTTTCTCACCATATTTCAACTCTATGGAGTGAGGCTCACTTTGTGATCTATTCATCTCTTTGAGGGAGCTTCTATTTCTCTAGTATTTTGTATTATGATGTAAATGATATGATATTTAATTTCAGAAATATATCAGGTCAAAAGGATAAGAAATATCATGTATTATTGCTCAATAATGAAGAAACAGTGCCATTTCCCCACTACCTTGTTGTAAACTCTTGTAATCTTGATGGATTTGAATGGATGCATGAAATATTGATGATTTATGAATGAATGGACTATAATTAAAGTATGTTATGGTTTTAATGTTAATTCAGTGAGAATTTGTGGCCATTCGGTCAAATTTCATAGCATTTGGGGAAAACTACACCTCGTTTCCCAAAGGGTCCAAAACTAGTTTTTTATATCTAATTGAAAGAAGTGATAACAGCCATGGGAGGTCGATTGGTTATTCATACGAGTCTCTTATAATTTATTCTACACATCCCCTGATTCAATTTAGGAATTTGATTAGGTTTCTACACATTTGGGAAGCCATTTCTATCAGTTACCCCGGGGGGGATTTGAACCCAAAATTGCTAGTAAAATCATCTACCTTGTTCAGAATTTAGTACAGGCTTGCATAAGTGATTGGAGGGAAATAATAAATCCATGAAAATAATAATTAATTTATTATATCATTCATATACCTTCTCTAAATATTTTGGAGCAATTGGGCTTATTTGGAGACCAAGACACTAAAACTAGTCAAGAGCCAAAATTGTGAAAAAATTGGAAAATTGGGCAGTTTGGTAAAAATTTTAAAAAGGGAAATTACAAGTATGCACTGAATTTAGAGACTTGAACAAATAATTTCCTAAGGATAAATTTCCCACACCATTCATTGATCATATTTTGGATGAGTTTGTGGGAAGCGAAATATTTTCGTTCATTGATGGTTTTCAGGATACAATCAGATTCAAATCAATCCTGAGGACCAATAGAAGACGTCTTTCATTTGTACTTGGGGTGATTTTAAGTACCAAAAAATGTCCTTCGGCCTCAAAAATGTCGGAGCTATGTTTCAGCGGATGGTGACCTTTTCTTTTCATGACCTAAGCGAATTATTGAAGTCTATCTAGACGATTTAGCTGCTCATTCTCGTTTGAGAGTGGATCATCCAAACCATTTGTGCTTGGTTTTTGAGAGATTTTGTCGGTATCAAATTCATTTGAATCCTCATAAATGCATTTTTGCATGAAATTAGGCCAGTTATTAGGATTCATATTTTCTAAGTAGGGTATTAGGGTTGATCCTATTAAGGTTGAGAAAATACTTCGATTGTTTGCCCCACACACTATTAGACACCTTCATATTTTTCAAGGGATGGCTAACTTCTTACGGAGGTTTGTTGTCAATTTTGCCAATTTTACCAAGGGATTCATGTGTGTTTTGAAGAAAGACACTCCTTTTATCTAGGATGAGCGAGCCCAAGAGTCATTTGATGCATTGAAGAAATCCTTAGCATCTACCCCCGTGCTTAGCCCACCTGACTATAGCCGTGATTTCTTGTTATATTTGTCTACGTCTCAAGAGATGATTGGAATGGTTTTGGTTCAAAAGGATGATGAGATCCAAGAGCACGTTGTCTGCTATCTTATTCAGAATCTTATTGATGCCGAACTTCATTACACTCGCGTTGAGAAGCTAGCCCTAGCTACTGTTTATGTGGTTCAGCGATTGAGATTGGAGCAACTGAATTCGGTTGGTCCATTAGTATTTGAAATATGAATATAATATTAGAGGATGACAAGAATGTACAATAAGCTCACCTTTTATACGGCTTGAGCTAGTATAGTAAAGGGTTACGCCCTTTCACTAGTAACCTAATAATCTAATTAATATTTTATTTTATATTTGTTACATTGCCACTCTCTTTAAGGGAGATTTTTCCTCAAAGCTTGAGTATTTTCCTAATGTCATTTTTTATTCTGAATCTATGTTGCACCGATGACTTGAGAGGTGTGATTTTGATTATGACCATTGCCTCATTTTCATAATTATTCTTGGTATTTGCAATAAGTATGAACTTGGTGAAGTTTTGTTTACGTTTTTTTCTACTTGTGTGATTTCTTCTTTTAACTATGTTTGTCACCAATTGAACATTCTCAAAATACATTATGACCTTAATTATTTTCGTGTTGTTATACCCAACAGATTTTGTGGCAGTTCCCTTGAATGGGCTCCTTGTGCTTATAATGCTCATAAGAACATCGGTCTTATCTTGTGTCTAATAGATATTATAGTTGCTTCCCTTGATGTTCTTTATAGCCATCTTTGTGATGATATATGTCCTTTGTGTGTTTGTGATTGTGACATTTTTGTTGCAGCATTGATCATCTTTATTGTTAGCAACATCAGCTTGTCTCTTATCACAATCTTGGTCAGGATCATCCTTCTCCTTGTCAATTATTTCGTTGTCAATTCACTTATTATTAGGGTATGTTATATATTTGTATTGCATGTTATGTTGATTGATGCCCTTACTCTCATTAGGGATGACATACCGGCCTACTCTATATTCCTTTTTTTCATCAACTTGGGTGGCTTCTTATACTTGATTTTCATCTCCATCTTCATTTTCTTTAAACGTTCCGTCAATAGATTTCTTTATTTCATCTATGTCCTTAAGTATTTCCTCAAGTAGATCTATGAATTCGTCGCTCTTACTATAAGATGCCATGAATGTTTGTAGAACACTATTTTGGCCTTTTAAGGTGAAGTTTTGAATAATAATATATTAATTAATTAATATTATTGGTTTTTTTTTCATAAACTATATAATATTTTGTATATAGTTTTTCTTCTTTAAACTGAGGTTTAAAAGAATAATAATTAATTATATATTAATTATTATATAATAAAACCGTTATATATTTTTTGTTTTAAATATAATAAAACAGAATTAAATATTATAATAATTTTATATTATAATATTTTGAAATAAATATTATATTATATATTATAATGAAATATTATATTTTAGTATTTAATTTTTTGTTTGGTTTGTGCAGGTCATGG
Organism: Pseudotsuga menziesii; assembly: GCA_001517045.1. Taxonomy (NCBI): domain Eukaryota; kingdom Viridiplantae; phylum Streptophyta; class Pinopsida; order Pinales; family Pinaceae; genus Pseudotsuga; species Pseudotsuga menziesii. The sequence continues at coordinate 987,486 of LPNX010340246.1, read as the reverse complement.
AGATGGAGGAAGAGGTTGAGTGACGACGTGGAGTAGATGGGGATGGAGGAATGATACGGCGACAATTGGTAGGTAGTGTGCAACAGGAGGGAGGTGGTGTGTGATGGTGAAGGGAGGTGGCGGATGAGGGTGCAAGGAACTAGTGCAGATGGACACACGCGGGAGGAGATCAGAGAGGGAACGGGGAGATGCACAGGTAGAAGAGGGCGAGTGTGGAGGGATGAAGGATGGCACGGGGAGATGTGCAAGGGGAGAAGAGGATGCAAGCAAGGGGGTGGGTGGTAGGAGCGATGGACAGGGGAGGAAGTGGAGCAGTGATGAGGGAATGCAGCGGTGGAGGGGAGTTGGTAGGATGGGCTGGAGTGAAAGGGAGGAGCATTGAGCAAGAGGAGGTTTGACTAGAGGTGGGGAGATGGCAAGGGCACGGAACAGGTGGTGCGCAGGGGGAGAAGAGGATGCAGGCCCAGGGGTGGATGGTAGAAGCGGAGTGGATGGTGCTAAGGAGCACCATGTGAAGATTTTGGTGGTGACACATATGGGCAGTCGATGGGATGGAGCGCAGGAGGGAGAATACCACGTAAAGGAAGTGGCCTAAAGTGAATGGATGAGGGGTGGGATGGATGTAATGGAGGTAGAATGATGGTCCATAGAAATGAAGGACTATGGATGAGCAGTCCACAGAAAAGGGATTGATTAGCCAAGTCTGAGCTCAAGTAATAATTGATGAGCTGAGTCCGAGCTTGGTGTGTAGGAGCAAATTCGCTCTGATACCAAATGGAGCAACCGAATCCGGTTGGCCCGTTAGTACTCGAATATGACTATCATTTTAAATAATGAAATAGGAATAATATATTAGATGATGACAAGTGTTTGTGCTAGAAATTGTTTCCAAGGCCAAAGAAACAAGCCAACACAATCTCAAATAAAACTTGATAAAACAAAGTAGGTTTTAGGTTTTTTGGAATGTTTTAGTGGTTGTAAATCTTTGGGGAAAGACAGGGAATACACTCATGAGAAAAGTAATAACTAAATCATAAACAAAAGAAGACAAATATGCATAATACATTCAACAAGATCCAACAAAAATAGTATTGAAGTTCATTCATAAAGGACAAGCATCACCAGCATATAAACAATAAACCAGTAATGAGTATATCAATTAAGCAACTAGACAAGCTGAAAAATAAAGCCAACACAGAAAATGAAGGATAAAAGTGTCATATATCTCATAATTTCATCATCAAATGCATACAAGAGCTTTATACTTTACTCATGAACAAGTCTGAACTCATGAACAAGTCTGCAGACCTCCTGAAGCTATCCCAAAAATCGAACTCTTCTTCAGTCCCTTTGTCCCTGTTTTATAATTACAAAGAAGTAGTTCTATCTCCCCTTCATTAGGTCTAAATTGAAACTACGCAGCAGTTACATTAACTAACTAACTCAACTAATTGACTAAAAATAGCAAATCAGATTCCTGGCAAATATGGCGAATTTCTGGAAAATAGGTGTCAAAGAAGCTTCCATATTTATCAATTGGTGATACCTGTGTAAAAACGGAAAGAGGTTTTTGTAAATGCTTCTGTGGTAAACAAAAACCTCTCTTTTTAAAAAAAAATTCATCTCCAGTCAATCAGAATCGGCCCCACAAACTGAACACTAAAACAGGAAAATATTAAATATTTAAAATCCCTAAAAAATAGGCTTCAAAGATTAAACTGAATATTTCAAACCTTGATAGTTGTTCCAAAATGAGAGAGGTTTTTGTAGATCGGTATCTTATAAACAAAAATCTCCTTTGGTTTTCAAAAATTCCTCTTCATTAGCTCGTGGTCGGCATTTTACTTCAATAACCCAAAACACGAAAAACTGAGCAGAATTCTCAGTGATCTGTGTATTTCACTGTAAACTGGATGCTGCTTTACTGTTATATATCTCCATAAGTGTTTACCAACAGAACAAATAACTTCCAACATGCTCTGCAAAATATAATTCATGTGTTTCCAAGCCTGCATGATTATGAATATTCAATTTGAGGTTATTGTTCATTTGAGCTGGCCACAGATTTCCTCCAGGGAAAAATTGAGTTTGCAGAGCTGTGAAAATTCTGCCTTCTAAGATGCCCAGTACATCTTGCAATGTATCTTCATAAACACTAGCACACCAGTAGTGCTATACCCCAAAATTTCATGCACTTTCAACTCCATTTATAGATCATCTTTGGCTAATAGAGGGATTCATGATTTTAGCACACCAGCCTTATCATCTGTAGAACTTGTTGAGAAGTATTATAATGACAGCAAAAACCATGCTTCTAGTGCTATCATGCTCTCCATAGACTTTCCATATTGCAAATGAGCATTTGGGCCTCATCTGACAAATTGGTATATGCCATTATTTTTGCATCCAGTTGCCAGAATGGTTGGCAGAATCTCCCTCACATGAGACTGACGCCTGTTTACATGAAAAAAAACTTGGAAAAACACATATCAAACATGACCAATGATTTATTTAACACTTTAGGAGCGAAATCCCAAAAAAAAGGACTGAAAAATGACCATTCTGGCAAAAAACGATTTTCTTGTAGTGCTGCAGTGTTAATTTTTGGCAGTTGCGCTACAAGAATAATTTAAACTCAATTTTGGCTCTATTTAGTCATTTTTTCCATTTTGAATACAGTTCAAATGACAAACTATAATCATGATATGATTTTCTGAATCCATTATTCAATATATTGACCTTTAGAACCCTTCAAAAGCTTAAAAGAACAAAACTAAATAAAAATCTGAGGGTAAAAATTGAAAACTTTACTAAAAATCAAAAAATTTCCACAGTAAGTAAAAGAGTAAACTCAAGCAAATATGCAAGCTAAAATAAAAATGACAATCAAACATAAAATTTGAAGAAACAAGTTCCTGACTTAACATCTGGCTCCAGCTGCAGGATGAAGTCCTCCCTGTGAGGCTTCAAGAACCTATACAGCAGTTCCTTCTGTCACCAAAACTGCCTGCTTTTCTGCAAAACATCCATTGGGCTATGGAGTCTTTATTCAATCCTTCACACACTGATATATACAATGAAAATCAAATCTCTTTCTTTGAGGAACCTTCCATCTACTGAATCAAATCGAAATCCCATTTCCAATGTAACCAAGAAAAAATTTGATCAACCCACCAAAACTTGTTTCCAACTCCAAATATATATATAATCAGAAATATTGGAAAACATGAAGAGCAGAGATTTAACAACTTATACCCACTTTCATCAAATAGTGTCTCTGAAATAACATATTTATAGCCTGGTATTGACTCTAAATAATCTGCTACTGAATCATAAAAACTTCCACAAGTTACCTCTTCCTGCTCTATGAAAAAGACAAGCTGTCCATAAGAATATTTTGTTCCATGAATATCAATCAGGCATTGGCGATAAAAGACATCAGGATCAGCCTGAATTTGTTCTATAAATTTTTGAATAGTATCACCAATAATGTCAACACTTTGAACCTCCTTTTCCACACTGTCTTCCAATAAATGACTATCATGCATTGGATTTTGTTGTTCCAGGATAATAGACTGAATGCATTCTTGAATCTGCTGATCAGATTGTGACATATCACACACCTCACAAATTTCTGAGTCTTTCTTTTCAATTTCATCATCATATCTATTAAAAATTAGACCATCTTCATAATGATTTTGAACAACAGATTTATCATAACCATGAATATAAACAAATTCTGAAAAAATTTTAACAGCTTGGCCTTCATCAAATTTAGTATCAAAACCAAAAGGAATAGAATCTAATTCATCACAGAATTCTTGTCTTGGAACCCTAATCTCTTCATCATAATAAGGAGTATTCTGAGAAATTTCAAATGATGATGCTAAAGGTTCATCTTTTCCTTCAATACAAAGCTGATCTTTAACACAATAATGATTTTCAACAGTTTGTTAAACTAGAGATTGATCTTCAAAATGATTAGCATTCAACTGGTTATTAAGGCTGTTGAAATCATTATGAGAATGTTCCAAAATATCTCTACTGATCTCATCACCTAAATAATCCTCAAGCTGACCTAAAACAACAACTTGATTATCATAATGATCATGGCATTCTTCCTTTACTGTAGTATCTTAAAATGTTACCTTTTCATCTTCAACAAATTCTAAAACTTCAACTTCTTCATGACATGTTTTGAACCCTTGATTGCACTCATCATCATGATTTTTTAAATCAGAAATTGTGTTATAAACATCAGCCTTCTCACAACAATCTTCTAAAAAGAGTTCAGCTGAGTACAGATACTTACAACGTTTCCGAAAGCATGTGTGGAATTCTTTCAATGAAGAAATGCTAGCAGCGAGAAGAGAAAAATACCAATCTTGTGCATCTTGGTCAAGTGAATACATGAACATCTTCATGAGCACATCTTCATGCTGGATATTTAACTGGACCATACATTGATGAAATTTGATGAGGTGATCTGATGGATTGTCCTCTTTGCTTTCTCTAAACCGTGGAAGACAATCTCCTCAAACATCCATAATAGGTGCTGAATTTGGAAAACCTGGAATATGAGAAAAATTGAAAGGTGCAAACCTTCGAGCCAGAATAGCTTCCATGGACATCGGCCTATGCATCTTGAAATAGTGGAGTCGCCAATTAATTTGTCAAGACACATTTAGTTTCTTCTCTTTAGAAAGAGAAAGGGGTGATAGTAGTTCAAATTAATTAGGGATGCATAAAGCTGGGGATGACTGAAACCTTCTAATTCTTCCAACTCCTCTAGTAGCCACTGTGTCAAAATTTGGTGAAAAATATCCTTCAAAAAGTGTTGGTTTAAGTTCACCTCTTAAAACTAGTAAAACTGATAAATATCCCAAGGAAAATATGTCTTCAACTTCGTTCCCCAGAAACGGTGCCAAAGATGTTTGTGCCAGAAACTGTTTCCAAGACCAAAGAAACAAGCCAACACAATCTCAAATAAAACTTGATAAAACAAAGTAGGTTTTAGGTTTTTTGGAATGTTTTAGTGGTTGTAAATATTTGGGGAAAGACAGGGAATACACTCATGAGAAAAGTAATAACTAAATCATAAACAAAAGAAGACAAAGATGCATAATACATTCAACAAGATCCAACAGAAACAATATTGAAGTTCATTCATAAAGGACAAGCATCACCAGCATATAAACAATAAACCAGTAATGAGTATATCAATTAAGCAACTAGACAAGCTGAACAATAAAGCCAACACAGAAAATGAAGGATAAAAGTGTCATATATCTCATAATTTCATCATCAAATGCATACAAGAGCTTTATACTTAACTCATGAACAAGTCTGAACTCATGAACAAGTCTGCAGACCTCCTGAAGCTATCCCAAAAATCGAACCCTTCTTCAGTCCCTTTGTTCCTCTTTTATAATTACAAAGAAGTAGTTCTATCTCCCCTTAATTAAGTCGAAATTGAAACTACCTAGCAGTTACATTAACTAACTAACTCAACTAATTGACTAAAAATAACAAATCGGATTCCTGGCAAATATGGCGAATTTCTGGAAAATAGGTGTCAAAAAAGATTCCATATTTCTCAATTGGTGACACATGTGTAAAAACTGAGAGAGGTTTTTGTAAATGGGTCCATGATGGACAAAAAGGTCTCTTGTTTTTTAAAAATTCATCTCCAATCAATCAGAATCTACCCCGCAAACTGAACACTAAAACAGGAAAATATTAAATATTTAAAATCCCTGAAAAATAGGCTTCAAAGATTAAACTGAATCTTTCAAACCTTGATATATGTTGCGAAACTGAGAGAGGTTTTTGTATATGGGTATCTTATAAACAAAAATATTCTTTGGTTTTCAAAAATTCCTCTTCATTAGCTCGTGGTCGGCATTTTACTTCAATAACCCAAAACAGGAAAAATTGAGCAGAATTCTCAGTGATCTGTGCATTTCACTGTAAATTGGATGCTGCTTTACTGTTATATATCTCCATAAGTGTTTTCCAATAGAACAAATAACTTCCAACATGCTATGCAAAATATAATTCATGTGTTTCCAAGCCTGCATGATTATGAATATTCAATTTGAGGTTATTGTTCATTTGAGCTAGCCACGGATTTCCTCCAAGGAAAAATTGAGTTTGCAGAGCTGTGAAAATTCTACCTTCTAAGATGCCCAGTACATCTTGCAATGTATCTTCATAAACACTAGCACACCAGCAGTGCTACACCCCAAAATTTCATGCACTTTCAACTCCATTTATAGATCATATTTGGCTAATAGAGGGATTCATGATTTTAGCACAGCAACCTTATCATTTGTAGAACTTGTTGAGAAGTATTATAATGACAGAAAACACCATGTTGCTAGTGCTATCATTCTCTCGATATCCTTTCTAGATTGCAAATGAGCATTTGGGCCTCATCTGACAAATTGGTATATGCCATTATTTTTGCATCCAGTTGCCAGAACTGTTGCTAGAATCTCCCTCACATGAGACTGACGCTTGTTTACATGAAAAAAACTTGGCAAAACACATATCAAACGTGACCAATGATTTATTTAACACTTTAGGAGTGAAATCCCAAAAAAATCTGACTGAAAAATGACCATTCTGGCAAAAAACGATTTTCCTGTAGCGCCGCAGTGTTAATTTTTGGCAGTTGCGCTACAAGAATAATTTAAACTCAATTTTGGCTCTATTTAGTCATTTTTTCCATTTTGAATACAGTTCAAATGACAAACTATACTCATAATATGATTTGTGAATCCATTATTCAATATATTGACCTTTAGAACCCTTCAAAAGCTTAAAAGAACAAAACTAAATAAAAATCTGAAGGTAAAAATTGAAAACTTCACTAAAAATCAAAAAATTTCCACAGTAAGTAAAAGAGTAAACTCAAGCAAATATGCAAGCTAAAATAAAAATGACAATCAAACATAAAATTTGAAGAAACAAGTTCCTGACTTAACATCTGGCTCCAGCTACGGGATGAAGTCCTCCCTGTGAAGCTTCAAGAACCTGTAGACCAGTGCCTTCTGTCACCAAAACTACCTACTTTTCTGCAAAACATCCATTGGGCTACGGAGTCTTTATTCAATCCTTCACACACTGATATATACAATGAAAATCAAATCTCTTTCTCTGAGGAACCTTCCATCTACTGAATCAAATCGAAATCCCATTTCCAATGTAACCAAGAAAAATTTTGATCAACCCACCAAAACTTGTTTCCAACTCCAAATATATATATAATCAGAAATATTGGAAAACATGAAGAGCAGAGATTTAACAACTTATACCCACTTTCATCAAATAGTGTCTCTGAAATAATAGACTTACAACCTGGTATTGACTCTAAATAATCTGCTACTGGATCATAAAAACTTCCACAAGTTACCTCTTCCTGCTCTATGAAAAAGACAAGCTGTCCATAAGAATATTTTGTTCCATGAATATCAATCAGGCATTGGCGATAAAAGACATCAGGATCAGCCTGAATTTGTTCTGTAAATTTTTGAATAGTATCACCAATAATGTCAACACTTTGAACCTCCTTTTCCACACTGTCTTCCAATAAATGACTATCATGCATTGGCTTTTGCTGTTCAAGGATAATAGACTGAATGCATTCTTGAATCTGCTGATCAGATTGTGACATATCACACACCTCACAGATTTCTGAGTCTTTCTTTTCAATTTCATCATCATATCTATTAAAAATTAGACCATCTTCATAATGATTTTGAACAACAGATTTATCATAACCATGAATATAAACAACTTCTAAAAAATTTTGAACAGCTTGGCCTTCATCAAATTTAGTATCAAAACCAAAAGGAATAGAATCTAATTCATCACAGAATTCTTGTCTTGGAACCCTAATCTCTTCATCATAACAAGGAGTATTCTGAGAAATTTCAAATGATGATGCTAAAGGTTCATCTTTTCCTTCAATGCAAAGCTGATCTTTAACACAATAATGATTTTCAATAGTTTGTTGAACTAAAGATTGATCTTCAAAAGGATTAGCATTCAACCGGTTATTAAGGCTGTTGAAATCATTATGAGAATGTTCCAAACTATCTCTACTGATCTCATCACCTGAATAATCCTCAAACTGACCTAAAACAACAACTTGATTATCATAATGATCATGGCATTCTTCCTTTACTGTAGTATCTTAAAATGTTACCTTTTCATCTTCAACAAATTCTAAAACTTCAACTTCTTCATGACATGTTTTGAACCCTTGATTGCACTCATCATCATGATTTTTTAAATCAGAAATTGTGTTATAAACATCAGCCTGCTCACAACAATCTTCTAAAAAGAGTTCAGCTGAGTACAGATACTTACAACGTTTCTGAAAGCATGTGTGGAATTCTTTCAATGAAGAAATGCTAGCAGCGAGAAGAGAAAAATACCAATCTCGTGCATCTTGGTCAAGTGAATACATGAACATCTTCATGAGCACATCTTCATGCTGGATATTTAACTGGACCATACATTGATGAAATTTGATGAGGTGATCTGATGGATTATCCTCTTTGCTTTCTCTAAACCGTGGAAGACAATCTCCCCAAACATCCATAATAGGTACTGAATTTGGAAAACCTGGAATATCAGAAACATTGAAAGGTGCAAACCTTCGAGCCAGAATAGCTTCCATGGACATCGGCCTATGCATCTTGAAATAGTGGAGTCGCCAATTAATTTGTCAAGACAGATTTAGTTTCTTCTCTTCAGAAAGAGAAAGGGGTGACAGTAGTTCAAATTAATTAGGGCTCCATAAAGCTGGAGATGACTGAAACCTTCTAATTCTTCCAACTCCTTTGGTAGCCACTGTGTCAAACTTTGGTGAAAAATAGCCTTCAAAAAGTGCTGGTTTAAGTTCACCTCTTAAAACCAGTAAAACTGATAAATATCCCAGGGAAAATATGTCTTCAACTTCATTCCCCGGCAACGGCGCCAAAGATGTTTGTGCCAAAAATTGTTTCCAAGGCCAAAGAAACAAGCCAACACAATCTCAAATAAAACTTGATAAAACAAAGTAGGTTTTAGGTTTTTTGGAATGTTTTAGTGGTTGTAAATCTTTGGGGAAAGATAGGGAATACACTCATGAGCAAAGTAATAACTAAATCATAAACAAAAGAAGACAAATATGCATAATACATTCAACAAGATCCAACAGAAATAGTATTAAAGTTCATTCATAAAGGACAAGCATCACCAGCATATAAACAATAAACTAGTAATGAGTATATCAATTAAGAAACTAGACAAGCTGAACAATAAAGCCAACACAGAAATGAAGGATAAAAGTGTCATATATCTCATAATTTCATCATCAAATGCATACAAGAGCTTTATACTTAACTCATGAACAAGTCTGCAGACCTCCTGAAGCTATCCCAAAAATCGAACCCTTATTCAGTCCCTTTGTCCCTCTTTTATAATTACAAAGAAGTAGTTCTATATCACCTTCATTAGGTCAAAATTGAAACTACCCAGTAGTTACATTAACTAACTAACTCAACTAATTGACTAAAAATAGCAAATCGGATTCCTGGCAAATATGGCGAATTTATGGAAAATAGGTGTCAAAGAAACTTCCATATTTCTCAGTTGGTGACACTTGTGTAAAACCTGAGAGAGGTTGTTTTAAATGGGTCTGTGATGGACAAAAAACTCTCTTGGTTTTTAAAAATTCATCTCCAGTCAATCAGAATATGCCCCGCAAACGGAACACTAAAACAGGAAAATATTAAATATTTAAAATCCCTGAAAAATAGGCTTCAAAGATTAAACTGAATATTTCAAACCTTGATATCTGTTGCAAAAATGAGAGAGGTTTTTGTCTATGGGTATCTTAGAAACAAAAACCTCCTTTGGTTTTCAAAAATTCATCTTCATTAGCTGGTGGTCGGCATTTTATTTCAATAACCCAAAATAGGGAAAACTGAGCAGAATTCTTAGTGATCTGTGCATTTCACTATAAACTGGATGCTGCTTTACTGTTATATATCTCCATAAGTGTTTACCAACAGAACAAATAACTTCCAACATGCTCTGTAAAATATAATTCATGTGTTTCCAAGCCTGCATGATTATGAATATTCAATTTGAGGTTATTGTTCATTTGAGCTGGCCACAGATTTCCTCCAGGGAAAAATTGAGTTTGCAGAGCTGTGAAAATTATGCCTTCTAAGATTCCCAGTACATATTGCAATGTATCTTCATAAACACTAGCACACCAACAATGCTACACCCCAAAATTTCATGCACTTTCAACTCCATTTATAGATCATCTTTGGCTAATAAAGGGATTCATGATTTTAGCACAGCAGCCTTATCATCTGTAGAACTTGTTGAGAAGTATTATAATGACAGCAAACACCATGATTCTAGTGCTATCATGCTCTCCATAGCCTTTCCATATTGCAAATGAGCATTTGGGCCTCATCTGACATATTGGTATATGCCATTATTTTTGCATCCAGTTGCCAGAACGGTTGGCAGAATCTCCCTCACATGAGACTGACGCCTGTTTACATGAAAAAAACTTGGAAAAACAGATATCAAATGTGACCAATGATTTATTTAACACTTCAGGAGTGAAATCCCAAAAAACCGGACTAAAAAATGACCATTCTGGCAAAAAACGATTTTCCTGTAGTGCCGCAGTGTTAATTTTTGGCAGTTGCGCTACAAGAATAATTTAAACTCAATTTTGGCTCTATTTAGTCATTTTTTCCATTTTGAATACAGTTCAAATGACAAACTATAATCATTATATGATTTGTGAATCCATTATTCAATATATTTACCTTTAAAACCCTTCAAAAGCTTAAAAGAACAAAACTAAATAAAAATCTGAAAGTAAAAATTGAAAACTTCACTAAAAATCAAAAAATTTCCACAGTAAGTAAAAGAGTAAACTCAAGCAAATATGCAAGCTAAAATAAAAATGACAATCAAACATAAAATTTGAAGAAACAAGTTCCTGACTTAACAACAAGAATGTACAATAAGCTCTCCTTTTATACGGCTTGAGCCAGTATAGTGAAGGGTTAGACCCTTTCACTAGTAACCTAATAATCTAATTAATATTTTATTTTATATTTTTTACATAGACATTATATAATCCTTCACTAAACTATATTCATGGCTCATATCAATCCATTTTAGTTCATCCTAACCATACAGATGATAGGGGGGAAATATAATAAGTGGATTATTATATTGCAAGAGTTCGATCTTGAATTTGCTTCAGCAAAATTGAAGACCACCAATGTTGTCTAATGTCTTATGTATTGGGGCAGTGCTCCTCACTCCACGACTCAGGTAAAATTGATAATGGTTTTTCCACAAACGACAACTCTTGGTTTACCTCACTGGTGGGAACTAGTCAATCAGGTAGGGGTCATTTCCATTTTTGTTGGCAGGTCCTCTCAATGGCCAACTACTTCAAGGTTTTTGTGGTAGTCCTCACAATGAGTTTTTGGGATATGCCTAGGTATTTCCCACAGTTAAGCGAATAAGGGTTATTCCCTGATCCGAACTTGCAATTGAAATGAATAATATGAATCAAAAGAAGAAGAACTGGTGCAATAATCATAGCACTAGAAATCCACTACTAAATGAAAAAAATTGGCAGAAATTCTACCCAGCAAGCCCCAAAAAACTCGTAAATAGAGCTAGGGTTTTGAGACAAAAATTTTAAAATGGGCATAAGTGAGTCAATATTGATCAGAATTTCTATTATAACCTGTTTCCGACACTAGAAATGCCACTCTGCATCTACCTATGAAATCGAAACAAAACGGTGGTCACCCTTTCAAAATATTTGTGCTCTGTAATTTTCTTGGTCGTCACCGAATTTCTAAAAAATAGCTGATTTTAAGTCAGCGATATCTCCACTTTCTGAAATCCAAATGATATGGTTTTTATTAAACTGTGTATCTTTGCAAGAGGAGTTTAGATATGCAACTTGTTTCTTCTAATTCTCCACAAAAAGTTTCATAAATTGATCTGAATTTCACCGCCCTATTTTTTTCCAAAAAGAAGCAAAAAAGATTTCGCACTTGTGCCAAGGAAAGTCCTATGATACTAGATGAGAGAAACCTCCTGCAATAAATACTGAAAATGCATGATATAACATAAATAGAAGAACAGAGAAGGAATTTTATTGATCGGAGGCCACTTCGAAGGGGGAACCTCCTTTGAGCAAACTCAATACAAATAACTCATGGATACCTTCATTGGCCTCATACTTAATTATATACTAATTCTAATATAAACAACTGTTACTCCCCATGAATGTGGGATAATACAATATACTCATGGGATGACTTACAAAGTGTGTCTAACAACAATATGCTTAACAAAGTAAATATAAGGGTTGGCATGGGTTCCTAACATGCGAGTGAAGCTCCAATTGTTCATCATGTCTTCAATGAGAGTGCTCATCATGTTTTTAATGAACCAATCGTGGTTTATTTTTTTGCCCCCTCTGCTAGTGTCTAGATGCTCAGTAACCAGGCAGGCCTCCTAGTCATCAATCAAAACATGGACTGACATGAAAATTCCAAACTCGTATCCATCCTCCACCATTGTTTATCTGTGAGGGGTGCCTCTCTGTCGTGACATGTCTACGACCAATTCTGTATAATGCATCTTAGGGGAGTGAAGCCACTGCAGGACCCGATGAAGAGCAAGATTCCTTAGCTGTAGAGAGTTACAGATGAACATAGAAGAGGGGGAAGACAAAATGTGGACACCACAAACCAAGGCTAAGAGCCACGAAATTAGCACTCCCTCATCCACATTCCGCTTACTTAACCAGTCACGGTGGATAATCCCGGTAGTTGCACGCTCCATATCGAAAATCATAAATTCAGAGTTAATGACTCTAGTACTGCTTTGACGTTCTCCCATCATTGGAGGGGGCATATTTTTCCTCACTCTTTCATGAACTGGAGTGTTGGGGGGACAAATTGAATACTTTGACATGTGAGGTGCCATGCTACCATCTCCCAATTTGAGGTGTTATGCATTTTTGATGGGACATGCAGACAACCACATCTAGGTGGGAGAGATCCAGACTCGCGATATCTCTACACTTGAGGGCGAGAGAAAAGATCATCATGTCATCCAACTCTTCTTCATGAAGAGGTTGATTGTGAGTGATCCCTTCATTAGCTAAGCATCCAGCTAGAGAATTATCCTTCAATCTCAGATGATGGAAAGTGATGTCCTTGGTATGTTTTATGTAGCTCTCCGAGCATAGGAGGTCGTGTTCTAATATACAGCTGGGTGAAATCCTTGAGACTTGAGAGTCATGATTTATTTTAGTTGCAAGAGATAAGATAACTTATGAGTCCCCTTCTAATATCAATAGGAGAATATTCTTTCTGCTAGCTATGGACACCTCTGTTAGGATATTTAGACACTTAGGAGTTAGTTAAGTTCAACTTGTGTAATATATCCGTTAGGTAAAAGTGTGTTTCTTTAGTATGCATTAGTATGCATTTGTAAATATTCTAATCCAACGGTCACGATATGTTCTAGACATAGAGTGATCCGACGGTTCAACTTCTCTTAGATCATACCTACCATTGATCCATGGCTTAACACCTGATTGGTCTATGATCTCTATTTAAAGAGCATAGAGGGTCCTTGGTTAGTTGATCGATTATGAGAAGCTCATGTAAATTTCTTTCTTTTGCATAATAAATTGCTCCAAGTAGCTATTTGGCTAGGGCCGTGGACTGTTTCCCTCTCGAGTTAACCATGTGACAAACATCGGTGTGTTGATCTGTGATCTATTTGTGTGAAGCAGTTACTGAAGGTGTTTAGTCTTTTGGGAGTACCCTATGTACCTGAACCTGGTATCGGAGCTTTTATGAAGAGCCGCTTTCGATTTTGATCTAGATCTGGAACCGGTGTTGCCAAAAATTTGAAAAGGTTTCTGGTTCTATATTTTTTGTGCCTTTTTGGTTTTTGGGAGCTATTCCATTGCATTCGAAGTGTTGTTTCCATTGGGAAATAGTTTTTGTTTCACTGAAAACCATTTCCGTTTGTTTCAGAAACACCCATTTCAGCAAATCTGAAGGTATAATGTTACAGTGATGGATTTGTTTTTTTTTAAATCTCTCATATTTTATCAGTTTTATTATTAGATCTTTTTTGTTTTAGTCTCAGATTGTTGCCTTCCCTGGCTGTGTATGCTCTTTTCCGTGCACCTTGCGTGATCGCGACGAATCAGAAATAGTGAGGAAAAAAAAAAATTTCTTGTTTTCTTGGCTACGTATGCTCTTTGCCGTGCACCTTGTGTGATCACGACAAATCATAAACAACGAGAAAACTTGAAAACATAGACTTTCTGGGTAAGCTAACCAAGATCTAACCCCATTGTGTGGAAAAAGTTTTTTGTTTTTGTGTTTCATTTTTTTGTGATTTGTAGGAAAAGAAGGAAAGCACAGAGAACGAGAGAGAAGAGTAAAAAAAAAAAAAAAACCTTCCTCTTTCCATACTTTTATGTACCTTTTAAACTTAGCTCACTTGGTCCAAGTTGCTTTATTCCTTAATAGGTCTTGAGTTCAAGTCTTATTAAGCTACTTTTTAGTGCATGCAATTTCTATTTTCAAGTTACTTTATTGTAAAAGTGCATCTCACATAAATAAAATAAAATAAAAAGTGAGTCACTTAACTCTTTTAATTTAATTGACGCACTATTTAAAAGTAACATTATTGTAAAAGTGAACCTCACTTATTCTATAAAAGTGATTCACTTCAAAGAAACTTTATTGTAAAGTGATTGTCAAAGGTTGATCTTGGGAAGAGGGGGGTTCCCTTTTTTTAGTTGGTCAAGTTAATATCCGCCATGTCACTATTGGAGACATCTTCAACATTTTCTTTGATCAAGCATAACTTCATCATCCAGAATCAGTTTTTAGTGCCGTTTTTTTTAAAACCGCATATTTTTTCGAGCTCTTTGCAACCAGACAGTTATTTTCTTTTTTTTAGCCATTATTTTATAGTATGGATGCCCCTTGTGATATTATACTGGCAAGTTCTAACTATTTCTCATGGAAATCTCGTATGGAGGATGTTCTACGAAGTAGGGGACTTTTTAGGATAACCTCAGGGAAAGAAATAGAACCCACTAATGATGATAAGAAAAATAAATGGGAAAATAGATGTGATGAATCTCGTGGATTGATTGGGATGTCAATCTCTAATGATTTGCGATTCCACATATCTAGAATTGATGAACCTGATAAAGCTTGGGAAAAGTTGGAATCTGTGTTTGGTAAACACAATGAAATTCGAGGTCATCAACTTGAGAATGAGTTGCTTTCCTTGAATCCAAATGATTTTTCATGCATTCAAGACTATTTATCCAAGTATAAAACTCTTAGACTATTATGTGTAGAATGCAAGATTAAGAAAGAAGACAAACAATTTATTTATCATATTATTTCAAAACTTGGACCTGCATATTCTGTTTTTGTATCTACATTCTACTCCATGAAAGAATCCTTGACTGTAGCTAGCTATCAAGAGCCTAGCCTTGAATCCTTTTGTGATTCCTTAATTAGAGAGCAAGATAAGCTCATTCATCTTGGAATAATTAACAATGCAAATACATCTGGGAAAGCCTTATTGTCCCAACAGAAAGAAAAGTCCAAGCCTACCAAGAAACATAAGTTTTGCAATAATAAGCAAAACAACAAGGGTCCCAAACCTTCTCAGTTAGATCCTTCTTTAAAAAATGACAAAGGCTCCAAACAAAAAGGAAAGAAGACTGAGCATCATTGCAATTTTGTGGGAAAGATAATCATGATGAACCTAAGTGTTTTAAGAAGATGGCAGCCTTGGAAGCAGCAATGAAGAAGCACCACATCAACCTAGATTTGTCTTTAAAATTTGCCTCTCATGGACATGTACTTTGTGCTTCTAGTTACTCTTATACTGCATCTTCTTCTTCTACTTCAATTGAATGGCTCATTGATTCTGGAGCAGCTTATCATATGGCTAAGGATAAAGCCATCTTTTCTACTATGCATGAATGTAACACCAAACAAATATTTGTTGGTGATGATAGATATCTAAGTGTTGTAGGATCTAAAACAGTTGTAGTAGAAAATGGTCATTTCAGTGATGTACTATGTGTTCCAAAAATTTCCTGCAATTTGTTATCAGTCTATCAAATTACTCATTCAGGTGAAGGTAAAACTGTGACATTTACACCTCACCAAGTTGTAATCAAGGATTTTAAAAATCCTCAAAATGTCCTTTCTACTGGAACTGTTGATGATATTACCAGGTTGTACAAATTTAACAACTTTGGGTCATCACCTTTTCCTTCAGTGTTTGTTGCTCATAGTGATAACTTGAGCAAACTTTGGCATGAGCGATTTGGTCACTTCAATTATCGCTCATTGCAACAACTGTGTAAAGACAATATATTGACTGGTCTTCCGCTGGTATCTTGCAAGGATGGTGTTTTTTCTAGTTGTGTACTCAGAAAACATAATCGGGACAGTTTTGACAAACGTACCTCTTAGCACACCTCGGCTCCCTTGGAGCTTGTGCACAGTGACTTGTGTGGCCCTCTTCCATCTGCTTCCTTTTCTGGTTTCAAATATTTCTTAACATTCATTGATGACTACTACAAATGCACTTGGGATTACTTCCTAAAACTTAAGAGCGAAGTATTTAACATGTTCTTGACCTACGAGGCCCTTGTTGAAAAACAATCTGGTCATCAAATTATTAAGTTAAGATCTGACAATGGAGGAGAATATGTTAACAACAAGTTCACTACTTTTTGCACTGAACAAGGAATCCAACAACAACACACTGTTCCATATACACCACAACAAAATGGTGTAGCTGAACGGAAGAACCGCACTTTAAAAGAAATGGCTAATTGTATGATCCAATCTAAGGGACTAAGTCTTCAATATTGGGATGATGCCATAAATTGTGCAAATTACATAGTTAATCGCACACCCACTAAATTTTTATAAGGTATAACACCAGAAGAAGCATGGAGTAAAATTAAACCAGATGTGATTCACTTTTGTGTGTTTGGTTGTGAAGCATGGGCTCACATTCTGAATGAAAAATGGAAAGCATTGCAGCCTAAAAGTGAAAAGTGCATATTTGTTGGATATTCTGAAGATGTAAAAGGTTATAGACTTCTTCAACCCCATTCACATGATATAATCATTAGAAGAGATGTTAAATTTGATGAAAATCTCTTGGCATGTGAGCCTAACTTGGTGGGTGTGCCATCTTTGGCCTACGAGCCTGATTCGGCGAGTGTGCCTTCTTCTTCTTTTACCATTTTCCTTGACAGGTTTCCAACTCTAGGTTCTAATGATGACAGTGAAGATGAAAATCCACCTCCGCCTGCTCATGTTATTCCAATTACACCAGCACCAATACTTCCTTGATGGGTCCCTTCAACATGTGAAGAAGCTGGTGATCCTAGAGATCAACAATGAACACGTTCTCAGTTTCAGCAAGCCTCTTCTCTTTTGGATCAAGTTTCCGAGAATCATGATCCAGAAACTTTTGTAGAAGCTTTAGGAAATTCAGATTGGGATGCAGGTATGGATGAAGAATATTGTTCCTTAATGGCAAACGATACTTGGGATCTTGTTCCTCTTCCAAAAGGAAGAAAACTTGTCAGATGTAAATGGGTCTATAGAACTAAGTATGCATCATATGGAAGTGTTGAAAGACTTAAGGCAAGGTTAGTTACCAAAGGTTTTTCTGAAGTTGAAGGGATTGACTACAATGAAACCTTTGCCCCTGTAGCAAAAATGAACTCCATTCGCCTTGTTATTTCCCTTGCATCCTTACATAACTGGGAAGTCCATCAAATGGATGTCAAGTCTGCCTTCTTAAATGGTGATTTACATGAGGAAATTTACATGGAACAACCTCCTAGATATGTTCAGAATAACTCTAGCCTTGTTTGTCTCCTTAAGAAATCCTTATATGGCCTTAAGCAAGCTCCTAGAGCTTGGTATGTCAAAAATGGATAGCTTTCTCCTTGACATTGGTTTTTCTATATGCCATTCTGACCCCAATGTCTATACCAAGAAAGTAGGAAACCATCTCATCATACTTGTTCTTTATGTTGATGATCTTATCCTTACTGGTAGTGACCCTAAACTTATAACCCATGTGAAATCCAATCTTAAGCAAAATTTTGAAATGTCAAACTTAGGACATTTGCATTATTTTCTTGGTCTCCATGTCTTGCAAACCAAAGAAGGATTCTTTCTTTTCCAGTCTAAGTATGCGTGTGACCTTCTTCATCGCTTCCACATGAAATATTGTAAACCAACCCCTTCTCCCTTCCAATCTGGAGTCAAACTTTCTGCCACTTGTACTTCCCCTAAAGTAGATGCCACCTTGTATCATCAGCTTGTTGGTAGTCTTTTATACTTGACTCATTCTTGTCCTGACCTTTCCTTTGTCATTGGTCGTGTTTCCCGTTATATGCAAAATCCTCATGAAAGTCACTGGAAAGCAGCAAAAATAATACTTCAATATATTTGAGGTACAATTCAACTTGGGATTCATTACAGTACAGGGGGGAAACCTTTGTTGGTTGGTTTCACTGATTCAGATTGGGCTGGTGATCCTGATGATCGAAAGTCTACTGCAGGTTATGTTTTCAGTCTGGGATCTGGACCTGTCACTTGGGCTTGTAAGAAACAACAAGCTCTTGCTCTTTCTTCAGCAGAAGCAGAATATCGAGCCGCAATTAATGCCAGTCAGGAAGCTTTATGGCTTCAACAGATCCTTTTAGAGTTTGGATTCGAGCAGTAGTAGCCTACTCCACTTTTGTACAACAATCAAAGTGCCATCAAGCTTTCCAAAGATCCAGTTCTACATCAGTGCAGCAAACACCTTGAGCTACACATGCACTTCATCAGAAATCTTGTTCATGATAGTGTTATTGAAGTTCTCTATTGCCCTACAGATGATCAAGTTGCAGACATCTTCACCAAGTCTCTTACAGAAGCAAAATTTTCTAAACTTTGGTCTATGTTAGGAGTTCAGGAATGTGTCCTTAAGGGGGGATAGGCTCTAATGCCTCCTTCCTTCTCCTAATAGTGTCACTTTTGTAAATCCTTCAATCCTATCCCAAGTTGTTCTTAAGGGGGGATGTTAGGATATTTAAACACTTAGGAGTTAGTTAAGATCAACTTGTGTAATATATCTGTTAGATAAAAGTGTGTTTCTTTAGTATGCATTAGTATGCATTTGTAAATATTCTAATCCAATGGTCACGATATGTTCTAGACATAGAGTGATCCGACGATTCAACTTCTCTTAGATCGTACCTACCATTGATCCATGGCTTAACACCCGATTGGTCTATGATCTCTATTTAAAGAGCATAGAGGGTCCTTGGCTAGTTGATCGATTATGAGAATCTCATGTAACTTTCTTTCTTTTGCATAATAAATTGCTCCAAGTAGCTATTTGGCTGGGGCCATGGACTGTTTCCCTCTCAAGGGTTTTGACCACGTGACAAACATCGGTGTGTTGATCTATGATCTATTTGTGTGAAGCTGTTGTTGAAGGTGTTCAGTCTTTTAGGAGTACCTTGTGTACCTGTACAACCCCTTCCACTAAACCTTCAAGTTATGTTGTGTTGTTTCTCTCATAACCAACGTTCCCAAATATCATCAATAGGATGTCTCCTGAATGGTTCCTGATAGCCCCTCCAAACCTAGCATTGCTTGGATTTCCTTTAGATGCCCCATAAAATTTGAATTTAAAGGCCCCTTCTGGACAGGGATTGTAACTATCTGGACCATCAATTTTTATTCTAGTACTCCTAGGAGAAGAGGGTGGAAACATCTAGTTGAGATTCCATTTTTTCATAATGTGTCATTTTGTGGGGGTGGTGGGATAATCAGTATCATTCTAGTCTATAGAGAATAGATTTTCCTGTAGGTTGCTGGTGATGATTTGTTAGATGCCTTCAGTGGATATTCCCTTGTCTTCTAAGATTCAAATATTTATTTCCTTTTATGTATTCCAAACTATAAAACCAGGAGTGAGGTACCATAACCTATTGAAGAGATTTATTTAGAAGGGATTCTCATCCCACTGCTATATGGTTTTAGTGATGTTGCCTCTGAATCTCTTAGTTCTTCTAAATTTTTTTAGTTTCTAAGTCCTAAAGCACACTTCGTAGTTTGCATGAATCAAGGAGGTGAACTATTGTCTCTGAGTGACTGTCGCATAACACATAGAGTGAAGTCCCCTGGAATCCTTGTTTCAATAGATTATGCCAAGTAAGGATATGTTGATGAGAGAGAAGCCAAAGAAAAGATGAAACCTTTGGCCAAAGGTAAGGTTTCCAAATTTTCTTTTATAATGGAAAGGGTTGATCCTCCATCCTGCTGTATATCAGAGAATAGGATTTCTTGATAGAGAAAGTTCCACTTGGAAGGTGCCCCAATCGAATGATATCCAACCCCTACTTAAATCTAATCTTTCTATTATGAACCTCCTGCCAAATGTTTCCCAATGTTATGACTCCATTGAGTGTAGCCACGGGTTGGGCTCCTTCCAGAGGAAAAAAGTTGAGGCTCTATCATTCTTCCAGTATTATTTAACCAGTGTAGTTTCATTTAATTGAATAAAATTATGTACTTTCTAGTGATTAAAGAGACTTTTAAAACTTGGCAATTGTTGCCATGAATTTTTCTAGAAGATGGAACTATTATTTTATTTGATCTCCCAAAATCTATGTTGATGAATGAGGGCCCTTTGAATTTTTTCATATTTCCATATAGAAGAAACTTGAAGGTCCCAATCAAACCTAATCAAGTGTGAAGGAGCCCAACCCTATCCATATTTTCTATTCCATAGCTGCACCCAGGGGGTGTCATTTTGAGATAACCACTTCCACCAAATTTTGGATGAAAGGGACATGTGTAATAATTTACTTATTAGTAGATCTAGGAGCAAGAGAAATGTTCACACATGAAGTGTTTGACAAAATGTGCAAGAGAAACAATCAAAGAGACAGAAAATACATTGAATAACACATGTGAATGGTGCTAATTTCTGATCATATTATTATCATACATCACTTAGATGTCATGTTACACATTTATAATACATTGGAGGAAATTTGAGTGGCTCTGGCATCCAATTTAGAAAGTACAAATGTCATGGTGAGAATTGACCCCAAACCCCCCTACGTGGACCAAAGGACCTCCAACTAAGCCAAAATAGTCATGAAACCTCATTTGAAGTGTGTTGGGTCATTAATGGGTCCTATTCAAGCATGGGTGAGAAGATAGAGGTGAGTGGGGTGCTCTATGTGGCAATAAATGCTCCTGGGAGAGATAAAACAGGCCAAATACACCCCCTAGAGAATTTAGTTAAACCAGCACCCCACAAATCAAGGAGGTGGCACCCTAAGACATTAAATGAGGTGCACATGTTCTGGGTTGACCAACTAGGGCATTGTTGTATGTGTGAACCAGCCAAAATAACCAGTTATAATGTTGAATTAGCTCTTCTAAGTCTTAAACCATAGGATATCATTGCACGAAGGAAAATAAAGTTAGCCTAAGGTAAAAAATATGTAATAAGGATGTATTACTGCTCCAAAACCATGTTATTAATTTCCCAATCCCATATTCCTAGTCCTCCTTCCCACTTAGGGAGGAAAACCTTTTTCTAGCTGATAAGTGCCCACCAATTTTTATTTTTTTCACATCCCTAGAGGAATGATCTTTGCAAATTTATGATGGATTTTAGGAACCATTTAGGAGTAGAAAGGACATAAAAAATATACAGAGGCATATACTGGAGGACCACATTTAAAATAATTAGTATGATTGTCATGTTAGGAGAATGGAAAGTCCATGACGTGATGTGAATTTCCATCTTGTCCAATAGTTCTCTCCATGAGGAGTGTTTGAAAACATAATCAAACAAGGGGAATCCTAAGTACTTGTAGGGTAGCCATATCACTTAAGGTTATTGAGCATGAAAACCAATTTTAGGTGTAACAAGGTAGAGACTTAGGGGATGTTGTACATTTTGATTAAGTGGAGCAAGGGGGAAAGTGAGTGAGACAATGGTTTAGTAAGGGTTAGGGAGAGGAACATAGAGTGAGAGAGGGGGGATCGAGGTTAGGTGTAGGTGGAGGAGAAGGGGAGTGAGAGAGAGTGAGAGATCCACTGTAGCACAAAAAATGCATTCTCTTTTGTGAGAGCATGGAAAACAACGAGAATATTGGTGTTTTGAGGAAATAGTTGTGGAACATCTACTACATCAAGGTTTCTTTGAAATAATGAAACCAAATCATTAACTGAATACATCAAAACTCCTGCAGAAGGTTATAATGTAAGGAAATATTCAAAATGGGTTGAAAATCCCATAGTAGTCTACAGATTCATTTCCATTAACTTATCCTAGTTACTCATGGACAAAGTAAGAAGAAAATTTAGAGAGCCTCATTCCCTGATGATATTACCACCTTCAACTACAAGGGGAATATTACACAAAGACTGTTAACTTGTCTAGGCTAGATGTAGTTTTTCTTGTGTACTAAGGGAATCGAAAATGACACCATTCTTGTACTCATGTGGCATAGGGTCGATTCCAAAGGATACCACTATAACCCTTAGGTGTGACTAACTAGGAGCTCAACCTTCACCCACATTTCGAAATTACTCGAACTAATGACCAACATAACTGCATGTAGGCCTTAACAGAATGTGTAGTTTCCAATTGGCCTACATCCTTTCCCTGTCCGAACTAGATGTAGTTTCTTGCAGATGAATAGTCCAAAAATTGTGTTGTGGTGATAAAAATATTACTATATCTTGAGTTTGATACTACATGCAAGAGTCTCTCAACCTCTTAGAGAGAAATTTCCATAATTTTAGGATGTTGAACCAACCTTACTTAGGATCTAAATTTATAATATCCTTCCAAGTAGATTTGGAAATGAAATAATATTTGGCGGCACTTAGAATCTCCTCAAACCATTTGTTCAACCACGATATGTTCCACTCCTTTCACAAAACATAAATTCTTTCATAGAAGGAAACATTGGATACACTTTCCAAATATGTGTTGTTGGAAGAACTTGCATACTTCGACAAAGGATCATTTTTCAGGTGAGTTGAAATTCCCTTCTAATTTTCAGCAATAAAATAGAGAATTTCAACTTACATATTTTCAAGAAGGCCTTTCAACAAACCATATGATTGAATACAATGAATTTCAACATCTAGTTTAGCAATAAAACAAAGAATTTCAATGCACAAATTTTTAGGAAGGCCTTTCAACCAACCAAATGACAGAATACAGGGAGAATACCAATTGTCAGACATGTTAACCACGCCAAAGAAATTCAACCTTGTTAGAATAATCAACCCATAGTTTACCCACTTAGACATTAATTTAATTATTTTTGTCTTATTAGCCTAGTTCATGTGTCCCACCTTGTGCAAGTTGTCATTTACCTATCCATAGTGGTCAAAATTGCCTTATTTGACTCATGTAGCGCATGGGAAATCCCAAGGAATCAAATCTACTTTATTCATGGCCTCCTAGGTGCCCTTCTGCTTTTTCTGCTTTATTCCCTGCTTTTTCAGTGTTTTAAGGAAAATGGAAAAGCTAGACTAGGTGAGGTGAACTAGTTTTTTGTCCTCTTCATCCTCCACGCTTTTCTCCTTGCAAAATCATGTATGAACTGCCATTCCACCACTCTTTAGCTTGCCTAAGCCATTTTTCCAATTCGTGAGCTCCATGACAGATTTGGGATCAACTTTTTACACCTATGGGGGATTTGCTTATTTTTAGTAAGCCTGCTTTATGCTAGATTTGATTTTCTCCTCATGCATTCAAATCCTTGATGTATTATATTTATTAAGAAGCCTATGTTATTATATATTTGGCTATTGTACACTGAGTTAATACAGTTTAGTGTTCAGCTCCAATTTCAATCTCTTTTGTGAGTGATTTTGCATGATCAATTGTTAATTGTTGTGAGTAAAATTAATCTATCACCTGGTTCAATTTCCACATGGTATCAGAGCCATTGTATATTGTTTCTCTCCTTCAAAAAAAAATTTGCAGGTTCGACATCAGTGACTAGGAGCCTTCTACTGACTGCCGGGACAGATTTTCTAAGCTATGGATCAATCACAGAAAACTATCTTGACTCCCTTCAATTTCTTTGAATGGAAAGCAGAGATGGAGATACTGTTGAGAGCGAAAGGCCTCTACAGGGTGACTATGGCAACATAATTAGAGCCCAATGCAGCTGTAAAGAAGATAAAATGGCACAACAGGAGGGATGAGGCCTATGGTCTCCTGTGTCTGAGTATTTCCAGAGACCTCCTTTTCCATCTTGATGGATTGACATCACCGAATGAAGTATGGGAGAAGCTTTCTGATCTTTTTGGAAAGACAGATGAGATGAGGGGACATCAAATCGAAAATGAGCTGATTTCTTTGAGTCCAAATAGCTTTGAATCCCTACAGCTATATTTCTCCAAGTTCAAAGCACTAGTTTTGCAGCTGAAACAGTGTGGGATCGAAAAGAAGGATGATCAGCTCATCCTGTCCATCCTCTCAAAGCTAGGCCCTAACTATTCAATGTTTGTTTCGACCTTCTATGCCACAAAACTAACAACTCGAACCTGGAAGATGCCTAGCCTTGCAGATTTCATGGAATCTCTCACACAAGAACAAGACAAGCTGGTGATGATGGGCACCATCAAACCATCCAAAGATCAAGCTCTGATTGCTGGAGATTCGAATATGGATTCAAAAATAAAAAAGAAAGCTAAAAATCCACCTGAGCAAAAGAGAGACAAGAAACAATCTCCAGAGGAGCCACAAGGTTCCAAGAAGAACTACGAGAAGAAGAAAAACAAAGGTGAAATGAGCAAGTGCGCATACTGTAATCACACTAAAAGCTCTTGTATGAAGAAGTAAATAGACATGCTGACCCAACTCCTAGAGAAGAATGCATCTCCCTTCTAGATAGCTCAAAGAAGAGAGAAGGAGGATCAAGTTCAAATGACAGAGAGAGAGTTCATGCATTGGTTGCTAGCACATCAAGCTCACCCAGTTTTATCATTGATTCTGGAGCTTCAAGACACATGGTTTCGACCAAGGAGGCCTTCTCCTCACTTGACATATCGAAAGGACCACCTATAGTACTGAGAGATGACTCTCTCACTGAAATTTTGGGCAAAGGGAGGATTGATCTTGATCATGGTCAGTTCAGCAATGTCTTGTATGTGCCTGGTCTTGCCTCCAACCTCTTGTCAGTGTACTAGATGACCCACACTGGGTCTCCTAAGAAAGTTATATTCTCCCCTGATGAAGTTGAGATCACAGAGATCTCAAGTGGTAGAGTCATTGCAAAAGGAGTTGCAAATCATTCTTAAAAGGTATACATGTTCTCACACTTCCTACTCTACTCAAACCCCTCCACTCTTCTGATTCATGCTAATGAAGCAAGCAAGATTTGGCATGAAATATTTGGCCACCTAAACTACAAATATATTTTTGATCTTAGTGAAAAGGAGATGGTCATAGGGTTTCTCAAGATAAATTTTCCAAAGGAGTCTGCCAAGGTTGTATCCTAGGAAAACACCCAGAGCACAAATTTGAGAGAGCTAGTCATGAGAGAACCTCTGCACCCCTCGAGCTGATCCACAGTGATGTTGCTAGCCCATTCCCTCATATTTCCATGAGTCAGGCCAAATATGCATTGACTTTTATTGATGACTTTTCCAGGTATTGCTGGGTTTACTTCCTGAAACACAAGTCTGAAGTTTTTGGCCTCTTCAAATTCTTTAAGGCTTTCGTTGAAAACCAGTCTGGGAGGAAACCCAAAGTCCTCAGATCTGACAATGGTGGTGAGTATGTCAAGTCTAATTTTATTAACTATTGTGTAGATTCAAGCGTTCAGATGCAGCATTCTATCCCTTACACACCACAGCAGAATGGTGTTGCTGAGAGGAAGAACAGATCACTGAAGGAGATGGCAACATGCATGATGGAGGCCAAAACTTTGCCACCAAAGTACTGGGTCGAAGCTATCAACTATGCAGCCTATATTCAAAATATAGTGCCTCATAAACATCTTGATTTCATGACTCCCTTCGAAGCATGGAGTGGGCACAAGCCAGATGTGACCCATTTCAGGATTTTTGGCTCAAAGGCTTCGGCTAGAATTCCAACAGAGAAGAGGAAGGCTTTGCAGCCCCGAAGCCAAGAGTGTATTTTTGTTGGATACTCTGAATATTCAAAAGGGTACAAGCTGATAAATTTTATCACAAACAAATCCTTCATTGAAAGGTGTGTTCAGTTTGAAGAAGAACCCCTTGCAGCAGTGGAAGTTGGAGAAGCCTCTTCTCCACCTGAACCTCAGGAAGTAAGTAAAGAGTTTGTTGAACATGATGATTCTGATTTGTCTAATGGATATGAGTTTATTGCAGACCCTAACATCCCTACAAGGCCAAAATGGGCAGCCAAGAAACTACATGCAGCAGGAGAGCTAGCTGGGGATCCCAATGACCCAAGGAGGACTAGATCTCAATTTGAGAGTGGTCTGTGCATGAAGGATCCTATGTTTGCTGAAAAATTCTATTTGATGGTGGATTCTGATCCTCAAACATATGAAGAGGCAGCAAGAGATCCAAGATGGCAATCATCCATGAAGGAGGAGTTCAGCTCACTCCAGAAGAGCAACACATGGGAGCTAGTGGATCTTCCTCTAGGAAGAAAGTTAGTCCAGTGTAAGTGGGTCTATAAGACCAAATTTGCTGCTGATGGTTCACCACTGAAGTACAAGGCTAGATTGGTAGCCAAGGGCTACTCACAAGTTCATGGCATAGATTACAATGAGACCTTTGCCCCAGTGGCAAAGATGGATTCCATCAGGCTAGCTCTAGCCATTGCAGCCTCAAGGCAATGGGAGGTACATCACATGGATGTAAAATGTGCCTTCCTGAATCAAGATCTCACTGAGGAGATATATATGCAGTAGCCTCAAGGTTTTTCTACTAACCCTTCTCTTGTGTGCAGGTTGAGAAAGTCATTGTATGGGCTAAAGCAAGCCCCCAGGGCTTGGTATGCCAAGATCGATAGCTTCTTGCTATCACTGAATTTTGTTCGATGCAAATCAGATCCAAACGTCTATTTGAAGTTGGTTAATGATTCATTAATGATCATTTTGTTATATTTTGATGACCTCCTCATTACAAGAAGCTCAAAGGCTGAGATTGCTTCCTTAAAGGGTGCTATGAGCCAAGCCTTCTCCATGACAGATTTGGGGCTCTTAAGTCAATTTTTGGGGCTTGAGATTGCTCAAACCAAAGATGGAATCAAGGTGAACCAATAC